>JAHLJS010000009.1:44528188-44966245 GCA_038502445.1 Eremochloa ophiuroides | reverse complement strand
TGACTATCATTAGCCACGTCCTCGTCTTGGCGCCTCAAAGGTATGGCCTTAGTCATTCAGTTGATCTCCCACTATTCGATTGGTCAGTCCCAAGGCGGTACACAGAGCGGGGCATGGTTTGCCGCATGGCACTATGTAACGACGTCGCATCCGACCCTGCATAGTGCAATGAGAAGATGGGTTGACCTTTGAGTATGAGCTCCCGTGGCTCGAGAGTCCTTGATGCAGTCGGGGGCGCGACAGGACGGAGCGGTGGGACTGTCCTCCCTCGGGCGCGTCTCTTCCCACGTGCGGTACTTTTCAGGGGGTAGGCAAGCCTTGTCGTAAGCCTTGCCCATTCCCCTGGGTTGGCCGGATGATTGTCGTTCCCCCTTTCCTGGCGTCATACGCACGACTGGGTATGGGCAGTCGCTATCGTAGTTGGCGAATCTCCTCGCCAGCCTAGGGGGTCGTACGGTTGACTGTCCCTATAGCGATGTGAGAGGAGTGGGGCCATCTGACCGGTTGCCAGAGGAGATCTAGTAGTTGGTACGGCGGATTTTTGGCCATCTGACCGGTTGCCAGAGGAGATCTGGCCATGTGGCCGGTTGCTCGAGGAGACTTGGGTACCCGACAAATTGTTTTATTTTCAGGCCCCGTTTAGTTGCCGATTTTTGGCCCCTTGAAAACCTGACACCAGCCTGCGGTACTGTAGCACGAAAATCTGACATATCCCATGCACTGGACTCGGCAGGTTGCAGACTACAATTGTTGCGTTTGCATGCATGCACCCAAGTTGCATGGCTTCAGGAAACAGGGTCACAAATGCATGCAACTTCAAAGTATTACAACACAACATGTTCCAGACATATGCGAGCAAATGCAATACACATGTTCAAACAGACCCCTATTACATGAACAAGTACAAACTCAACAATTCACATTTCATCGCCACGAAAGAATCAAGGGAAAAAACTCATGACACAAATCTTTCTCTTCACACGTAAGCAATGGATTCGCTAGTTGATCTCGAAAACGGTTCATATACGCAGCATCAGGTGGCATCGACATCGGTTCAGGAGCATCCACTGTGGCCGGCTGATTTTCACTTGCTTCAGGTGGCACATAACTCGGATAATTATCTCACCGATGAAAATGTGCATCATGTATGCCACTGTTCCTAATGAAGTTATGCAATGCACATGCTGCTGATATAATTTCTGCCTGTGTTTTTGGTGAATAAGAAGGGATCGCCTTCAACATCCTGAACTTCTATTTGAGTACCCCAAATCACCTTGTAAGGAGCCAGGTACCCTAATTTGTTCGGATACCCGGAGTCGACGTGGTAATATTTACCTGCAGAAACCACACCTGATTAGCTTCTTTGCGGCATCACTTGATCAAAGTCGGGCCAATCATCAGGAAGTTACCGTGAGGGGGGTGGGGGTACCATTCGCTCCATCTCGTCTTGGCATCATTGAACACTCGTGTGTTATCGACAGACCCAGGCCAACCAGCTAGCACAAATGTAAAGCGCATGTCGAAGTCGCAGACAGCCATCACATTTTGTGTTGTCATGCCCTTGCGACACAGGTGCTACACCATAACTTTTTGCGGCACTATGCAAGGTATATGAGTCCCATCTATGGCCCCTATGCAATCCTTGAAATATGGGTAGAACCTACGGTCTTTCAACCGGTCATGCACTGATCTAAACTCAGAATCAATAGGCTTCAATATATCTCGCGAGAGCGCCACTACAGACTCAAGAACTCTATGAAAATTTTTAGACACTGTAGCCAACGACCTTTCGACACAGTCATCGGCTTGTCTACAAGACTGTTGGCCTCCTAGCATCCACAAAAACATACCTAGAGCTTCTACTGATGATGACTTGGTACTAGACCTAAGGCCATACTTCTCAACTAATAGGTCATGCAGGCTGGTGAACATAGCTGGACTCATTCTAAACATGTCATAACAGCGTCTTGTATTTTGGAGTCTATCCTGCACCCATTCCAACCCACTTAGTTTGGGTGACCTATAGGGGCCCCTACTTAGGTACTTGTCCACATGCACAGCACAGGTGTTCATACCGTTCATGATGTCCTCTTCGTCGTCGGCCAACAAATCCAGGATTGCTTCATCCACCTCATCATCCAAAGCCTCGTCCTCCGAGGAATCTGATTCCACCACGATGCGGAAACCAGGCTATTCCTGTTCACATGAGCAGAGATATCAGAACCATGCATGACAGATGTCAAAACCATGCATGAGCACGAAATCAACCACTGGAGAACTGTCAACTGCCAATTCTCATCGAAATGCATGTCACACGAATTATACAATGCATAAAAGTATCTCAACCAAATGTCAATACATAATAGAGGTTCACACAGCACACACCAACACATAGTTCAAGGACGACACATTGTAACAGAACCGGCTAAATCACCTGGCCCACCGGCACCTGTCATTGTCACTAACGACTTCTGACAGCCGGGCCCGTGTCCCAAATGATCTAGACAGGTCTGTCGGGCTACATTAGCGCCCTTTTCTCCGACAGGATCACCATTGCAGAATCATCACAGGATTACAACATTTCATAATAAAATACATCAGAGTAACAGTGCGGAAGATTACATAACATTTAGATTACAAACCAGTTGTTCAAATAGGATTCAAATATAGTTATTACAGACCAGAGGACGTAGCAGTAGCAGTGGAATAATTACACAATACTAAATAAGGAAACTCGAACCCTGCCCACGGGTTCCACTTTACTCATCGCCGCTTTCTTCTTCGACCACGGTCACGCAACATGGAGCAAGACAGATCTCCGACTGCGGTCCTCCTGCAACGGGGTTAACAAACCCTGAGTACTTGGGGTACTCCGCAAGACTTACCCGACTAAGGGTGTAAAATGAGACTCAGGAATGCAAGGCTATGGGTAAGGCTAGCAGAGGATGAGGAGTTTGCAGAAAAGCAATCTATCCTGATCCATATTTTATTTTGTCATTATTATAATCATATTTATAGCTCCAATATTCAGACTCAAGTATCATCATTCTTTCAATTACTTTATTCATTCAGATAACCTAGTTGAGAACCACTTTTCGGTGTAGAGTGTGAGGATCAAGTCTCCATAACCGAGGAGCACGTCGATTCGAATCCAGAAAGTACCCAGCTGGGGATTCTAACCACACTGCATATGCAGCACGCCGGCATACATATACCAACCCGTTGTCACGGCTTTGCTATCCCGGAACCGGTCCTGCGCCACCCGAGAGCACAGTACTCCACTCTTATCCAGGCACGCCGGCCACGTGGGTACAAGCTACTCTCGCCATCTCTCCACTCCCAGTGCGTGGTTGTCGGTTCCAGCAATAGCGTCACCGAACTCTAGGCTTTCCGCATTGGTATGTGGCTAGGCTGTTCATCATGATCACAGCAGGCCTACAACGAACGGTCCCTATTTCCTTCCTGCCGTCAATCCTGCATTGGGACTCTAACCCAAGTACAAGACTACCCGACAGTTTTTATTATCGTGCCTGTCGGGTGAGTGAGACATAGGGAACGCCGCCCCATGAGCTGGCCACCCAACGAAACACGTTTCCAAAGACATCGACCAGTTCCAAACTATTCCGAAAGCGACCATGCATTGGGACTCTAACCCAAATACACATCGACCAGCGGATAACCAGTTCTTCACCAATCAAAGTATAAGTATAATCATGGCACAGAAAATAGTTTTTCTTTTATGCAAAGCTAAGTTCATTAAGCATGCCTAAGCATTTCTCAAACCGTTTTATTTAAATTAGGTTTCAGGGTATTTATTTGAGACAATGCATCTGGATAGGTGACAATCAACTCCTATTAACCTAATGCAGTAGATTAACTCGAATTATAAATATTTTGTAATAGAGGGGCTGAATGCACCGGGGCTTGCCTTGGATCGTGTACAGCGTCGGATCGGGATCAGTCCCGCAGATGTCGAATCCTTGGATGACCTCTGGAGTGGCCTCCTCAGTAGTAGTCTCGACCTGGACCACCTCGGGAACGGGCACTACACGTATGCAATGATGTATGCTTAGCGAGGCATGAGGGCAACAAATGAAATGCTTGGAAGTAAACCATTAATACCTTGAGTACAACTTTCCTTCACGCTAAAGTTGTAAACGATCTACGGAAGGTAAAAGTAATGTTTCCTACTTTTGTTTTATTGACCTTTTTAACGGTCACAGAAAGCCGCTACACAGCTTTATGACTACTATCAAGCACTAAGTTCTCGAATTGCCAAGGATCACACAGCGAAAGATCCTTGGTCTTCATTCAACCCAAAAATTCACACAACAAACCTAAATTCCTTTTTCTATTTACTTTATTAATCCCTAATTTCACATATATTTATTAATTGACCAAACTAACTTTAATTGCAACCAAACTTTACCAACAGCTAGGTTTTATCACCAAACAGAGCCACAATAAATTTCATGATTTTTGGATTTACAGAGAATTAATTAAAATTACACAAACTTGCATTTATTAATTACTTCACTGATTTATACAGCAGATTAAAGGCACTGGAACACCCTATATTATATTTTTAACAAATACTACATACTTCAGAGAGCATACACAATTAATTTCATCATTTTTGGCGCAGTAAATTAATCCACACGAAAATAACAAACTGCAGCACTATTCATATGAATATATAAAAGAAAAGCATTTGAAATTCGCTGGAAAAAGAAAAGACCAAATCAGCCCACTACGGCCCAAGTCCAGAGCGAGCCGGCCCACTCGGCCTGCCCGCGCCCGGCGCCGACGGCTTTGCAAAAGAGACCCTGGGGAAACTGGAAATCAACCCGCGGTCCGATCTACACTATTCACATGAGTCATGAACTTCGCGCTTAACCCCCTGGGAAAACTTGCCTTCTCACCCGAGGCCCTTGGCCATCCCTCTGTTTCAACAGAGGCGGGTGCGCCGGCGGTCCGCCGCCCCTAGCTCGCCGACGGTGAGCCGAGGGACGAAGCCGAGGGCACTGACGGACTCTACACTCCAAGGCGAGTCTACCAAGCTAAGACACGACGAGATCCGAGGCGCACAGCACCTGGAGACACGTACGCGGCGGCTCGGTGGTGGCGGCGAGCACGTCGCCGGCGAGCACAAGCCGGTAAAGAGAGGGGGAAAAGGTGCGCGAGCATCCGGGGCTCACCACGAAGCTGGCCGAGGGGTCGGTGGAGACGGAGGTGGTTCGGAGAAGACGACTTGGCGACGGCGGCGGATCCCGGCGGCTCGGCTCAACGGCGAACACGCGTTCCGGCGAACCTAGGGAACCAGAGAGTACGCCGACGCACGCGTAAGGTTCAAGGGGTCACAGAGATCACGGTACGCAACAATCCGAGGTTCAGAGCTTACCCAGACTAGCTCGAGACGACGGCGGAGCTCGCGGCGGCGCTCTGCCCGCCCGCGAAGGAGACACCGGTGTTCCGGTGGTTACGAAGCTCTACAGCTCCCGCCGACGGTCGCAGGAGATGCGCAAGGAAGCTAGCTAGCTGGCTGTGAGATGGAGAGGGTGGTGGTGGACGGAGCGCGGTGAATTTAGCCGGGGACCGAGAGAGCAATGGCGGCCGAGCGGAGAGAAAGAAACGAGGGGGAGGCGGTCGTCGACTTTAAGGGGCATAGGAGAGGGGACAGGAGCAGCACGGCGTGGCGCACGTTCGCCCGCGCGAGGAATGGTGTCGGAGGCACGATCCCGGCCGGCACGGACGGCCGCGCGCGCGCGCCCGGCACGGCGGCGGGTCGGCGCTGTTCGCGAACAGGAAGAGGGGGCATTTCACTGTAGCACCTAGACCCTAGGGCTGTCGGTTTTTGACCAAATTCGACTGATTTTGTATAACAACATGAAAAACTGCAAAAACAAAAGTTGTAGGGTTTGAAATTCTGAACAACTTTGCTTTTGGAACTAAATCCAAATTCGAAATATTTTTGAAACTACAGCAAAAGGGGTAAACTTGGTTTTTGAATTTCAAACTGCATTTTCAAAATTACTTTTTATTTTACACAACAACTTGAAAAATTGCCAAAATAAAAGTTGTTCTACTCAATGAGCTTTACAACTTCTATTTAGGAAGTTTTGCCAGATTCCAAATAATTTTTGAAATGCCAATCCAAAACTAAGTTTTAAATCATTGTTTTGAAATAAATTTGAATCTCCACCACAGAACTTTGAAATCTCCAAAAATAAAAGTTGTTCCATTTTAAAAGATCTAAAACTTTTATTAAGGGACTATCTCCAAATTCCTTTTATATTTTGAATTAGGTTTTGGCCCTAATAAAAGTAAATTTTTAAACCTTTCTTTGGGAATTTAATTTTACAAACAAATACTAATTAAATTCAAATCACTCTAGGGACCTAATCACAATCATATGCAAATGATTAATTTAAATATGATGACATGGCAGATTAATTAATCCGTAATACCCGGGGTATTACAGCCTTCCCCCCTAAAAGAAATCTCGTCCCGAGATTAGGTACATAACCAAGATTGGAACAAGGCATAGGAAAAAGAGCTAACAACAACCAGTTCATACTCAAACAAGAGACAAGGGGAAAACATACGCATTAAAAGACATGGTTACATTTTACAAGGTAGCAAAGAACTCAGGGAAGTTTTCTGCCAAGAAATCTTCAGATTCCCAGGTAGCTTCATCTTCAGAATGATCACTCCATTGGATCTTGTACCATCTGGTTGTGGTCCTTCGGGTAACACGGTCCTTTATATCCAAAACTCGTACTGGCTGCTCCGAGTATGTCAATTCAGGTTCAAGTGCTACTCCTTCAACATCGATGACTTGTCCAGGTACTCGGAGACACTTCTTCAGCTGAGAAACATGAAACACATTGTGTACTTCCGAGAGATGTTCTGGCAATTCAAGCTTATAAGCTACCTTTCCCACGCGTCCTATGATTAAGAATGGTCCAATATAACGCGGGGCTAACTTGCCTTTGACTCCAAAGCGGTTAACTCCTTTCATGGGCGAAACTTTCAAGTATACATAGTCTCCAACCTGAAATGTCAAAGGTCTGCGCCGCTGATCGGCATAACTTTTCTGTCGTGACTGTGCCACTTTCAAATTTTCCTGTATCAGTCGAACCTTCTCTTCGGCTTCATTGACCAAGTCAACTCCATAGAACCATCTTTCTCCAGGTTCGGACCAATTCAATGGAGTACGACACCTGCGGCCATATACTGCCTCAAACGGAGCCATTTTTATACTTTCTTGGTAGCTGTTGTTGTACGAGAATTCAGCCAATGCCAAACACTCGTCCCATTTCTCAGGGTAATTGAGTGCACAGGCTCTTAACATGTCTTCAAGTATCTGATTTATCCTCTCTGTCTGTCCGTCAGTCTGAGGATGATAGGCTGTGCTATGCAGGAGTTTTGTACCCAATGATTTATGAAAGGATCTCCAAAATTGGGATATGAACTGAGTACCTCGGTCAGAGACAATGGTCTTGGGCACTCCAGGTAGCTTCATCAGATTTTCTATGTATAGCTTGGCGTAGTGTGGAGCCCTGTACATTTTCTTGACAGGTAAGAAATGAGCTTGTTTAGTGAGGCGGTCCACAACAACCCAGATGGAATTGAAACCCCTAGAGGTTGTTGGGAGACCCATAATGAAATCCATGCTGATGTCTTCCCATTTCCATGCAGGAATAGGTAATGGTTGCAGCCCTCCACCAGGCTTCATGTGTACAGCTTTTACTTTCTGACAAGTGTCGCATTTTGCTACATACTGAGCAATCTCGATCTTCATCTTAGTCCACCAAAACTTCTGTTTCAAATCCTGGTACATTTTGTTGCTTCCCGGATGAATAGAGTATCTTGTCAAATGAGCTTCGTCAAGAATCTTGCCACGTAACTCTGGAATTTTTGGAACTACAAGCCGATTCTTGAACCATACAATCCCTTCATCATCAATTCTGAAACAATCTGCTTTCCCTGCTTGGATTTTCTCTTTGATGTGCCTGATACCTTTACTATTTTTCTGAGCAGCCACGATTTCATCACGGATGGAGGGTTTGATGCTGATATTGTTCCAACTGCCTTGAGGGACTATTTCTATGCCCAATTTTTCTAACCCGTAACACAACGACAGATCATATGGCTTCACAGTCAAGCAATTACAATGAGCCTTCCGACTGAGTGCGTCGGCAACCACATTAGCTTTACCAGGATGGTAGTGCACTTCAATATCATAATCTTTTATCAGCTCAAGCCATCTTCGTTGCCTCATATTTAATTCTTCTTGTGTAAAGATGTATTTCAGGCTTTTGTGATCAGTGTAGACATTGCATGTGCTGCCTAACAAGTAGTGACGCCAGATCTTCAATGCATGAACCACAGCTGCCAATTCAAGATCATGAGTGGGATAATTCTCTTCATGAGGCCAGAGTTGTCGTGAAGCATAAGCAATGACTCGGCCCTCTTGCATCAAAACACAACCAAGGCCAGTACCCGACGCATCGCAGTACACATCAAACGGCTTTTCAATATCTGGCTGAGCAAGGACTGGTGCAGTGGTCAAACATCTCTTCAAGGTTTGAAACGCTGTCTCGCATTCTGGCGACCAGACAAACTTGACCTGAGTCTTCAATAGGTTGGTTATAGGCTTAGCTATTCTTGAGAAATCCGGAATGAATCGGCGGTAATATCCCGCCATTCCCATGAAACTGCGAACCTGGTGCACCGTGGTTGGTGGTTTCCAGTTCAAGATTTCTTCCACCTTACTCGGATCTACGGACACACCTTCAGCTGTCAGGATATGCCCAAGAAATGGAACTCGGTCCAACCAGAACTCACATTTGCTGAATTTGGCATAGAGTTGATGTTCTCTTAAACGGTTCAAGACGATACGGAGGTGGTTGGCATGTTCTTCGGGTGTTTTAGAATAGATCAGGATGTCATCAATGAATACGACAACAAATTTGTCGAGCTCAGGCATGAAGACGGAATTCATGAGGTACATAAAATAGGCGGGTGCATTGGTTAGGCCAAAAGACATGACAAGGTATTCATATAGGCCATATCTAGTGGTGAAAGCTGTTTTTGGGATGTCTTCGGGACGGATCTTTATTTGGTGGTAGCCAGACCTAAGGTCAATCTTGGAAAACACCTTAGCTCCAGCCAGCTGGTCAAAGAGTAGGTCAATACGGGGTAAAGGATATTTGTTTTTGATGGTAACCTCGTTGAGTGGACGGTAATCAATACAGAGTCGGAGGGATTTGTCTTTCTTTTTGACAAAGATGGCAGGACAACCCCAAGGAGATGAGCTGGGTCTGATGAAACCCTTGTCTAGCAAATCTTGTAGCTGCACTTTAAGCTCTGCCAATTCCTTGGGAGGCATTCTGTAGGATCTACGAGATATAGGTGCGGTTCCAGGTTTTAGCTCAATAGCAAATTCCACATCTCGATCAGGTGGCAACCAGGCAACTCATCAGGAAACACATCTGAAAACTCGCAGACTACTGGAATCTTCAACACTTCTTCAACTGCGGTGGCACACAACCTTTGCACAGTCTTTTCAATCTTTCTTACGGGCAATGGAAGTTGGATAAGAAGTTGAGTTTGACTATTAGGTATGTTCACTCTTATGGTTCTATTCAACACATCAATCAAGGCCTTGTGCTGATACATCCAATTCATACCTAATATCACATCTATATCCTGATCCTTAAGTACTATCATTGTGGTTGGGAATTTATGCCCTCCCAGCTCTATAGGTACTCCCTGAACTACCTCCTTAGTAGTTATACGCCCCCCGGGCGAATGTATAAGGAAATCTTCCTTTATCTCCCCAATAGATATATCATGCTTAACCACAAACGTACGGTTGATGAATGAATGAGATGCACCAGAATCAAATAGCAGAACGGCAGAATGACTAGCAACGGAAAACTTACCCATCATGACGGGTTCTCCAGCAGGAATATCTTCAATCTGAGTGTAATAAACCCGACCTGCCTTCTTGACAATCTTGCCCTTCTGAGCGTGCTGCTGGTGACCACGGTGCTGAACTTGCTGTTGCGGAACACCAGGACTTTTCTGCACATTCTGGTTGTTCTGCTTCGGAAAAGGGCAATCACGGGCCCAGTGTCCTATCTTTCCACAGTTGTAGCATGGGTGATTATAGTTGGTCTGTGGAGTGTTGATACGAACGCCAGGGGCATTCGGCTGAGTGGTGTTTTGCTGATTAGAGGTATGAGAGGTAGCGGCAGTGCGCACAACTACCTGCTGATGGGGATATGACGGACGATTATGGTGGGTAGGATGATAGATAACTTTCTGGCGTTTCTGACTGCCAGAAGAGCTAGACCTTTTGCTCTTCTTCTTCTCCTCTTGGAGCTGACGGTCGCTTTCCTCAAAAGCTATTGCACTATCCACTGCCTCATGAAAAGTGCACTTGAGGTTGTTAGACAGACTGCGTTGAATCTTGAAATTCAGCCCTCTGACAAAGCAGGCTCTCCTCTTAGAATCAGTGTTGGTATGCTCAGGTGCATACTGTGCCAAGTGGTTGAACTGCCCAAGATACTGAGCGACAGTAGACTCATTCTGCTTCAGTGCCAGAAACTGATCCAGCTTCAATTTCATCACACCCGCAGGGATGTAATGAGCACGAAAGGCGTCACGGAACTCTTGCCAGGTAAGTTGATGTCCAGCCTCCTGCGCAGCCAACAGGTTGGCATACCAAGTAGTCGCTGGGCCACGAAGTTGCTGAGCTGCAAACAGAGGTTTCTGGACCTCGGTACAGTGAATCAAGCTAAACTTCTGCTCCATGGTACGGAGCCAATCATCGGCTTCTAAGGGTTCATCAGCCTTAGTGAACACTGGTGGGCGGGTGTCAGTGAAGTCAACATAGGTGGTATCCTCATTATCACGGCGGCCACGACGTCCACCACGATCTTGCTGATTCTGAGCTAGCAGCGCTGCAACATTGGTCAATGCAGCGATGGCCTCTGCCAGAGTGGGTGGAAACTGAGGTGGTTGGGGAACACCAGTTGCATTATCAGAGTTGTCTCCCATCTGTTAATAAGCAAACCCAACTTGAGTCTTACATTAGTTGAGCAAACATAGCAGCACACAGCAACAATACAAAGTTCACACAACATGGCTTGCACCCAGGCAAGACCCACAACCCATAACTAAGGTTTTCTAGGCAAGCACCTATATTACAGACAAAAGAGAGCATCTAGCTGACAACTCTAGGCCACACCGGCCTAGTCCTCATCGATCCCAGACGCGCCAGAAGCGTCACTGTCCTCGTCGATCTCCTCGAAGTCCTCCTCGGCATCTGCCTCGACGACCTCGACCGGCTCGACCTCCACGTCAACGTCCTCCACGTCCTCATCCTCCTGACCGAGGACAACTCCCAACTCAGGATCCTCCTCCTGCGGTGCAGGAATAGGGTGGAGCTCACCATAGAGCTCATGCACCTCCTCGTGCAAGACGTTGTTGTAGAGCTCAAGCTGACCAACACGCTGCTCCGCCTCGAGCATCCTGTCCATGATCGTCTCCTCACGATCCCAAGCTTCATCCCTCTGCTTGGTCAGGCGATCGATCTCTCGACGCAGATCTCGATTGGTCCTCACGTCACGGTAGTGGTTGAGACGTGCCACTCTGTATTCTTCCTCCCACTGCCTGACTAGATCCTGCAGCCTTCCAACCTCAGCCTCAAGCTCCTCGCTGCTGCGACGAGGTGGGCGACTCCCAGAAGCTCCGCCCTCGCCAGCGCGTGGCGCCAACTGGTGGCGTGGAACGCCACGTGGTCCGGTCATCTTGCGTGCTGTGAGCTTGCAACGGGCCATCTGGAGAAGGTAAGTGGAATTTTAAGATATAATAGGTTAGCAAGAATAGGTTTGGTAAACTATCCCAAAAACCCACTTTAAGGAGGAAGTTAATTAACAGGTGTGATTATCATGATGCATGTACGTACTTACGAATTTAAATCGTGCAAGGTAAATACATACATAAATAAACTTTAACATAGGGCTAATAATAATATCATTCCACATGCTACCTTAATCCCATAAGGTAAAATATAGAACAAGGCAAGAACTACTGAACAAGATAAGGATAGAAGCAATTTGGACCCAAAATAATAGGTTAAACTTTTTATGATCCAAAACATTTTGAAATTTTTGAAAAGTAATCCATAATGATTAGCAATGGAATGCTCTGGTACCAACTGTAACAGAACCGGCTAAATCACCTGGCCCACCGGCACCTGTCATTGTCACTAACGACTTCTGACAGCCGGGCCCGTGTCCCAAATGATCTAGACAGGTCTGTCGGGCTACATTAGCGCCCTTTTCTCCGACAGGATCACCATTGCAGAATCATCACAGGATTACAACATTTCATAATAAAATACATCAGAGTAACAGTGCGGAAGATTACATAACATTTAGATTACAAACCAGTTGTTCAAATAGGATTCAAATATAGTTATTACAGACCAGAGGACGTAGCAGTAGCAGTGGAATAATTACACAATACTAAATAAGGAAACTCGAACCCTGCCCACGGGTTCCACTTTACTCATCGCCGCTTTCTTCTTCGACCACGGTCACGCAACATGGAGCAAGACAGATCTCCGACTGCGGTCCTCCTGCAACGGGGTTAACAAACCCTGAGTACTTGGGGTACTCCGCAAGACTTACCCGACTAAGGGTGTAAAATGAGACTCAGGAATGCAAGGCTATGGGTAAGGCTAGCAGAGGATGAGGAGTTTGCAGAAAAGCAATCTATCCTGATCCATATTTTATTTTGTCATTATTATAATCATATTTATAGCTCCAATATTCAGACTCAAGTATCATCATTCTTTCAATTACTTTATTCATTCAGATAACCTAGTTGAGAACCACTTTTCGGTGTAGAGTGTGAGGATCAAGTCTCCATAACCGAGGAGCACGTCGATTCGAATCCAGAAAGTACCCAGCTGGGGATTCTAACCACACTGCATATGCAGCACGCCGGCATACATATACCAACCCGTTGTCACGGCTTTGCTATCCCGGAACCGGTCCTGCGCCACCCGAGAGCACAGTACTCCACTCTTATCCAGGCACGCCGGCCACGTGGGTACAAGCTACTCTCGCCATCTCTCCACTCCCAGTGCGTGGTTGTCGGTTCCAGCAATAGCGTCACCGAACTCTAGGCTTTCCGCATTGGTATGTGGCTAGGCTGTTCATCATGATCACAGCAGGCCTACAACGAACGGTCCCTATTTCCTTCCTGCCGTCAATCCTGCATTGGGACTCTAACCCAAGTACAAGACTACCCGACAGTTTTTATTATCGTGCCTGTCGGGTGAGTGAGACATAGGGAACGCCGCCCCATGAGCTGGCCACCCAACGAAACACGTTTCCAAAGACATCGACCAGTTCCAAACTATTCCGAAAGCGACCATGCATTGGGACTCTAACCCAAATACACATCGACCAGCGGATAACCAGTTCTTCACCAATCAAAGTATAAGTATAATCATGGCACAGAAAATAGTTTTTCTTTTATGCAAAGCTAAGTTCATTAAGCATGCCTAAGCATTTCTCAAACCGTTTTATTTAAATTAGGTTTCAGGGTATTTATTTGAGACAATGCATCTGGATAGGTGACAATCAACTCCTATTAACCTAATGCAGTAGATTAACTCGAATTATAAATATTTTGTAATAGAGGGGCTGAATGCACCGGGGCTTGCCTTGGATCGTGTACAGCGTCGGATCGGGATCAGTCCCGCAGATGTCGAATCCTTGGATGACCTCTGGAGTGGCCTCCTCAGTAGTAGTCTCGACCTGGACCACCTCGGGAACGGGCACTACACGTATGCAATGATGTATGCTTAGCGAGGCATGAGGGCAACAAATGAAATGCTTGGAAGTAAACCATTAATACCTTGAGTACAACTTTCCTTCACGCTAAAGTTGTAAACGATCTACGGAAGGTAAAAGTAATGTTTCCTACTTTTGTTTTATTGACCTTTTTAACGGTCACAGAAAGCCGCTACACAGCTTTATGACTACTATCAAGCACTAAGTTCTCGAATTGCCAAGGATCACACAGCGAAAGATCCTTGGTCTTCATTCAACCCAAAAATTCACACAACAAACCTAAATTCCTTTTTCTATTTACTTTATTAATCCCTAATTTCACATATATTTATTAATTGACCAAACTAACTTTAATTGCAACCAAACTTTACCAACAGCTAGGTTTTATCACCAAACAGAGCCACAATAAATTTCATGATTTTTGGATTTACAGAGAATTAATTAAAATTACACAAACTTGCATTTATTAATTACTTCACTGATTTATACAGCAGATTAAAGGCACTGGAACACCCTATATTATATTTTTAACAAATACTACATACTTCAGAGAGCATACACAATTAATTTCATCATTTTTGGCGCAGTAAATTAATCCACACGAAAATAACAAACTGCAGCACTATTCATATGAATATATAAAAGAAAAGCATTTGAAATTCGCTGGAAAAAGAAAAGACCAAATCAGCCCACTACGGCCCAAGTCCAGAGCGAGCCGGCCCACTCGGCCTGCCCGCGCCCGGCGCCGACGGCTTTGCAAAAGAGACCCTGGGGAAACTGGAAATCAACCCGCGGTCCGATCTACACTATTCACATGAGTCATGAACTTCGCGCTTAACCCCCTGGGAAAACTTGCCTTCTCACCCGAGGCCCTTGGCCATCCCTCTGTTTCAACAGAGGCGGGTGCGCCGGCGGTCCGCCGCCCCTAGCTCGCCGACGGTGAGCCGAGGGACGAAGCCGAGGGCACTGACGGACTCTACACTCCAAGGCGAGTCTACCAAGCTAAGACACGACGAGATCCGAGGCGCACAGCACCTGGAGACACGTACGCGGCGGCTCGGTGGTGGCGGCGAGCACGTCGCCGGCGAGCACAAGCCGGTAAAGAGAGGGGGAAAAGGTGCGCGAGCATCCGGGGCTCACCACGAAGCTGGCCGAGGGGTCGGTGGAGACGGAGGTGGTTCGGAGAAGACGACTTGGCGACGGCGGCGGATCCCGGCGGCTCGGCTCAACGGCGAACACGCGTTCCGGCGAACCTAGGGAACCAGAGAGTACGCCGACGCACGCGTAAGGTTCAAGGGGTCACAGAGATCACGGTACGCAACAATCCGAGGTTCAGAGCTTACCCAGACTAGCTCGAGACGACGGCGGAGCTCGCGGCGGCGCTCTGCCCGCCCGCGAAGGAGACACCGGTGTTCCGGTGGTTACGAAGCTCTACAGCTCCCGCCGACGGTCGCAGGAGATGCGCAAGGAAGCTAGCTAGCTGGCTGTGAGATGGAGAGGGTGGTGGTGGACGGAGCGCGGTGAATTTAGCCGGGGACCGAGAGAGCAATGGCGGCCGAGCGGAGAGAAAGAAACGAGGGGGAGGCGGTCGTCGACTTTAAGGGGCATAGGAGAGGGGACAGGAGCAGCACGGCGTGGCGCACGTTCGCCCGCGCGAGGAATGGTGTCGGAGACACGATCTCGGCCGGCACGGACGGCCGCGCGCACGCGCCCGGCACGGCGGCGGGTCGGCGCTGTTCGCGAACAGGAAGAGGGGGCATTTCACTGTAGCACCTAGACCCTAGGGCTGTCGGTTTTTGACCAAATTCGACTGATTTTGTATAACAACATGAAAAACTGCAAAAACAAAAGTTGTAGGGTTTGAAATTCTGAACAACTTTGCTTTTGGAACTAAATCCAAATTCGAAATATTTTTGAAACTACAGCAAAAGGGGTAAACTTGGTTTTTGAATTTCAAACTGCATTTTCAAAATTACTTTTTATTTTACACAACAACTTGAAAAATTGCCAAAATAAAAGTTATTCTACTCAATGAGCTTTACAACTTCTATTTAGGAAGTTTTGCCAGATTCCAAATAATTTTTGAAATGCCAATCCAAAACTAAGTTTTAAATCATTGTTTTGAAATAAATTTGAATTTCCACCACAGAACTTTGAAATCTCCAAAAATAAAAGTTGTTCCATTTTAAAAGATCTAAAACTTTTATTAAGGGACTATCTCCAAGTTCCTTTTATATTTTGAATTAGGTTTTGGCCCTAATAAAAGTAAATTTTTAAACCTTTCTTTGGGAATTTAATTTTACAAACAAATACTAATTAAATTCAAATCACTCTAGGGACCTAATCACAATCATATGCAAATGATTAATTTAAATATGATGACATGGTAGATTAATTAATCCGTAATACCCGGGGTATTACACACATGCAACGACAACAGGACGAAGAAACAAAGCACTAATTAAATTGCATATGGTCTAGGACGCGACCCCAGCGATCGTCTTCAGGTAGACAGCCTTCCTTCGGGACCGGAGTCAATGAAGAAGGTCATGGCTTCGTCATTTTGGCGAACCACGCTGACGGCAACCCACAGGTTGCTCCTCTCCAGCACGCCCATTTTCCTAGCCAGCTGCATGACATATTTCACCTTGGAATCCTTTTTTGGCTGCCTGTTGCACCTCTCTTCGGTCAAGTCCTGTAATGCCACAGCCTTGTTGTTCTAAGTTTCAGTCAAAGAGGCCATGCTGTTGGTGAAGCTTTCGACAGCTGGGATCTTTGACTTCTTGCTTGGAGTAGAGGCCGTCGTGCTGGTGCTGCTGGCCCTTTTGTTGCCCACACTAGGGGGGTCCTCGTCTCCTCTTGGTCATTGGGCCCGAGTTCGTGCGGGTCATCAAGGTCAATAGGAACAGTTGCTGCTAAGACGAAGGCTATGGATCCATCCACATGCATGGCCGGGAACATGCGATCCATCTCCGGTAGGTCGATTGGCCACCCGTCCTTGAACTTCTTCCAGTCAGGATGGCCCTGCAAAGTGCAGAAATGTTAAACGTGAACATGATAACAGATTAGAACTACATACCAGGGAAAAATTCACAGAAGCAGTGACTAACATTGCAGTTCTCCTCCCACCAGTCATCATCAGCAATCACAGAACCATCCTCCCTGCGACCTAAGCCGCTGTATTTGCGGCTTCTATCGATGAACGCCCAATGCTTCCTCAGCCGCCTGAACTGTGTTTTCAGTTGCTCCTTTGTATGGGGCGTTTTGGCATACGAGTTAAAGTTGGTGAGCAGGTTGCACCAGCCAGTCATGTTCATGGCACCGAGGGCACAGTTTCCGTTATCGATTTCTTGACATCATAACTGGCAGAATTTCAAGGAAACTTCCGGCTGCCAATCGGCCCTGGGGGTCCTAGCCTAAACCATGCATGACAGGAGAAAGAGCATATAACGACGGCAGAAAGCGGAGGAGATCAGAGGTTGACGTAGTTTGACTAACTGGACAGGGGCGTCGAGGTCGTCGATGCCGCCTTCTGCGTCGCCTGTGTTCAATGCAGTACCTCCTCGTCCCCTGGAACGCCGTGGGGGGATCCACTAACTGCGGTAGCAGCCAGTGGAGCAGAGCGTGCAGGATTTGGTCCGCGTCCCCCGCGGCCTCCTCCACCATAGCTTGCAGAAGGGTGTAGGGGAACGGGGGGGCATCAGCGGGAACCCATGGGCCCCACCAACGGCCCCCGAGTACGCGGCCATGCCTGGCCAGGCACGCTGCTCGTTTAGGGCGAGCGTGTCGAACCCTAACCAGGCGGGGGCCTGGCTGCTGGAACCAACCCAGCCGGCCGACGGGCCGCTGTACGGTGTCGCCGGAAAGCCGCCGGCGTAGCCCATCCCCACAGATCCGCGGCCGTAGAAGGTGGCCGGAGAGCCAACGCCGTAGGCTGGCCCCGCAGACCCGCCGGAGTAGCCGGGGCCAACGGAGCCGCTTCCTTAGGCCGACCCCGACGATGAGCCGGCGTAGGGTGTCCCCATCCCAGAGCCGAAGAAGGAGCGTGTGCGGGGAAGAAAGTCGCGGGTGGGATTCGCGTCCTCGTCGTACGCACCGGCATTGTTGCCGTCTTCGCACGGATCCATGGCCGAAGCGCTGTGAGAACTTGGCTTCCCCAACTCGGAGGTGGTAGATCCGGTGGAGGGAGATGCCGATCTGCCTTCGGGTGGAGGGGATTGTGGCTGGGTGGTAGGGATTCGGAGGGCGCGGCCGCGGCGAGAGGAGGGGAGAGCGGTGGAAAACGGTTAGGGTTTGAGGGCACCGGCAGTCGACGGCCGTTTCGTTGGCATTTCGCGATTTTGGCCCATATTCTCACCAACTTGAGGGGATGACTTGGGGGGAGGTGGGAGATGTGTTGGCCGCGCACTGTTCTGTTCCGTTGGGACAGAGGAGGAGGGAGGGAGCTCAAGCTCGAGCTTATATACTCAGTATCACTGGCGGTTCCCGCCATGAACCGGTAGTGATACATAGCGTCACTGTCGATTCGTGGCTGGAACCGGCAGTGATACCTAACTTCACTGCCAGTTGGCCCCTGGCCTAATCATTTGGGATTTGAACTGGCCCATCACTGTCGGCCCAAAACAAACCGGTAGTGATGGGCCGACAGTAATATTTGAATCTGTAGTAGTGTCAACAGGGCATAGACAACGAAATACAAACTCAAAAACAAAATTCTCAGAACCAAAGACCTTGAGATATGAGAACCAACGACCAACCAAACAGAAATCCCACCTACCCCTTTCTGCGCTCAACACCAGTGTGGCAGTGTGTGGTATTCTCAAATAAAAGCGGCCAGTTAACTTTGTCTGTTTTCTTTTCCTTTTGACTTTTGTACTTTTTCATAAAAAATGATCATGTCAGTACTTTTGATCTTGTCGCCCCAAATGCCAACTCCAAGTCATGGCTTCGTTTGTATGAGTAATCTGTAGATCATGGCTATGTTCGCCTGCTTATCAGTCAGTTATTCAGCAGTATTTTTCTCTCACAACAATCAGCGACCTAGTCGTACAATCCAGTCAGCCGAACAGATACATACTGTGAATTGAAACATTTTCTTGCTGTGATAATATTAGTGGCAGTGCTGCTCTAATCAATACATTTAAGTAATTAATAAGTATTATTAAACTAGAATAATTTAAGGTCAAACACATTCCTGTTTTGTAAATAATACTATTGGAAAATTTTAAATTAATTTCGGACCACAAATCTCGGAGACAGAGGTCAATCAAGACCCCAAAATTTACAAGAAAGATTATACAAACTAAAGTATCTCCAAGTGTGTTCCTAAAAACACAACAAATTATTGATTCCTTCATGTGGCCAAAATTAGTGAGCTGATTATTCTGACATCCTACAATAGTTAACAATAATTGGTTAAAAAATAAAATTAATAGGGCCACAACAAGGTTTTCCTTGATTGGCTCCCACTGCATCCTGCATCCTGCATCCCTACACCTCCTGCAGCTATAAGAAAAAAAACGCATGGGGGTGGACAAAAACACTGGTGTCCAAGCAATATGATGATGGCGGGAAATGGGTTTTGGGGGGGGGGGGGGGGGGGGGGGGGAGGCTTATTCTTAGTT
Organism: Eremochloa ophiuroides; assembly: GCA_038502445.1. Taxonomy (NCBI): domain Eukaryota; kingdom Viridiplantae; phylum Streptophyta; class Magnoliopsida; order Poales; family Poaceae; genus Eremochloa; species Eremochloa ophiuroides. The sequence continues at coordinate 44,946,741 of JAHLJS010000009.1, read as the reverse complement.
TTGGTACCAAAAGCTTTCCCACAGGATTTTTGTTAAAAAAGGGTTTATTTAGTAGGATATGCTGAATTGAGAAGCTCTCGGAGATGCTCAAATTAGATCGATGGTTCCAGACTATTCATAAAGTAGATTTGCTATAAGAAAAGCAAGGATAAATATGATTTTTTTTCTCTCGGATCCATATATCTATATATCTCCCATACTCGTACCTGCACGAGTTAGGACGAGTCATATGGAATATTTTATTGATTAAGTAGAAGAGAGTTGATAAGTTAGCTCTTCATACATTTTCTATACTAGCATGTTACATTTTCTATACTAAGTAACATGTAAGCTCACCTACTTAATTCCCTATAGTTCATTTGTCTATTCTCGTACATTTTATACTAACATATTAGGTTACTTTATTTTTATCATTTTTTTAAAAAAAAATCATATGATCTATCAAAGAAGAGAGCAACACATGTTTTTTTAGCAAAGAGCAACACACGTTTAGGTATGGAGTTCAATTCCTAGACGAATGTAAATGCATAACGTGACTACATACTAAATAAATCTCCACCGAAAGCTCGGTTTAGTCCCTGAACTATGAAAACGGCCGTTTTAGTCCTCAAACTTTCACAGCCGGCTCAATTTCGTCCCTAAACTATGAAAACGACCGTTCTTGTCCTCAAACTTTCACAGCCGGCTTAATTTCGTCCTTAAACTATGAAAACGACTGTTCTCCTCAAACTTTCGTAGCCGGCTTAATTTCGTCTCTAGTCCGATGTGGAGCGCCACGCTGTCTCGTCTCGTCATCGCCTAGTCAGTTAGAATCAGTTTTTAAAAGTCTGCAACTAATTTATTCTTATTTCAACTGCTTGCAACTAGTTGTAACTCTTCAATACAACATTGATGAAGATGATTTTTAATTGTAGATCTCAATAAAATCTACAAATTTTTAGTTTTAATTTTTTTTATTTAAGGATGTTAAGATGCTCAAAAAGTTAATATAAAATTTTAGCACCATAATAATTACCTGCTACTTCTTGTAATTAATATAAAAGTTAATATAAAATTTTAGCACCATAATATGAACTTTTGAGTATCTTAATGTCCTCAGATAAAACACATTTAAACTAGAAAGTTGTAGATCTTATCGAGATCTACAATTTTTATGAAAAAATCATCTTCATCCCATTTTGTATTGAAGAGTTACAACTAGTTGCGACAAGTTGGAATAAGAATAAATCAGTTACAGGCTTTCGAAAATTGATTCCAGCTGACTGGGTGATGACGAGACAAGCCAGCGTGGCGCTCCACATCGGACCAGAGACGAAATTGAGCCGGCTGCGAAAGTTTGAGGACGAGAACGGTCGTTTTTATAGTTTAAGGACGAAATTGACCCGGCTGCGAAAGTTTGTTGATGAGAACGGTCGTTTTCATAGTTTAGGGATGAAATTGAGCCGGCTGTGAAAGTTTGAGGACTAAAACGGCCGTTTTTATAGTTTAGGGACTAAACTGAGCTTTCGGCGATAGTTCAAGGACGAATTTGACTATTCCGCCTCAGATAATTAACCATGCAACACACAACACACACATGTTTGTGAGTTATTTCATAGTCCCTACATTCTCAAAAAATCAATTTCTAGGGTTGTCCGATTTGATATAAAAGAGCACCAAAATTTATGAAGCCAAATCTATATCAAATATTAAAATGATAAAATTTCTATTTATTACCTATTTTTCGTCCACCTCCCTTAACTATCCAAGCAAATAAAGAGTTTCTTCTATCCTCTTTTTTTATTTACAAATTGCACTCACGACCTCCTTATCTCGTATGTGCACAGAACGTATAATCATACTCTACTCATAGATGTTAGAACAACTCGCATGTAGCAATGATGAATTATACGGTTGACTGAATTGTATGGCTGGCTGAATTGTACGGCTAAATTGTTGTGAGAGGAAAATATTGTTCTGTAGCAAGCGAAGAGAGTAGCAATACACAACCTTGTTTACTTGTTAGTATAATTAGATATGCCACAAAATATATTTTTGTAATGTGCTTATCTAGTGTCATAAACATTTATGCTCTTTTTTATATCGATTAGACAATTTAAAAGTTTAATTTAAATAACTCTAGAAATTAATTTTTTAAGACGTACGGACAGAGTATGTCCTTTGTTTTAGCATGAGTTGGGGACAATATTCATCGCTAATTAATGTATCCCAATTTTTAGTCGATTTATCTGGATGAAATACCGTGATATATATAGAGAACCATTTGTCAAAGTATACCAATACTTTATTGGTTTCTCACTGCTGTTTTGCTTTTACTGGCTTGGTGGCTCCATGGGAAGGCCAAAGGCTGGCCGTAGAAATGCAAATGCCAAATGCAAAGTCCATCATGCCGTCAAAGAACCGGAGAGGAGACCCCTAGAAAGAAGACCAGCAAGCAAGCCCGGCCAATAATAAAAACCAAGAGAGATGTGTGCGGCCGGCTACTAGTGAGATGTGCCTCCATCATACCACACCATGTGATGCGAGGAGCCTCTTGTGCCTCTCATCCCCCTACTTCCAAGATGCAATCATGCTGCCCCAAGCTCCTCGGGCCCTCGGCCACCATGATTGCCTCACTGCCTCTCAAGAGTCGCCTCCTCCACCTACTTCCAAGAGGAAGAGGCCGGAGAAGCTATAGTCCATGAAGAAATTAAGCGGAGGGGCGGCGGTGTACGGGGGGGCAGCGGAGGAGAGAGAGGGGGAGGTGACAGAAAGCTAGAGAGAGAGATGCATGCTGCATGATGATGGCGTGGTTGATCTCTTCGATCTAGTACTTCTATCATTCGCCGAGTCAAGAGAAGCCATCATCATCAGATCGGTGCAGCTCTCCCTCAGTCCCTCCTCCTCCTTGCAGCTCCTCTTCAGCTTCTTTTGTCACACTGCGCCACCATGGTTTTGGGGAATCAAGCGTCTTGGTCCGAAATCCGTCTTCTTTCCTAGCTAGTAGGATCTACGTACTTGTGCAAGAGTATGTCATGCTATGCTATATGTTCTTATTATATTCGATCTGTCTCTATATATGGTTTGTGCAGACAGCAAGATTCGTTTGTCTTCGATTGATTTTTATTTCGATCACTCTTTGATTTGGAGTTTGATTCATGTAATATTTCATTAATTAGTTATGTGGATTTCTTCTTTGAGCTTTTCTATGGTTGAGGAACTTCGTTCAGAGATCAGTTTGACACGCTATGTGTTTCATGATTGATCCATGATCCGAATATATAGGGCCATTACGATCCCAGCTGTTTCCTAGAGAGAGATCACATAGTATTAGATCAGATGAACAGCATGAAATATATGTGCGTCTTCTTGCTTCGATCCACAAATACCTTCGCTCTTGATCTCTTCTTATAAACGTGCTCTATTTCTACTCCATACTGCTAGAGAGTAAGAAAGTAAGAAGTTGTAAGTTTAGCTTTACCTTAATTAATATGTGTACTATTTTGTTTTTGTGAGGAAAAGAAGAAACAGCAAGCTAAGATTCATTACATGCTATGCTAGTCTTCTTTAACTTTGAGATTCATTAAAAAGCTAAGATTCATTACATGTTATTCTATACTGCATGCAACACATTAACTAAAGCCCAACCGTATTCACGAATCACGAGCTTGAGAAAGACCAGCAGCCTGCTAAACAAGATTCTTTGACTGCCCCAAATCTCTCTTGTGCATTGCATACTAGTAGTATTTATGAGAGCTAGCTGCAGCTGGTGCCAACGCAAGCTAAAGCTAGCAAGAGCTAGCCCCTGCTACTGCTAGCATGTCATGCATGGTATCGTATTGGCCAGTTAGCCGAGGCAGTCCTTGCGTCACATGGATCGATGCACCTCTTTCAGTTTTTCTTTGCCTACGTAACATCCCCTATTGTGAGGATTAAGTATGTTTGTTTACTGCTAAAATTAAAGAGAAATCATTGGAGAGTACAAATAAGCATGATTTATATTATATATATATTATCTGTCATTTCAATTGATTATCAAATCATGTATTGTCTTAAATACTGGGTCGTTTCATCATTATAGATTCATGTATAATCTCAAATACTTGTTCAGTAAATGTTTCCTAAAAAATAGTTGTGTGCAGTTTATGAGCCGGCCGGTGCTTAATCGTTTTCATCTACTTGTTGGGCTACTGGTAGTCTGGTACCTAGCTCGTTAGTAAACATTGGGAAAGTGTCTTTATTTTGTACTCCCTCCATCCCATAAGTTGTTTTTGGCTTTTGTACATGAAACATAGTTTTTGTTATTTCATCTAGTCGTACACTAATATTTAAATGCATAATGAGAAAAGCCAAAATGACTTACAATTAAAAATGGGGGTATTGAAGAGCATTACCAGTGCTAGTGAAAATCAATTTTCAATGACGGTTCTCAGATAACCGCCAGTGAAAAGATTTATTTTCACTGGCCCCTCTCACTGGCGGCGTTGAGAAATACCAGTGAAGTTGCCTTGTTACTGGATAACTAGGTGGGAACTTCTGGTAATTAAGAAATCAACTCTAGTCTACAAGCTAGCTAGTGTTATTATAAACTAGTTTTTTTCTACTAGCATGCGATTTTCTTTTTTAGTTAGGATAGCAAAAGATACTAATGGCTGGAAAATATGTATCCTCGTAGTGATAAGCATGGTCTGGTTCTTTAACTTTTACCTAGTGCATTCATGTCATACTCTTCTAGATGTTGTGCATTCATGGCCTTTTAATCCCGATTCGTAACATCAACCGGGACTAAAGGTAGTTACGAACCGAGACTAAAGGACCTTTTAGTCTCGGTTGGGACTAAAGGATCTTTTAGTCCCGGGTCATCTGCAGGTTAGTTCAAAAGGAAAACATCATGTCTGTAGTCACATATGCTGTGTAGGTGGGGTGGTAAGTGACGCAGGGCTATGCATGAGGTCTTGGGTTCGAATCTCACGGGGCGCATTTCTGCTTTAGTGCGAGGAGACCTTTAATCCTGTTTATAGAATAAACTGTGAATTAGATTGGTTATTATTAAGCATGACATTTTGACTTTTGTAATGTGTTTGGTTAAAACATTCATGTATGTGTACTACACAAACAACTTAATTGTCTCTCTTACGGACTACATGATATCTTGCTTACTAAAGGATTTCTAAGTTTCAGAGATAGGCCTATAGCATTCTCGCTCATTAGATGAAAACAATTTGGTTGATTTTCGTAAGATAGGAAGATTGTAACCAAACTAAAGAATAATTACTCTATTTATAATTCGCGCGAATGGTCTGGTTCATGGGATCCGGGCGAGACATCAAGTACTTTCTTTTCTTAGATGAACTCAGTCTATATGTTTAGGTTTGTTGGTACCATTTATTTCTTGTGCAGCGATATATGCATGCTTTATTTCCTACTACGGTTGGATCGTAGATATAGCTTCCAAACTGCTAGTATCTGATGTCAATGCTGGAGACACTACAGGTGTACCACAATTAAGAAACCTGTTTGCAAGTACTACTTACAACAGTTTAACAATCGAACCAAGTGCTTAGATAGAAGTCATGTTGTAGGAGTCAGCTATACAATAACTGTCTTTTATTTGTCTATAAAAAACTATTATGCTTCTTATTATTATTTTTTATATATATCCCACATTCTCTTTCGTAATTCTTTTCACATTCACTTGATATCTCTGAGCCTAACACTGCATAGGCTCACGCTCAACTTTTTGCTTGCATCTTTCTCTTTTCTTTCCTTTTCTTCTCCACGTCAGAAAAATACTAACTAACTGGACAATAATAAGACTATTATTGACTAGTTTTGAAGAGTGGATATTCATTTTTCAATCATATGGGAATCTGTAATGCCTTTTGTCGATTAGAACCCTGTTTAATCACAATCTGGTACAATAACGTAGTCTCTAAGACACTAGTTTCACCATTGATCATAATAGCTATTCGCTCCATTCCAAATTATAATCCGTTCTTGACATTTTTATATCAAGTTTTACCATTCATTTTATTCAAGAAAAAAACAAACATAGTCAATTTTCAATTATTTTTGAAGAACTTTTATTAATAAAGTAAGTAAAAAGAAGAAGTGATATTTTTGCACAAATTTTTAAATAAGACGAGTGATCAAACTCGGGATAAAAAAGTCAAAGGAATTAGAGTTTAGAACGAAGGAAGTAGTATGAAACCTATATAGATATAACAAATAACTGAGTTATGATACATTGAAACTACATTTGAACGCAAATATAGCAATACCAATTTTCAAATGTCCAAAGAGATATTTGGCGTCCATATTTATTCTAGTCTTCAAACTTATTTGTGTGCTTGCAACCCAATTAATTAAACTATTTGTGACAAGCGAGAGTAATATTGCCCTTTAAAATGTTTAGTCATTTGCCCAGTCATCTACAGAAAGTGTTGTGTTTATAGCTAGCTGGTAATACCACATTGACATTATCACGCATGCATGTGCTCGCATGTGTGAGAACCAGATATATGTTATGCCTGTTTGCAAAATCAATACGTAATATCTGTCGTCTATATATGGTCATGCGAGCTGTGTGAAGTCAAATTTGATTTCTCGTAGATTTTAGCCAGCATCGAAGAGTCAAATATCTTATGTTTGACTAAATAAATATTTAGAAAATAATATTAACATTTATATCTTTAAATAGGTTTATGATAAAAAAATATATAACGTGATTCATCTAATAATATTTATTTGGTATCGTAAATATTAATATTTTAAATGTATGTGATCAAATTTAAAGTTTATATTGACTCCTCGAAGCATGACATGTTCACTTTTGAGGATGGAGTATTTGCACGTAAACTGCAAAGATATGCACTTTCTTATGCTCCAAACAAGAAGTCTAAAATGATCTATAAAATTTAGCCAAACTCATAAAAACTTTAAACCACATAATAAGCAAGCTAATAAAATGGTCAAAAGTTTTTATTTTAAAGTTTGGCCAACTAATTTTTAGACTAGAAAATCCAAACAAATTAGAGGTGTTTTGCTACATCCTAAAAACTTTACATCCATCACATGGAATGTTTGGACTCAAGCATGCAACATTAAATGTAGATAAAAAAAACTAATTACATAGGTTGCATTAAAATCATGAGACGAATCTTTTGAGTCTAATTAGACTATGATTAGACACTTATTCTAAAGTTAGCATATGTACTATAGTATCTAAACACTTTACAGTCAGAGAACTAAACACCTGTCAAAACTTTAAGTAAATTTGATCGGCATAAATTCTTTATGTGCATACTCTAGTACTCTAGTCCTAGCAGGGGAATCATGGAAATCTTGGGCGTGACCATCCTTTGCCCGATATCACAGGTCGGTGTATATCCATGTATAATACTTCCTCCATCTTATTAAAAGTGTGGTTTTTAACTTTTGATCTTTTTGTTTGATCATTTGTTTTATTTAAATTCTTTTACGAATAATAAAATAATTAAATTATTAATAAAACATCTCTAATAATAAAATAAGTCATAATAAAATAAATAATATTTGTACTAAAATTTTAAATAAGACGGACGATCAAATAAGATGGTCTAAAATGATATTTTCAGTGGGACAGGAGGAGTAATAAATGAAGAAAGTGACACTCATTGCTTTGCGACCTTTGCCCGGCGCACCTTGCTTCGAATTCGTCCTGCTGGCTGCTGCGCTTACCAAACACACAACTATGTACTACAGCTCCAGGCGACGACCGACACGGAGTGCGCGTCAGGCGCCGGCCGGTGGGACAGTGTTTTCGCTGTGCGTAATTGCACGGGAAATGGACCCCTCGCGTCGCGTACCGTCCGAGAGGAGCCGATCGAGCGGCCCGGCGCGCGCTCCGCCGCCGACTGCATGCCCTCCTCCGTGCATGATTTTGGCGCACGCCCGGTCTACCCTGCTTTGGCCGTTCATGCATGCACCGCCGCGGCTGTGCTTGGCAGTGGTGGCACGGCGCATGCCGGCGGGGCGCTGGCCGGATTGGTCGTCGTCGTACGTTCTCTGCATACAAAATTAAACCGCACAAGATAAGGCTGGGTACGTCCGATCCGGCGGCAAATCGGTCGATGCGTCGGTGGAAAATCCCACGGGCAGTACCCCGGCCGGCCCCAGGAGCTCGCTCGGCGGTCACGGGCTCGATCGCCGTTGTCACTCACCGGCGCGTGAAAGACGTCCACCGAGACACACGACGTGATCTGCGGTCACGGGAGGGAGAAGCAGCAGCGCACGCCGGCCGGGAGCGCACGGGGACAGCAGGGCCCGGAAAACGAATGGCGAGGGCGCGGCGGACTCGGCCGCCCGCACACTCGCCGCAAGCGCACTGGGCCGAAAAGCCTACCACCGGCCCCGTGCCTCTAGTCTCTGCGGCCCATACCGTGATTTATTTAATTTTTTGATCCACCACCCATAACGTGAAATTCAACGTGCGAGTTGTCCACCTCAACAATGTGCTATTGCATCCACTTAAAATCCACGATCACATGCAGTTGTGATACGTCTACGTTAGAAAGACACACATGCATTTTGTTTTGTTCACATTAACATGCCACACAATCCAGTAGCATTAAATTATAATAGTTTTCATTCATATAAGTAATTATATATAGTCCGATTTCACTCTAAATTGTCCGCGATTCCTGCGGCGAATGCTTCTAGGTTTATGTATTCCCCAAACCACAAACGCTTGGGTCATCTACTCACTTAGCACTTGCACCCACGGCTTGCGAATTTGAGATTCTCATTGGGAATTTTATGAAAACGACACCTGCTTGGTGTGCGACTTCTTCTCCAAACCACAAACGCTTGGGTCGTCTACTCACTTCGCGGTTGCACCTGCGATTTGCGAATTTGGGATTCTCATCAGGAATTTTTCACTGCACCATTGGACTTTGGGTGGTAGACTGGGACAAAGGCTAGTGTTGTTCCAATGTTTTAGCAGAAATATCTGAAGTTGTCTAAGTCAAACTATTTTTCGTTGTCAAGTGCGATGATTATGTGAACCCTGAACCTACACACAATGTTCTACTAAATTTTTTTTGACTAATTGTGATGTAATGGTGGCCAGTGACTTTTTCTCTATCTATCTTGTGAAGTACTCGATTGTGACTATCCCAAACTTATTTTCCTCTTGCGAAGGTGGTAGAGGTCCTACGAGGTCCATACCCCACCTCTGCAGTGACCAGGTTGGGGATATGAGCTGTGTTGCTGTCGATTTTGGGTATCTCCAACAAAGTGTGCACATCATGTATGTGTCGGTGGCCAAGTCGCGCGACAAAATAACGCGAAAATGTGCAGAGAAGAAAGTGAGCCAGGCGAGCCACGACCCAACTAACTTAGTCGGTTTCAGGAACCGGCTTAGTCGGATCCACCTCTTAAGCCGACTTCGTCGGGTCCTGAAACTAGCTAAGTCGGGTCCCCTCCGACAGCCTGCTGAGGCGCCTGATCAGGTCTGTGAAAACCGGAACCGGCTAAGTCGGATCATCTTGGAGTCTGAACCGATTTGTTTTCAAATCATATTTTGATAAATATATAAATGAGAGGATCACGGCCGATTGATATTCCATCTATCCAATCGAACAAACACAACAACTACTATTTTTACCCATTTTACTCATTCCTCACCTCCATCTGTTATTTGTCACGTCTCCTGACAAGATTTTTTAAACCCGTTTTACTCCTTCCTCGCCTTCATCTGTTATTGGTCACGTCTCCTGACGAGAATTGATGATGTCGTAGGCGGTCTTGCCGGTCGTAAGGTAACCTCCATGTGTTTCAGATGCACACCGCAGATCGATACTTCTTTGTTTTTTTAATTGATTCATTCACCCCGAAGATGATACTTGAGGATACATTTGTTTTAAAATCGTTACTTGAGGATACCGTTTGCTCACCTTGCGTAGCACATGATGTATTTTCAATCCTGTCTTTGATCGCCACTCCTACTAATATATTCCAATCACCAGTTCGATCGACATCACGCGACTTCGTCTGGATCTCGATCGGGGAAGCCGGTTGCCGCCGTGGTCAGTAAGGCAGGCATGGCGCCCGAGGTAGCCGGCCTCGCCGTGGTCTCGGCCGCGGCGTCCGTGGCCCTGGCCTACGCTCGTCTCGCCACCTCGCGGCTGGCCCCCGGCATCCCGCGCCTCGCTGCGCTCCTCCCGGTGCTCCTACTCCTCCCAGTCCTCCCCTTCGCCTTCTCCTCCATCCACCTCCGCACCATCTCCGCCTTCTTCCTCGTCTGGCTCTGCGGCTTCAAGCTCCTCCTCCTCGCCGCGGGGCACGGGCCGCTCCACCCCGCCCTCCCGCTCGTGCGCTTCGTCGCGTGCGCCGCGCTGCCCATCAAGGTCCGGGTCGATAACGAGAAGCAGAAGAGGCAGCAGCAGCAGCACACCTTCCGCTCCTATCTCCCTTCCGGATTCCTGCTGCCGTACGCGGCCAAGGCGGCGCTCTTCTCCGCGCTCGTCTCCGTCCGGTGCCACAGGGCGCGGATGCCCGCGTACGCCGTGGCCGTGTTCGACGGCGCGCACGTGTACCTCATGCTGGAGCTCTCCCTCGCGTCCGTCGCGGCGCTCGCCCGCGCGCTGCTGGGCGCGGAGCTGGAGCCGCAGTTCGACCGGCCGTACCTCGCCTCCTCCCTCGGCGACTTCTGGGGCCGGCGGTGGAACCTCATGGTCCCCGGCGTGCTCCGGCCCTGCGTGTACCGCCCCGTGCGCGCCCGCCTCGGCGCCGCGGCGGGCGTGCTCGCGGCGTTCCTCGTGTCCGGGGCCATGCACGAGGTCATGTTCTACTACATCACGCTGGAGGCCGGGACCGGGGAGGTGACCGCGTTCTTCGCGCTGCACGGCGCGTGCGCGGCGGCCGAGCGGTGGCTGGCACGGCGGCGCGGCGTGTGGGTGTGGCGGCCGCCGCGGCCCGTCGCGACGGCGCTGACGCTGGCGTTCGTGACGGGGACGGCGTCGTGGCTCTTCTTCGCGCCCGTGATCCGGAGCGGGCTGGACAAGGCCATCGTCGCAGAGTGCGAGGGGATGCTGGCGTTCTTGGAGCGGGCTGGCCGGAATTTAGCCGCGATGGCACATTTGATTTGAACCTCTGTAACGTAGTACTGACACATGTAACACAACTTAGGGGGTGTTTAGATCCCAAAATTTTTAGGATTTTGGCACTATAGCAGCGAGAAATCTTTTTCAATAAGTATTCAATTATAGCCTAAATAGACTCAAAAGATTCGTCTCGTGATTTACAGGCAAACTATGCAAACATGCAAAAGTTTCGTCTACATTTAATGTTCCATGCATGTGCCGCAAAATTGATGTGACGGAAGTTTTGGGATTTTGGAGAGTAACTAAACACCCCCTTATTTAGAGAGGCGATGGATGCAACGCGTTGTGCTCGTGCACGGGGACAAGCTCGCCCAAGCCGAGCTGCATCATTCAAGTTTCACCCCCGCCGTGGTCAGAACATCCCGTCCCCTCGCAGGCAATGACACGGGCACAGCGGGAATTTTCTTTCGTTCTGGTACGCATCTCTGAAAAGGTGCAGCAGCACCGGTCGATGCCCAGCTTGAGACCAGAACAAGCTCTCGCTACAAGATCATTAGTGCAAACCACTACATTACGCACAAAATCTTACTAGACTTTTATGATCTCATGACACCCACCACCAGAATGCCATGGCCCATGCTTTCCTTTCATCAAAGATCCCAAAACGGCAAACACGCAAACACATTGTGTGCAAATCATCATCGTCCAATTCAACCACCAACGCTGGAGTCCTCGTCGTCAGAGTCCAGCTTCCACCACGGCTTCGCCTTGGCCTTCCGTTCCAGCTCCTCGACCCCATCGCCGTCACCGTCCTCGAACACCACCTCTTCCTCGTCGTCGTCCTCTTCGTACCTCCACTCCAGCCCCTTGAGCACGTCCCCATCCCGCCACTTGCCGGACACGGACGGGGCGGCCTTCCTAGCCTTCCCGGCGATGACCTCCGCCCAGCTGAACCCGACGTCCGCCCACCTCGCCAGGCCGGACTCACCGCCGACGACCACCGACCGCACGCCCCTCTCCCTCGCCACCCGCAGCAGGGGGGCCAGCTCCTCGTGGCCCGAGACGAGCATCAAGCACCGCGCGGACCCTTCGTCGAGTACCAGCTGCGCGTGCTCCCGGAGGAACGCCGCCGGGGTGCGGGAGAGCTCGACGCGGACGCCGGCGCGCCCGAGCTCGTCGGACGGGGAAGCGGTGCCCGCGCCCGCGGTGAGCTCGCGCGCGGCCTTCTCGTACTTGGAGAGCTTGAGGGACAGCGCGGCGGCGAGGCGCACGCGGCGGCCGCCGCGGGAGGAGTCGATGCGGGCGAGGCGCTTGGCGTGCTCCCGGGCGTGGATGGCGTCGAAGTGGCGAAGCAGCGCGTCGCGGGCGCGGAAGCGGCGGCCGCAGACGCGGCAGAGGTGGGTCGTGGCGGCGGACGCGGCGGGGGCGGGCAGGCGGTGGGACGGGTGGACGAAGGCCGCGGAGAGGCGGAGGCGGCCGAAGGAGGTGGCGGCGAGGTGGAGGCGCACGGCGGCGTCGTAGAGCGGGAGAGTAGACGGGGGACGGGAAGCGGACAGGTCCCAGAGGACGGCGACGGCGGTGGTCGGCTTGCGTGCTGCCGGTGCGGTGGCGCTGGAGAATGAGCGGAAGAAGAGCGGATGGCCTGCGACGAGGAGGCGACGCTGGAGGTGCGCGAGCGGCGGCAACATGACCAAAATGAGGGAGACGGGGAACGGGGCCCGGGGGAAGAATTGCGATCTGCCTCCCCCATAGGCCATAGCCATTGGGCATTTGGGCTTACGGAAAGTCCAATCCCAAACCTAAACCCATCTATTGCGTCTCGCGCTTGGTCTATGGATGGATAAACACGGGGTTTTTTTTTCGACTAGATAAACACGGTACTCGGGGGCGGATTAATGGAAAGTGAGGAGGAAATGGAGACGATCTTCCAGTTTGGGGCGCATACAGTGGATACATATAATCTTCCAGTTTTTTTACATACAAGTACACAACAAAAATAGTTTGGCAAACACAAGAATTTACTTGTTGCAGCGTGCCCTTCCCTGAATCCCTGTAGGAAGCTTCTGTGCTCCTACATCAAGACAGACAGGAGAAAGAGGCGAGTACCACCCATTACGGTTTTCCTTTCTATGATCACCCATTAAATTAATGCAACAGAATCAAGTGGTGAAGAACCAAACCAGCAGCAAACAATTGCAAAATTCTCATATATGGCTTCCTTTCAGTAATTTCATTCAATTGAACATAGGCTTGTTCTTTTGAGCTAAAAATAAACGCTAATTTCGACTCGTACTGATTTATTGTGAGAGAAAAATACTGTTTCGTGTCTGAAAATAAGCATTCAAAATGACTGCAGATATGGCCGAGTGCGAGCGCATGAGTAGCGGCGGCTACAGCGACGCGGCCACGCGAAGATGAACAAAGTCGCAACTTATACGAGTCACGCTTTAACTTGAAAAGGAAGAAGTCATGGCAACACGTAATATCGTAATAACACCACTACATGAAAAAATGAATGCAGTTAAGCAAGCAACAATGGTTGATTATAACCAGACATGCATAAACGATGGTTCAGCACTTCAGTATCTGCTGTAAATCAGAAAGCATACTTCCGTTCATAGATGAATTTTATAAACTCTAGCTCTCGGCATCAGATGCTACAGCAATCGTGAATGATGCACCAGATGGCCAGAGCAGTATCTGATGACATAACCAACCATAATACGAAAGTTTTCAAAAGATGCAGTATTATGCATCCGAGTTCCCCAGGATGCCGAAGCATTACATCTTCTGCATGATAACCGAGTTTGCCAGTCCAGCCTGCTCCACGGTCTGCGTTGGGTCAGCCAGCTGCTTGGGTGGGAAGCCTGTCTGCAGCTGGTAAGGCCTTCCAGCTCCAGGCCTAGATGCGTCGATGAAGGACCTGATATCTCCCACGGTGTGGTGCATGTTGAACCGGGCAACCATTCGAGTGCCATCAGCCAGCCTCAGCTGTACGGATGTAAATGGCTGGGAGTCATCCACGACTACGCCAACGGACCTCGAAGCAGCAGGGGCCACTGATGCAGGAGCAGGTGTTGCACTCTCATCTGGGGAAGGTCCACCACCAAGGGTTCTTCCAACACCCTGGAAAGCTGATCGAGGCCTTACAGGTTCCTACATGAACACAACCAGAAGGGGCATATACGTACTGGAATCAATGAGAATACAGCCATATGTCCATATGCAAGGTTCAACGAGAATACAGCCATATGCCCATATGCAATGCAAGGAAGGTTAGGAGGGCTCACCCTGTAATCTTCCATCCTTTTAATAACAGACACATCAACATGTTCTCCATCAGTAGGCAACAGCTCCTTGGGGCACTTTGACATCTTAAGGCTCTAAAAACCCAAAACGACATACAATTATTGTGAGAATGATGAAGGCATTCAATTATTCATGTTTACATGTCCCATTCAAAAATACTGTGATGTCCTGTTACTATACTTAACGAAGAACTTAATAATTAGCTGGACAATTCCCTAAAAAAATAATAGCTAGACAAATCTTTTATGCCTAGGGAGCATGCATGGTCCTTAATATATGGCCTATTAAGAAAAGAAAATATAGAGATAGGATGTAGACAAATCAGTCCATGATTTTCTGGCAGAAGAGAGAGCAATATGGCATACTAAAGTTGAGATCTGTCTCAAGTTTTAATAGAGTCAAGTTTTGAGTTCCAGAGGGGGAGAACCAATTGAAGATTTGAAGTAATAATGAAAGTAACATACTCCCTCCGTCCCAAAATACTTGACCTTATAGCATTCAAATTCTGTCCCAAAAAGTTGTCATTCTTACTTCTCAATGTTTCTCTTCTCCCCAATACACTTTTTTTCTCTTTTCCCAAAACATAATATCTACTAAGGTCTTTTGCCTTAAGCATTGGTATCCGTGATAGATCCTGAAATATCTACTATTCTGGGACAGAGTAATTGGCATTTTGAACATGATAACTCACTAATTAAGTCATCAACAAAAATGTTTTAGAATATCTTAAGGGCAAATAGTCGAACCTTCCACAATAAAATCCAAATGACAGCATGAGAGATGAGCAGTACAAGCATAATAAAGTGATTACTGTTAAATAGTCATCTACGGAACAAAACACAGTATAATTGAAAATTTAGTTAATCACCAGGACTAATGGGAAAATAAGTTATACCCCCCCCCCCCCCCCCCCACCCGCGGTTACTTTACTTGTTTCTATTCGGACACGTACAGTCTCCGTATCACTGAATTGCTTTTTAAAAGCAATTGTTAGTAGAAGTTAATGAGAACCAATCACTTAGTTCGAGATATTTTTTAATGACAAATTTACTAGTGCGATCTTAAGTAACATTTTAAAAACTTAGGTATACATAATAATAACATAAGGGATCAAAGTTTCTAAAGTTCGAATGGCATGAATTCTTAAACAGTATCTTATTGAGAAAAAAGGGAATACTTGGAAATTGGAATAGACAAATCATTCAGAAATATCATGTAAAAGGAATCACCTCAAGGAACTCTGCATTTTCAGGATCATCGTAGTATCTCAGTGGACCATCATCCACAGAAAAGCCATTGTTCCACAAATGTATATTGTGGCTTATTCGAATTGGTACAGGTTCCTGAGGTGCAGCAGATGGTACTGTCTCCCCTGTAAGAAGTCGGCCAGTCCCTGTAAAGCTCCTAGAGCTGGAAGACTCGCTGCCATCAATAGAAGGGGGCATTCCAAAGATAGCACCAGCCTGCCTGGCTTGTTCAAATATCGAATCCACATCATTTCTTCTTGTTGGATCTTGAACAAGCATTCCACTGCACATTACAAAGATAAATATAAATTACTCGTGCAACAAAAGAAAGAGCACAACGTCAACGTACAAAACTTAAAATCCCCTATTAATTTGTGGAGATTTTCTCTAAAGCCAATAGCTAAACATTAAGGAGATCTTCTTGTCAATGTTCTGCATAAAATCTAGATGGAAAAAAGTGCAGCCCAAAAAATAGAAGATGCCTTTGAAAATAAGGCAAGTAATGGACCGTAAAGCTACAATATACTGCCTTGTCATTCAAAGGATAAAAAAGAAACCACTTTTTAAGTGTAATACTAACTTTTATATTAGTTTCTATTTGATAGCCCTTCATTCCTAGTCAATCTGAAGCCACAAAAAATAAGCTAAAGAGTTGTTCATCTTTTGGGGATTTGCCTTCCTTTTTAACTCCAACATAAAAAAAATAAAAAAAATAAAAACCTTCTCCAGGAACACACCTAAGAGTGCCAACCAGATCAATAAGTCGGCCGACTTTACCAGATTATAGCAGAGGCATATGGTCCATCCAAGGAATGAAATAATCAGCGCCTTTCTCAGATAGAAAATTTGTCATACACATTTAGCCATCTCGCGTCTCCCCAAGGGACCCTTCCCCATAATCCTGGCATTTATAGTTCGGCTAACCAATGCACAAAAGGAAGCAATCTCAAACAAGACATAAAAGCACACCCTCGAACTGGCATTCGATATGTCAAAAGCCATTCCGTCAGCGCCAGAGGAATGACATGTTTTTCTTTCACATAATTGTGTATGTGCGCAAGCTATACTGATATTTAATAACCAAGCAATATGCCCAAGTAAATGCATAGGCCAGGTTTCCTCTGTTGCAACTTTTAAATTAAAATCATGCTGCTATGTTAACATCAGATGTTTATTATTCCTCGCACAAAGCACAATGCAATTTAAGAGAAATAACGATGAGTACATTCAAGGTTAAAAAAATAATATTTGAATGGCAGATCTACATGTGACCAAATCTGCATCGTCATGATTTGAGGTGTACGTACAATTTAATGCACCAAAGGGCTTGGACAATTCTCCATTCAATTTCAGTCAGCACATATGCCCCAAGTTTGAGCTCCATGTTTTTTATTATGTAGCAGTTGTATTGATTTATTGTCAGTTCAATGTGCAAACAACTTCAGTTCAGATCACTCACAATTTCACCAGATACGTGTCCAGAGAACAGAAGTATCCTGTAATCCTAAACCTGTAAGCAGGCTCACTACCAAAGCAGGCCAAGGATAATCCAATCGTGCATAGTTCTTTTGACGAATTAAAAAAAAAAAAACAGACAGATAAACTGAAAGACAAATATCTGGTATGTTGCAACTTGGGACCATCAAATGCTACTGCTACCGCTCATACCACATCTATAGAAGCCATGGCTGCCCTATGTAGCACAGCTCACATGGAAAACAAAGTCAAATCCGCGCAAAAGTAACACACGAAACACCGTATAAACCCTAGTTCGGAGAACCAGAGATTTCACCATGAAGGCTGAAGCCGCTTGTCACTCTAGCCAGACGACCTAACTAGATCCCAAAACTAGGAGGCCGCGATTCCGATGCCCGTACGCATGATCGCAGGCAAATCCCAGCAAAATCGTCAATCAGGAAACACTGGCACACGAGAGGGGCTGAAATATACCTCTTCTCGCCGCCGGTGTAGTACTCCTGGGGCTCGTCGTCGTCGCTGCCGCTGCCGCCACCTCCGGCGCCTGGGAAGCCGGCGGGACCGCGGTTTATGTCGGCCAGCGTGCGGATGGTCGGCCCACCGCGACCGCCGGCAGGTGCCGGCTTCTTCCCGCCGTTGGAGGAGGTGCTCATCGCCGACGAGGTGCGGGATCGCGGTCGCGGCGGAGGGGTAGGGTTTGGTCCGCGCTTGGTTTCGCGTGGCGTGTATTCGACGAGTCGAGCCGCTTCTGTTGTTGGTCCGATATCCGCACCATCGCGTGTATGCGGAGATATCACGCGTTTGCGGAGAAGGTCGGCCGTGCAGAAGCGCGATGGACGGCTCCTGGGCTGTTTGGTTCGCGGCCTCCTTGGACGCCTCGGAGCCGCTCCCGCGCCACGCAAGTTCGCTTGGGTGCACAAACACGCCTTGTGGGAGGTGCGCAACGCGATAAGGAAAATGACCGCATGATTGCATGAACAATATAGGTCATGATCAACCAAACACATCTTGCGGGAGGTGCGCAACGCGATTGGAAAATGACCGCATGAAAAACAGGCCCTGATGTAAACGAAGGAACACGTTGTACTGGGTATTCGATAATTTCATTTACTTAACCAAACTACATGTAAGTGAAAAATATTATAGGGGCATGACATACTCGGAGGCACCAAACTACCCCACCAACAACTAGAAGAGAAGAGAACCCTTGTTGGACGCAATTGAAGGAGCCTTAGCAGTTGAAAGCTCTCAGCGGTGTTGGAGAGGCCCGGCAACTGCTACCACGACGACCACATGCAGAGTAGAGCAGGAGAGGCCCGTCGCACGAGCAAAAGACGACCTAGGTCGAGGCTCCAGGTGGGTGCTTGTGCTTGAAGAACTTCCTTACCTTGAATTGCTTTGGAACGGCTCGCCCAAACCGCCATGAGAACCAAGGTAGCTAATTCCTTTGGCGACAAGCTTGGCATTGCTTCTTTGGGATAAGGGCACCACTTGAAGATTCAATCACAGAGGTGTTTACTTTGAGGACTGAGTTAATTTATTATCTGCTCATTCACCTTTTTATTTGCTTTATAGAGCGGAATAAGTTGATGATTCATCACATTATTCCTCAACAAAGCTAATACTTAGAGTCTGTTTGGTAGGGTTTATCATAGGCTCCTACTAAACGATTTGCAGGACAAGCTGTTTTTTTATTGCAAAATAGAGAAGCCAAAACCGTTTTGAAGGGAGCCACATGTTCCTCCTTGAGAAACCCCGGTAGCGGGGCCATCCAAACACCCTCTTAACACTAGCTGGAATATTAAGTCATCCCAACAAATTTAGTGTGCATTTAACAACTTATAAATGCTTAATTAATTTAACTTCTTTTTAGACATAGAATAATATTTTTCTCTCTCAAGAAATCATCATGAGTCATTATCAGTTTTCAGCTTCAACAAACATAGCTTAATCCATCATCTATCTAATCCTCATTTTTTGTTTGTTTCGTAGAATAAAAGGAGTAGATCCATCACCGTCTCACCCCCACAAGCTAAAAACTAGTATATGCATGTGAAATGGGTTGATTCCATTAAAATCCATTTTTTTGTTTGTTTTGTATATAGAATGAAACGAGTTGATCCATCACGGTATCATTATCATCTCCTACAAGCTAAAAAATAGTATATACACGGGGAAATGGATTGATTCCATCGAATAATAGAATGTAATTATGTTGCACCACCCAACTAAAGCATGGGATGATTTTCACATACCAAAACACACCATTAATAAACGGACTCATCTACAATGGAACGATTCAACCAAACACACCAGAAGAGTTGTGTGCATAAGTGTATTCACATTGCAACTAAACCGTAGCAAGCCAAGCAGAAGCGATCTACTACTAAGTACTCCCTCCGTCCCAAAATACATGCTATTTTTGTTTTCCGAGAAAAAAACTTTGACTAAATATATGTTTAAAAAACATCAATGTTTGTAGTACATAATCAGTATTGTTAGAAAGATTTTTGAATATAATTTTTTAACATTTTTTTTGGATATTAAAAAATTGCACGTATTTTCTATAAATCGAATCAATCGACTAATTTAGGACTGAGGGAGTGCTAAACAAATGTTTCTTTAAACTGGAAAAAATTATATGCTGCTTTGCTGTGGACGCTGAGCTGTAGGCAAATCATAAAAGGCGCTTCTTTTTCTTCTGCCAAAGGTCGCGGAGGGGTGGCGACGCTTGTGGCCTTCTGGGCTCCGCACCACTCACACGCCAGCCGTGTGCACCGTGCAGCGTGCACGGGTGGTGGACTGGCGGTAGCGGGGCCACGCCCGTACACAACGACGTGCGCGTGCGCCAAGACCAAAGTCCACATCACATGGCAGGTGGGCCACCTCTGCTCTGGGTCATCGCGATAAAAAGACGCCTTCGCCTTTTGCAGTTAACTAATCGATCGATTGCAAAGCACGGCGAGCGGAATCCAGATCAAAAGGTAGCGCGGCGCAGCGATACTCTCTTGCTCGCTGCTGGCTGCTGCGTTCGGCCACCAAACTGTGACCGCAGGACAGGGCGGCGGCGGCGGCGGCGGCGGCAGGTCACTCCTCTGTCCTCTGGTCTCCAGTCCACCGCATCGCCATGGCGCCGCCGCAGACGATCCCACGCCGCGGCCTCTTCATTGGCGGGGTCTGGAGGGAGCCGTGCCTCGGGCGCCGCCTCCCCGTCGTCAACCCGGCCACCGAGGTCACCATCGGTTCGTGCCCGCGCCCGCGCCCGCGCTCCCCCTCCCCCTCTCTTCGATCGCTTTGACAACGTCACCTGCAGCAGCATAGTTAGCACCGTACTGAACTGAACTCGACCTTTTTGTGTTGTGGTGGACTGGTGGTGATCACTGATCGGTATCGGCGAAGGCGACATCCCGTCGGGCACGGCGGAGGACGTGGAGATCGCGGTCGCCGCGGCGCTGGACGCGTTCTCCCGCGACGGCGGGAGGCACTGGTCCCGCGCCTCTGGGGCCGTGCGTGCCAACTTCCTCAGGGCGATCGCCGCCAAGGTGCCAAACCTTTTGTCCTGTCACAACCATATCCCGAGTCTGTTGGAGTCGTGAACATCTCGCTGCTGTGATGTGAACAGAGGGGGCGATTAGGAAGGTTGCTCTTGGCTAGTGTTTTGCAGAGTCCATAGATCGCTTCCGCAGGAAAAAACAAAAACTGATCGAGTTGGATGACTGTTGAGCGATTGTCGGATGTCTCCCCTTTTATTTGGCCAGTATCTGATTTTATTTTAGACCTCTTGGTTAGGTTGATTGTTGTGTATGAGCAAAACATCTAAAAAGGGTATGGTTGTAGCTTTATATCAGATACCTTAACATTGGCCTACTAATGTTGATACAATGATACCTTAATCTTGGTCTACTAATCTCATATGGTAGAGTAGAAGCCTTAACTCCTTGAGGTACTAACAGCCTAGCAGGGTAGTAACAATGCAGGCTCCAATCATAGACAATGTTTTTCCTGTTATGTGCGATGCTGTGACACTGAAATTGTCTGTAGATTGTCTTTCAGCAGTGGAAAGTATGGATGTTCTTCAGTCTTCACTCTTCAGCTATCAGCAATCGGGCATTTTATCTTAATGTCATCATTTAAGATTAGTTCCTGCACGCATGTGGAAGGTTTACTAGTTAATGATGTTTACTGCTATTTTAAATGGACAACTGTTAAAAGACTCGATCAGGGGAGGGAACCCCCCGATTTTGTCCTTAAGGCCAGTCTTAATGGAAGGTTTCATGAGGTGTCATGTACATTTAGGTACTGTTTGGAAGCACCCTAGTTAAAGTTTAGCTAGCTAATTGAATTAGCTGGGTTAGACTAGCTAATAGAATTACCTACTTTATATTAGTTGAGAGACCTTTTAACTGCTAATTAGCTGAGTGTTTGGATATACAACAGCTAAAACTAGCCAGCTAAACTTTAGTTGCCCCTTCCAAACAGAGGCTTATTAGGGTGTCATGTGAGCAGATTTAGTTTCGGCGTTTCCAACACCGTGAAATCGGATTGAAACTCGCACTGAGGAAGGAAACCAGTTTCATCGCGAGGACGTCGCGGGCGTGCTCCTCCGCCGTGCGGGCGAGGCCGCCATGGCCGCCAGTCGCCTCCGACGCGAGATCCTCCGCCTCCGTCGTCCGCATCCCGCCTTGCCTCCGTCTCTCCGAGCGCCTCGTCCACCACAGCAGCGAGTTCGCCGGGCCGCCGCCGGACGCGAGCTCCCCCACGTGCGAGACCTCCCCCGCCGGCCGTGAATCCGCCGCGCGGGCGCGAGTCTGCCGGGCCGGCCGCGAGCTCCCCCATGCTGCTCCCCCGTGTGAGGTCCCCCGCCGGAGCGACTCCGCCGCGCGGGCGCGAGTCCGCCGGGCTGGCCGCGGGCGCTCGACGGGGATGGGGCGGGGCGCGAGCTCCGCCGGCCGCGCGCTCGACGGGGAGGGGGCGCGGTCGAGCGCCACCGGCCGCGCGAGCCACTGCGAGCCGAGCTTGACGGGGACGGGGCGCAGGCGAGCGCCGGCGGCGAGCCCGAGCTCCGCCGCGCGCGGGCGCCGCTTGGCGCGAGGAGCAGGGTGAGGGGGCTGCCAGCTGGGAAGCCATGGCGAGGAGCAGGGTGAGGACGCGAGGAGGAGCAGGGTGAGGGGGCTGCCTGCTCCCAGCGAGGCCATGGCGAGACGCGATGAGCCAACGGAGACAACGACGACGCGGGCGTTGGCATTCTGGCAACCAGCGAGTTCATGTCTGACAGCCTTCACATGGGGAAGAGAGAGAAGAGAGGAATGAGGGGCCCACAAGATGTAAAATAATCTATGAAATTGTGCAATGAAACTATACATATTTCATGTCAAAGTTTCGTGTATTGAAAACCGGGAGATGAAACAAGCCATTGAGACTAGCCTAAGAAGTTTGTGCCAGCGAACCTGGACCAGTGACGTGGGTTTCATTGACCAGTGTAACTCAGCCACTCAGAAGATGCTGACTAAATGGACATGTGTTATTATGAGGAAAACGTCTCATTGTTTTGTTTCTGTTAACTGGCACAGTTGTTTTAGCTGGCAGTAATTTTCTTGAAATGTTTTGTTACTGGGTGCAGATTAAAGATAGGAAATCTGAGCTGGCTTTGCTGGAGACACTTGATTCTGGGAAGCCTTTGGATGAAGCAAGTGCAGACATGGTAGCTTCAGTTTGCATTTTGCACTATGATGTTCGTTGTGTCTGGAGAAAGTAGATGCTCCATGTTTTAATCAATATTTTAAAATCTTTATATTAGGATGATGTCGCTGCATGCTTTGAGTACTATGCTGATCTGGCGGAAGCTTTAGATGGGAAGCAACGTTCACCAATCTCTCTGCCTATGGAAAACTTCGAGTCATATGTACTGAAAGAACCCATTGGGGTTGTTGGACTGATCACTCCTTGGTATGACATCTGCTTTCATACAACCACATAAATTGAACGAGTTTTCCAACATTTTATTGTATGCTTCTAGGTTTTCAGTTCATGAGCATATGCTGGTTCTATAGTGTAACAAAATTTGTCTACATTCCTGGCTCTTTTTCTTCTTAAGGTCAGTTGTTATGTGGTTAAACCAGAGTGATTATTTATTTTCTATGTTTACCGCATGCTTTCATTTATCCATGTCAAACAAGCGAACTTTCCGAGTCCTGTCGCAAAGACTGTTAAATCTATATGCGAGTGCATTTTCAATTTTTCTTTTATATTTCATAGTTTAACATATTTGAAGCTAGTAGCTGCTTCCTTGATAACTGAAATTGGTTTCTTTGACCTCTCTTATAATAAAGAAAAGCACACCCTGATCAGCTAGAAATGTGCCTTTTCTTCTCCAAGCCCCTTGGTCATATACCAGCCTTTTAGTCATTATTATGCTCATTTCTCAATTGTTGATCCCTATCCCCTTCATTCACATGTGCACCTTCACATGCATCCTAAAAGGCTTGGAGAACTACTATCGTTTAAGTTTGTGATTTCCACATGAAAAAATAGTTTATCAGATAATTATTCTAACCCCTTATCTTTGTCCTTGTGTAAATGAAGGAACTATCCTCTGTTGATGGCAACTTGGAAGGTTGCACCTGCCTTGGCTGCTGGGTGTACAGCTGTATTAAAGCCTTCGGAGTTGGCTTCTGTGTAAGGCCTTGATGCTTTTTAAGTTGCTTGAGCAGTTGTTTTATCCTGGGAGTTGGGAATAAAATCTGTTATAAATTCAGGAGTTGCTTAGAGCTTGGTGCAATATGTATGGAAATAGGCCTACCACCAGGTGTCTTGAACATAATTACTGGTCTGGGCCCTGAAGCTGGTGCTCCATTATCCTCACATCCCCATGTGGATAAGGTCAAGACTCTCGGACCTCTTTCTTAATGAGTACATGTGCTGTTAAGCATCACTTAATTTGAAATAATTACTGTCGGATCATAAACTTATTATCAAAATTATGCGTCCATGTTGTAGATTGCTTTTACTGGAAGTACAGAAACAGGTAAGAGGATAATGACTTCAGCTGCCCAAATGGTTAAGGTTTGTTCTCTTTTCTCTATATTTAGCTGTCATCCTTTCTCAGCAAATTTCCACTTCCTAAATGAACTTTCCATCAACTTGATCATTGTGGATCTTTTGATGCAAAGAAATCTTCAAATTATGTACCTGTATCACAGAATTTCTTATTCCGTTGTTTATTGTAATCTTCAACAGCCTGTTTCATTAGAGCTTGGTGGCAAAAGTCCTCTTATTGTCTTTGATGACATTGGTGACATTGACAAAGGTCTCTTCCTCATGTTGCACCATGTCCCTAATTTTATTTTATCCAAGTTTCAACAATCAATCTATTTTCAGCTCAGTTCACTAGGTATATAGCATTATGGAAGTGCAAAAAGTCAGTTTTACATATTTTATTGCAAGTCATTAGCTGTACTAAGGTATAACTGGATTGAAAACAGCTGTTGAATGGGTCATATTTGGGATCTTCGCGAATGCTGGTCAAGTCTGCAGTGCTACTTCTCGTCTACTGCTGCATGTATGTATTTCTTCTAGCTGTTTTGGACAGATCAAGTCGTACTTTAATACATGACATCACACCAAGATATTTATAATACAGGAGAAAATTGCAAAGAAATTCTTGGATAGATTGGTTGCATGGACAAAGAATATAAAAGTCTCAGATCCACTGGAGAAAGGCTGCAGACTGGGTTCAGTTGTCAGTGAAGGACAGGTGATGTGAAATGAAGCGTATCAAACTTGTTGAAGTTTTGTTGCTGACATGTCCCTTTTTTTAATGTGTAAATACTTTAATGAGTACTATATTATGTCCAAATTTAAAAAATAATCAGGAATCACGCCAATAGCGATGATATCCAAAGCAAGAAACTTGTTAGCAAATGATTCTTTGCACATGACACTTTCAACAAAAAAGTAATTTTATTCCTTTGTATTTTTGAAATCAATATAGAATATTATAAACATAACCCAATTGCATGTGTCATCCACAACTCTGAACATTAAATCCTCTTGTTTCATTCAGTACGAAAAGATAAAGAAGTTCATCTCAACTGCAAGAAGTGAAGGTGCCACAATTCTGTACGGAGGTGCCCGACCACAGGTTAGCATCCTTAATTACATTGCCTGTTTTTGGTTTCTCAGCCTTGATCCAAGCTACATTGATGAATTGGCAGCATCTCAGAAGAGGGTTCTTTCTCGAACCTACAATTATAACAGATGTTAGTACATCAATGCAAATATGGCGAGAGGAAGTCTTTGGACCAGTCATCTGTGTTAAAGAGTTCAGGACAGAGAGTGAAGCTGTGGAACTTGCAAATGATACTCAGTGAGTCGTTTTTGCTTGTTTTTTCAAGACTAGAAAGGAAAAAAAAATAAAATCTTTGATCCTTACATTGTTCATTCGCCTTCTGCACATACTCTTTTCAGCTATGGTTTAGCTGGTGCCGTGGTCTCCAATGATCAAGAGAGGTGTGAGCGCATTTCAAAGGTAACTGAAAGTGAAGTATGACCTGGACATTGATTTACCTCCTGATTACTTGCAAGGATGTTAAAATTATAATTTGATGGGAGTATTTGATACCATAACACATGTAAAATTCGTCGTCTGCAGGCTCTTCACTCTGGTATTATTTGGATAAATTGCTCGCAACCATGCTTCGTCCAAGCTCCTTGGGGAGGGAACAAGCGGAGCGGTTTTGGTCGGGAGCTCGGAGAATGGTGAGTGACTGAGTGTTGACTGCAATGTCAAAAGATTGCACAAACTGTAGCTATATATACTCTCTAATCGAAGGTTTTGTAAGCTGTATCATCTGAGTTGCCTTCACTATTACTTTCAGGGGCCTTGCTAACTATATGACCGTGAAGCAAGTCACCAAGTATTGCTCGGATGAACCGTGGGGATGGTACCAGCCTCCATCTAAGCTGTGAAGGGGCATTCATTGCAGGAGGTAATGGAGCGCATAATTAACTGAAGACAGCATCAGTCCTGTTCATGGACAGGAGCTTATGTACAGTACAGTGCTCGTGAACAAAAGCTCTTTGATCGCAAAGTTGCTTGCTGCTTGCACTACTTCTATACCCCAGAATTCAGGACTGAAGAGTGCTATCTCTTGTTAGTCTGCACTCTTATCATTCGAAGTTTCGCAGTGGTGTGTACTTGCACTTGGAAGATCGCAATAATAATAAAGATAATTGGATAATCTTGAAACTACTAATATTATATTTCACACTTTACATATGCTTCACGAGGATTCATTTTTAGCTTTTTTTTTTCTAAAAAACTGAGTATGCTTTGGAGTTTTTTCCTTCAAAAAACTATTTTGGAAATTTTTCTAAAAGACTTTGGAACTGCTAGTCAACTAGGATCAGATTATGCATTCAAAAGTACATTGCTTTGAATCGAAGTCCAGTATGACTATGTCATTGTGATTACGTGACTCGTTTCCGAATTTTTATCTTTAGAGCACCCGTTTCTGAATTCTGGCTAATAAAGTGCAGTGTGCACGGGTGACCTATTGGAACGCGCGATCAAATGCCGCCGCCCCAAGCCGCGACCTCTCTTGCCATCCTCTCCCGCTTCCTCTCGTCGCCGTCTCCCTCGCCGGTGCCCGAGCTGCTTCGCGTCCACGCGCTCGCCGTCACCTCGGGCCTCTACCAACGCCCCGACCTCGCCGCAAAGCTCGTCTCTGCCTACTCCTCCGCGGGGCTTCCCGGGCTCGCGGCGCTCGCCTTCACTGCTTCCCCACGTCCCGACGCATTCCTCTGGAACTCCCTCATCCGCACCCACCACTGCGCCTCAGACTTCGCGGCCGCGCTCGCCGCCCACCGTCGCATGCTCGCCTCTGGCGCGCGGCCTTCCCCCTTCACCGCGCCGCTCGCCGCCTCCGCCGCCGCCGAGCTCGGCGCGCTTGGCGTCGGCGCCTCCGTGCACGCGTACTGCGTCAGGTACGGCCTCCTCACCGGCGATGGCGGCTCCGTCGCCGTCGCATCGTCTCTGGCGTACATGTACGCTAGGTGCGGCGTCGTCACAGACGCTGTGAAGGTGTTCGAGGAAATGCCCGAGAGGGACGTGGTCGCGTGGACCGCGGTGGTATCAGGGTGCGTGCGGAACGGGGAGAGTGGAGAGGGGCTGCGCTATCTGGTAGAGATGGTCAGGCTTGGGGGCGATGGCAATGCCAGGCCAAACTCACGGACGATGGAGTGTGGCTTGGAGGCATGCGGGTTGCTAGATGAGCTGAATTCTGGTAGATGCCTGCATGGTTATGTAGTGAAGATCGGGGTTGGCGATTCCCCCATTGTAATTTCTGCCCTCTTCTCTATGTACTCGAAGTGTCACAGCACTGAGGCTGCATGCGCTTTATTCCAGGAGTTGCCAGAGAAAGATGTGGTTTCCTGGACAAGTTTGATTGGAATATACTGCAGGAGAGGGCTTATTGTGGAGGCTATGGAGTTGTTCCAGGAGATGATGGAGTCAGGTCTGCAGCCAGATGAGGTTCTCGTTAGTTGTGTGCTTTCAGGGTTGGGTAACAGAGGCAATGTACACGGAGGGAAGGCATTTCATGCAGTTATAACGAAGAGAAACTTTGGAGACAGTGTTTTGATTGGAAATGCTTTGATATCAATGTATGGAAAATTTGAATTGGTGGACAGTGCAGGCAAAGTTTTTAGATTGCTGCATCAACAAGATGCAGACTCATGGAACTTGATGATTGTAGGATATTGCAAATCTGGATGTGATGTCAAATGCTTGGAACTGTATCGTGAGATGCAGTTCAGTGTTAAGTTTGAATTCCTGTGTGATGCCAACAGCTTGGTTTCTGCAATCTCTTCTTGTTCACGGCTAGCGGAACTAAGACTAGGTCGATCAGCACATTGTTATTCATTCAAGCACTTGCTTGATGACGATTCATCAGTTGAAAATGTTTTAATTGGCATGTATGGGAGATGCGGAAAATTTGATCATGCATGCAGAATATTTGGCCTGGCCAAACTCAAGGGGGATGTTGTCACATGGAATACACTGATTTCTAGCTATGCTCATCTGGGACATTCAGATGCTGCGGTGTCACTGTATGATCAAATGCTTACTGAAGGCTTGACACCCAACTCAACAACCTTGATCACTGTCATTTCAGCTTGTGCAAACTTGGTCGCATTGGAACGTGGAGAGAAGATACATTCTTACGTGAAAGAAATGGGGTGGGACTATGATGTATCAATCAAAACAGCACTTGTTGACATGTATGCTAAATGTGGGCAGCTTGGAATTGCAAGAAGGATTTTTGATTCTATGCTTCAACATGATGTTGTTGCGTGGAATGTTATGATATCAGGGTATGGTATGCATGGGGAAGCAAAACAAGCATTAGAATTATTTGGTAAGATGGAAGGAGGAAGTATTAAGCCTAATGGTGTCACCTTTCTTGCTATTCTATCTGCCTGCTGCCATTCAGGGCTTCTTGAGGAGGGCAGGAAGCTGTTCACAAGAATGGGAAAATACTCACTTGAGCCTAACCTGAAGCATTATGCCTGCATGGTGGATCTCCTAGGGAAATCTGGGCATCTCCAAGAAGCTGAAGATATGGTTTTGGCCATGCCGGTAGAACCTGATGGCGGGATATGGGGAACTTTGCTTAGTGCCTGCAAAGTGCATGACAACTTTGAGATGGGTTTAAGGGTTGCAAAAAGGGCATTTGCTTCTGACCCAGAAAATATTGGATATTACATTTTAATGTCTAATTCTTATGGCAGTGTTAAAAAATGGGATGAGATAGAGAAACTAAGAGAAAAGATGAAGAATCATGGAGTTCAAAAAGGTGTAGGTTGGAGTGCAGTTGATAATTGTGGGTGACTTCAATTTCAGTTATGCTGTTTCAGTACTCATAATTACATTGCAAAACAGATGGTGGTCTTGTAGACAGAGGTACAAATTTGCTGATGGATGAAACTATTTGTTTGTTAGCACTAATCTTAGGTAAATGCTTGGAAGATTTGGGCATATGGATGATTTGAATGGTATGAAGTAAAGATTGTCAGGACTTGAGGCCAAATGGCTAGGAAGCAATGTATGTGAATGATTACAATTTACGTCGTAGAAGTTAAGGTAACAATGTTGTTTTTGGAGAATACACAAATTGCTAATTTTAACAGAAGTGGAAATTGCTCGGTTAAAGTTGTGAATGTGCTCATAATAAATCTGTGCGGCAGGCTGGCTGTAGCATATTGTCAGTAGATTTCGCAATGATGCAGGCTGAAGCAGCACCGCTTTGGCCATGATCATAGTGTCAGTGTCACTATTGAAGTTTGCTGTAAGAAGTACTGATTGCTTCATTTTTGCCATGATTATGGTGCAGTGTCACTATTGCAGTTTTCTGCAAGAAGTACTGAGCTTAATATTATGTTGCTACAGTTGACATTTGTCAGTTGTAAAAGAATGACACATATCTGAAATTGTGTACCCGACTGCTTATGATAAGGTAACCCGTTCTGCCCGTGGGGTCTAATTTCTTTATATTCTATCTGCAATCCTCGTAGCTTCCTTATATGTTTCAGTATTTGTTTACACAATTTACACTGTACGTTATGGGCAGATTAGACATGGTGATGGTGCTGTGGTGGAGCGAACACTTATCCAGGTTCAGATGCAAATCCAATTCACCCCGGTACTTTTCTCGTTTGATGCATTGTTTGTTATGACCAGTTGACCATCCAGTTTACCCTATACTTTTCTCCTTGTTATACATTGTTTTGTTTGGCGTGGCTGCCATTTCTTTTAACTGCTAATTTAAATGTTGCCTTTGAATTGTCAGGGAAATGCATTTTTGCAGTCCTTGTGAGTCATGACATAACACAAAAAAGTGCATAGGACATAAAGGAAGCCAGAACCCACGACAGTATCACAATCATCTCTGACGATCAACTAGCATCATTCATGATTGATCATCTGTAGCTGCCGGTTCGGTTCTTCACCACTTGATTCTGTTGCATCAATTTAATGGGTGACCATCGAAAGGAAAATCGTAATGGTGGTACTCGCCTCTTTCTCCTGTCTGGCTGTCTTGATGAAGGAGCACGGAAATTTCCTGCAGGGATTCAGGGAAGGGATGCTGCCCTCCAGAATTATGAGGTAGTAGGGTCGGATAATGGAAATGGAACCCATTTGCACGTGCCTTTGATGCCACTTTGATGCTGAGGCAGAGCTAGCGTCTAGCAGCGCGCTGTTACCAGCGGGAACTAACGTCGGCAGTGTGATGTAGTAGTAGTGATTGTGGTCGATGAGGGTGAGATGAAGTCATGAACCCGGTCGATCCGTGCTGAAAATCTCAGACCAACTTGTCGTTTTTAGCCGTCAGTTGATGGCGTATGGCTGACTGAGGCCCTGTTTAAATATCCTGCAAATTTCAATTACAACTAGTCATATCAATGTTGCGCTATATGCATAAAATATTAAATATAGATAAAATGTTTGTATGTTTGCACAGTTTGCATGTAACCACGAGACGAATCTTTTAAGTCTATTTAGGCTATGATTAGACACTTATTGAAAAGATTCTCTGTTATTATAGTGTTAAAATTCTAAATTTCAAATGGATCTAAAGGCAACCTGAGCACGTCTGGAGTCATCGTGCAGGCCTAAATGGAAAATAATATAAATGCAAGCTGACACCTTGTAAGTTACAAGTGCCATCTTGTAACTTCATCTCATGGCAAGTGGCTCGAGAAGGTTGCATCTCCTTCTTGACCACACAGGAAGAGATAACCCTTTCGGGAACCAGCGGTAGCTCGATCGGTACGTCTTCCCGTCGTGGAAGCGCCGGTCACGAGTTCGAGCGTTGCCCGACTCCTGATTTCCCATCAGGAACAGTTCTCAGATAAATTTCGTTGCCTACATGTGGTGTGCGTATGTTTTTCATCTATCACATGAATAGAGATGAGATGAGAGATAACCCCTTCGTCAAATCAAAAGAACATAAAAAGATATCTGGTGCTTTTTTAGTCCTTTTTCTCTTCCCATTTCCGTATATTGCTACGCGTCAGTGGTCTTATAAATCGTCTCATGCAATGTCAGTTAGGATTTTTATTTACATGGAGAAAAGATAGAGGTGAGAGAAAGAGGTCGTTGTCTCGCTAACCAACCACCTCATTAGCTAAGATTTAAGACTACGAGACAATTAGACCATTATATGAGTTTGTTGTTGCCATGTAACTCACAACTCTACTTTTACTCTACATAAATAAATTAAGGAATTTTAAGTTATTATAAGACAATTTAAAAAATAACTATGGTACATGTTGTCTATTAAGTCGTCTTAAAATGACGTGACACTGCATGAGACCATTAATAAGACAACACCAATATACTTGCCCTTAGCCATTTTCTCCATAGTTCCTAAATAACTTTGACTGATTATATATATAAATATTACTAATAGTCACGGTATATAATAATTATTATTAGATAAGATGACATTTAGTGAAACTTATGACACGAGAAGAATGATAATTATTTAGAGACGAGGCAGTCTAACAATAGCTTGGCTGTGTTCGGCTGGAGGGATAAACGCTTATTTTTCAGCACTTCAGCAGTACTTTCCTCTCATAAGATTTCAGCACTTCTACAGCACTTCAGTGCTTTTCAGCGCTTTTTCAGCTTCACCGAACGGAGCCCTTATCACGTGAGGAGCAGGACTCAAGCTTCTAGCACCTTCTCTGGACTCACCTCCCCCTTCGGAATCGATACCCTGCTCATAATCCTCGGCGCCGGCCATCTACCAACGGATGGTCGCAACGCCCCACGATGTCGCAATCACGCCGCATGTTGCCACGCCTTTATTATCTCCTAACATAACAAAAATACTATACTTAATATTATAAATAATAATATTAATTAATTATTATAAATAAAAATCTATCCATCTATATTAAACAACGTTCACCCAAAAAAATCCTCACGAAAACGAAACGCGGCAGCACTCAGGTCCATCCCGTCCCGCCTTCTCCCCAGGCGGATCGGACGGCCACGATCCGACGGCACCTGGGCACTTCCGTCATTCTCCCATAGAGCCCTGCTCTGGATCAAACTGCAACGGACGCCCCCAAACGAAATAAAGGCCCAACAGATTTCGTTTCGTCTCGTATCGCTTTCCTCCTCTCTTTCCATTAATCCGCCCCCCGTGTGCCGTGTTTATCTATCCACCCATCGGTCCGCTCCCTCTCGCCGCTCGCCGCTCGCCGCATCGCTTTTTAGGGTTTTCTCGCTCCTGCGCCTCCATCATCCTCCGCAATCTCGCTCTGCGCAACGCACGCGCGTCCGACGGGGACCGGCAGCCGCGCAGCAGTCCAACGCCGCCACTCACCCACGAGACCAGAGATGGGCAACAGCGACGCCGCATCGCCCGCATCGGCGGCCGCCAGGAAGAAGAGGGTAAGAGGGGGCTGTTCATCTTTTGGGGGTGGGGTCGGGGTGATCTCTCTGGTTCGATTCCTGGTTTGGTTTGGTTTGATTTGGTTCCGCAGCGTGCCGATCTGATCTGAGTTTTGTTTTTTTGGTGTTCCTTTTTTTTTTCAGGGGAACCGCTCGGCGGCGAAGCTGAAGCAGATCAAGCGCGAGACGCGCCGTGGGCAGTTTCTGTCCAAGGGGCAAGGTCTGATCTCATGCCTAGTCGGTGCGATGCATTAATCTTAATCCGTGTGTTTTTTTATTTTGGGGATTTCGGGTATTGGATTGTGAATTCGGCAGTGCTGTGCATGCGGGAGTTGAGCTCTCTATGCGTCGGATCGAGGTTTTTATTTACAAGTTATGATATTATCTGTGAGACGTTATGACCTTCTCTGAGACATAGTTCTGGATTTGAGCTCTCCATGCGTCGGATCAAGGTTTTATACACAAGTTAATGATCTTTTCTGTGAGACGTAGCCCTGGATTTTATGTTTTTCATGCAGGTGCTGCTTCTAAATGTTATATGTCTGTTTGTTGATTGGGATTACCTAGCTGTAAAGTTTGCTTCTTTTTTTTTGTGGTGTATTCGTTTTAAATCTGATATATTATTTCATTTTGGATTGGTTCAGGCAATGAGGATGCCAAGGCTGCAACTTCGCCAACAGGTGCAGGTTCTGGGTCACCCATACTCGCTTCCCCGCACCCCCCACTTCCTCGTCGCCGGGTTGATTCCAGATCAAGGGGTTGTGATCCGGAGGACAGGGAAGAGGCTGATGCTGCTGGCGTGGAGGCTGACGGTAGTGGCCTTGACTCCCCAGGCTCAGACAAGTCCCAAGGTGGTGACTGCCGTCAGAGGAAGGGGTTCTCTGGCAATGGAGGTGGGCGCAGTATCAGCAGTGGAAGCAGTGTATGGTCCAGCTCAAGGAGTGTGAGTGATGCTGAGGAGGTGGATACAGGCGGCCCTGAGGATGAGAGTGAAGTCTTCGATGATTGGGAAATGGCTGCTGATGCACTTTATGTTGATGACACTTGTAACCAGAGTTCAGGTTCCACGCCGATACCCGCACCAGCTCCGACCACTGCAGCACCTGCCCATGCAGCGAAACCAGAACCGATTCGAAGCAAGACGAGGGCTTGGGCGCCGGATGACATATTTCGACCACAGAGCTTACCCAGCATCTCCAAGCAGGCCAGCTTTCCAGCAAGCATCGGTAACCGCTGGCCGGAGATGGGAATGAGTGATGCACAGCAGGGAATTCTTTCATTGCCGCTGTCTTGCCCCATTTGCTGTGACGACCTTGACCCGACGGATTCAAGCTTCTGCCCCTGCCCTTGTGGGTTTCACATGTGCCTCTTCTGCCACAACAGGATCAAGATGGAAGACGGGCGCTGCCCAGGTTGCAGGAAGCAATACAACACTGCTTTTGCAGCAGAAGGCGGTGGCGGTGGTGGCGCAAAGGCAGCAGTTGGGACTGGACGAGAGATGGAAAAGCGACTATCCCGTTCTTGTAGCATGGGTCCAAGTTACTAGACTGCCAGGGTTATACTAGTTCTATGTTGTAGCTCTACCCATTGCATGTTACCGCCAGATATGCTCGTTTTTTGCGTATCGTCTGCTTTTGGTATAAAGAAATGTGAATATTCGAATAGGTGCTGAATCCATATAGACTTGTCCAGAAACTCAGCTTTTTTTATACTGTTCCCGTTGCATGTGATGCATATGTTGCTGGAGAGGACTGTTTGTCGCTTACAGTTTGTGAGATAATATATATGCCATATAATGTGACTGTTATGTCTTATCTATAAGTATGGATGAGCGCTTGAGCAGTAAGTGTTGTTTACTTAATGTTGTACATTAGGTTTAGGTATTCACAATCTCATTCTTTGGTTTGGATTTATTTTCTACTCTATATCTGTTGGTTGTACTTGATTTGATCTGCTGAGTGTAGGTTCTAATACTGTGCATTGTTTGTTGGTTGGGCTTCTCTCTGATCCTATCCCAATATCATTGAAGTGAAGTTGATCTTAGTTGACATTTCATACTATGACGGTTCATTGTTACTCCCCAGTCTTGGTATTCTTATTATTCTGCTAAAGGCAAGAAGGGATGAAATCATATTGTAAGTTGGTATTATATAATATTGTCTTCTCTTCCTTCACCTGATATTCTAGTTCATTGTGTATTTATGTATATCTCAAGCTCATATCCATGTATCTAACCATGAACCTAATGTCTGATCCATTTGACTTTGGGTATTAACATGGTCTCCAGAATTCAGCTTTGACGAGTACTTCCTGTTACATCAATATATTTCTAGAATATAGCAAGAGTATACTTCTGTTAAACTAAATTTCATCAGGAGTCTACTTGCATCATTTTAAAATATTTGAACTCAACATATAAAAAGTAACATACAACCAAATCTTAAAATTGCTGACTTAGGACAACAACAAAACAGTGATTATTTCAGATTGAAGGGTGGAATGAACGAGCTTGTTACCTGTTAACTAGATGGGTTCATATTGCGCAGTCAGTTCAAGCTTTCTATATGTGAGCTTGGCATGGTGTTGCCAACTTCTCCTTAGTTACACTGGTTAGACTGTTCAAGTTTGGGGGTCAAAAAACCCATGTCACCAGTCCAGGTTTGAACACATACTTCTTAAGGGCAAAATCAGGTGGACATCTCCCCACTTGGTCGACTCTTTTTAGCTTTGGCCTTGTGTGCATGGAGATTTTGCCTGGACTCCATAATTCATGATGAGTAACATATATGCATGATAAATTTCTAATCGTGCTTTTCAATTTATTTTGTATTCAGTGACTGTCAAACCTAATGTCCCTGTATGTTGAATTGTTGACTTATGTGGCAGACCTAGAATTTGTTTGCTGGATAACATAATTTGAGGTGCAGAACTTCAAAGTTCAAAGCTTTTCTTGGTGCTGTCATGACCATTTGATTTTTCTGTAGAAGATATTTAGCCTTAGCTATGTTTTTTGTACCGAGTGAAAAGTGTTTTGTCTTCAAGATACTATTATAGAAGACTTAAATGTAGCCTTAACTATGTTTGTATTGAGTGAAAAATGTGTCTATTTCTTTCAAGTATCATCACCCTGGGCTATGTTTCGTTTGTGAATGTTGAATGTGCTTGTCCTGGTTGCTGCCAACAATGAAGTAACTATTGGTTCCTTCATTGCAAATCTTGAACCATTTTGAGCAGGCGTGTTTTCTTTGATGCGGGAATGAACTGGATGAGCACTTGTGTTTCTCAAGATAGAGCGGACAGATCTTGCAGCTTGTTAGAATGATGGAATGGCTTTACTGTCTCAGCTGATTCGATTAAATTGGTTCATCATCTTTAAAGTTTGTTGAGATCCCATCTATTTGCGATTCCAAGTCTAGACGCTTTGTTTGAGCTGTGTGTTCAGCATGAATATACAGTTAGCTTAAGTTTGCTACATGGTTAGCCACACATAACATCGAATGTGCTTGAGAAATTCGCTGGAACTGAAATAATACTGAATTTTGGCTAATGCTGATTTGTTGTGAGAGTAGAACACTGTCAAAAAGCGCTGAATTTGGCTTGATAAGCTCAAGCAAATAGGCTCAAAGATATGTAGCAGAAAGTTTATACTGCGATTGTTGAGTGGCTCTACAGGTTATTACATTAACTGTGGTCTAGGAGAGATCGTGAGTGGAGTTAAACTCTAAAAAGGCTTTAGTTCTAACAAAACCATGGTTTCAAAGACTACAAGAACACCCTGTAGTTTTTGAAAACCACAGTATTTTGTAAAACCATAGTGTTTCTATTACTTCAAAATTATTTTGCATCCAAACAAGGCCTAAAGAGCATGTGGTAAAAAATATTGCCACTGCGAACCTGTTCTTGCAATCTTGTTCTCGTTTATATGAGCTTCAAAATGCAAATATTTGGCGAATGGTTTGCAGTCCATTAATCTGCATTGTTATCTGGCAGGTATTATGGTGGTTTTGCCTTGCCTTGTGACGCTCGGCTATCGTTCTGGGACACCATGGTTGTGAGTACAATGGGGGAACAATCCTAAATTTCTGCTGTCAAAGAAACAAGCATTCTGTCGCTTTTTTCAACACTTCCAAAATTTTGGAAGCACTACACGCCGCAAACACATCATTGGTCATGAAGCATAGTGACGTACTGTACATGGAACAATGAAGAAGTTAAAGTCACTAATAGAGTTCGCTAATGAAACCTAGGCCTTCAATAGGTCCCTCTAGAATTGAATGCAGATTATAGGCAACAAACAAGGACAAGCAAGTGTTGCCACTTGCCCACTTCTCCAAACCAACCTAAGATCACTATCAGGAGAGCAGCTTGCCAACTTCCCTCTTCAGCCACAAGGTGCGCAGCCTGGGTTCATAGGAAAGAAAGATCTCCCTGTTCTCAGCGTCCTTGAAAACATCAGAGGCTAATACCTTGACCTCATCTGACACATCCGCCATGGTGTGCAGAGCCTTGATACAGCTTGAAATCGTGAACTGATCAGCATCCTTTGCTCTCTGTTCTTTGACGTGAGCTTGCTTCATTCTGAAATTCAAATAGGTCTCCATGATCTGCTGGATGTCTGGGACCTTCCGCTTCTTGCGCCTGTCTCTCTGCAGTTCTACACAAGAACTTGACTGTGCCTGTTCATCAGCTCTCTGTGGCCTTCGGTCCGCACCATGCTGTAGTCGCTCCAGCTGCACCTCTTCATCGCGATTTTGCAGCATGTCAAGATCGTCTATACCTTGGGGTCCTAATGCTGTTTGCTGAAGTAGGCTGATATTATTCCATTCCTCATTAACACTTGTGTTAACCGTTCCACTAGGTCTTTCCACTGGGACTCTGCTGATATTGTTGCTTCCATCGTCAACATTTCCACTAACATTCTGCGGTATGCTGGAAGGCGATTTCTGTCCCCCTTCAGGAATAGGACCTATCACAGTGACATTTATTTTAGTAAAACAAAAGGTATCAGTCTCAGCATTTTCCAGCTGTAGGTAGTGTGGTTGTGCATGTGCGCCCAGTGAGGTGGATGGAGGTGCTTACCATCAAATAACAGTTCTAGTGAGTCAAGCAACGGAAAGCTCTTGCTTTGGTACTTCCGTGCCTTGGGCATATCCTACAATATAAAAGAACTTTAAAAGTTACCACAGTTGCATATATATGTGGTAAGAGTAGAAGACCTAAGCCCTCACCTCGATTATCTCATCCCAGATTTCATCTGTTGTTCTAACCATGGATGCACTCTGGTCCCATGAGACACCATCACGTTGGAGGACAGATTTTATCAGCTTATAGTCTTTCTTCAATTGAGTCTCATGTTCCTGGATTTGCATTTTACTAAACTTTGCTTCAGGGTACCTTACATTGAAATCTCTAACAATTTTCCTCCACCCCTCTGTTCTCCAACCGTTTTGGGTACGATAATG
This sequence comes from Eremochloa ophiuroides, assembly GCA_038502445.1. Taxonomy (NCBI): domain Eukaryota; kingdom Viridiplantae; phylum Streptophyta; class Magnoliopsida; order Poales; family Poaceae; genus Eremochloa; species Eremochloa ophiuroides. The sequence goes on along the minus strand of JAHLJS010000009.1, from coordinate 44,908,721 downwards.
CGAAGTATTGTTCTCATGAAGTATATCAACAAGACCCTTTTCGTACTTCATCATCCATCTTGCTCTATTTGCCATTTAACCCTCCAATATGCCTATAAAGAAAACTGCGATAAGTCAGAAAACATCTATTGTATTTCTCTGACGAGGCCATGAGGGAGCTAAAACTAAAATGGATAAAATGCTAAAGAAAAGAAAAGACCCATATTCCATTCATTACTAAAATTATAAAACAAGCACAATTGAACCATAACACTTCTATATCAACTTTGTCAAGTCAATGGCTGGTTACATGGCATTCTTGTTGGAATAAGTCAGCTCTATTGGTACCAGGACAGTATGCTCTAGCAGAGAAAGAAAAACATACATTTATAACCATTCATTCATGCAAAAAGCGAAGGAAGCATGAGTGCATGACAAGAGTGTGATGTTGGCATATCTTTCCCATGCCATACATTTGCATACGGTGAACAAAAATGTACAAAAGAAAAGGTTATCCTCAACTCCAGAACCTACTAACATTCTTTAGGTTATACATTTAGCATTGCCTGCATGATGCTATGGAAAATAAACCTAAAAGGATCCCCCCCCCCCCCTAGAGATACAATTAGAATCTTAATGTGAAATCAGCCGCTCTTATTTGTGATCTAGAAGAACAAGTGTATGTCAACCAACCAAAGTGTTTGATGAAAGAAGGCCAAGGGCATGTACTGATGTACACAAGCTGGTATAGACTAAGAAAGGCACTTTACCGACTTTGACAAGCACCAAGAGCACTGTATGTCGACAAATATTTAGCAAACTATGGCTTTGACAAAATGGCCAAGTACCAATGCTGCATATAGGAGATGCAAAGGGATCGAGATTTCCATTTGGGAGTTCAACTTGACGACATGGTCATCACAGGTACTAGCACTGTGCGCCCGTAAGATAAAAGTTTCAACAACAGGTGATGCAGAAAAGTGTAACACTTCCATCATGCGATGCTACAGCAGCACGCCAAGTCGCCGAGCCATGTGACTGCAAGGACTATTAAGTACTCGTATGTTGATAGGAGGGAAGCCCGATCACAGTGGCGGACCCAGCCGAAAATATAAGCTAGGGCGGACCCCTGCCTGCCGCTGCGCCTCCGCCACGCGCTGGCGCCTTCCCGCCGTTGCGCCACCGCCGCGCGCTGGCCCCTGGTCGCCGACGCCGCTCCCGCTCGCTCGCGCGCAGCGCAGGCACAGGGGGAAGGAAGAGCACGAGGCACGAACCTGGAGGGAGCGCAGCCCAGTCCTCCGGTGCCGCCGCCGTGCGCAGGAACCAGGAGGGAGCGCCGCCGCCGCGTCCCGACTCCCGCGTGCGTGCCCGAGTAGATTGGAAGGGGGATGCCGCGCCCTCTGCCTGGTTTTCCGACGACATGGGCTGTTTGGGCCACTAAGCCCTCCACGGTGGTGCGGTGGTAATGGGTCTTGTGCCAGATGGCTCATGAAATGCTGGTCGTGCCTGATTTTCTTTTATCTCGGGTTGATGATGAAAAAACCACTACTCATAAAAAAAAAGAATATCAGTACTATTTGTTGAAGGGCATTTAGGATGAGGTGGGTTCGTCTATGATCTTGTTGACGTCTTTTCCGGACAGCACACTAGTAGGTGCTAGATCGCACGTGTCGCACGGGAAGCGAAACAAAGCAAAATTGCACACCAGCGAAAACAGGCTGGGCCGAGTTTCAGACCAGGCTGGGCTGACTTTTCCGGCCTGGCCGGGTTTGGAAACAGACTGAGCCAACTTTTTCGGCTTGGCCGATTCTAAGAACCGGCTGAGCCGACTTCCTTGGGTGATGCCGAGGAAGCTAGAGTTTGATGTATTTGGTCGTCGGGACGACTGGTAACTAAGCAGAGAACGTTGATGGTCGATATAGTGCCCGTCCTTTGCCGGAATAGTCCCGAACACCTGTCGGAAAGATCCGTCGGAGAGATGCACGAAGCGGTTGCCCTAAGAACCGCGGAGGCCACCTAGAGCGTCGACAAAACTCGCGGAGAGTCGAGCCGAACAGCAGGATAGAGATGAACCACCGCGAGAATCTACTTGGTAGATGTGTTTTGACGATCGGATGGTTAAGATCTCAATCGGCCGTGATCCGCTCATATATATAGCGGGGGGTGATCTTATTCCAGTAGGAAACCTCTCTAAGACGTAATCTCCAAGTTTCTCACGTCCAAAAACTACTAAAAATCGATTAGATCTATTAATCGGCTCGGAATCGACCAAACCCGGCCAAGCCGGGTTTCAGGGGGCCTCTGGTGATGACACGTGGCAAGCTGCTGGGGCCCGGCACAGCGGCCAAACCCGGCCTAGCCTATTTTGTCGAGGTGGCCAAATTTGAGTGTCAACAGATTTAAATACCTTTAAATTATAGTTCGGGTACACAATTTCATACAGAAAGTAGAGAGCATAAGGGGTGAAAATAACAGTTAGTGATTGTAACCATCGAAGAGAAAGAAAGGACTCGGTGCTGAGGGACAGCGGCGACGATGATAGTACAGATAGAGAGGAGAGACCCTATGAGCGGCGCGAACACGTCGCGATATGTCATCAAACAATGTTATCCTAAACGTTAAACAGTAAACAGTTAATCGTCCTTTGTTAGCGTTTAGAGGGTTTATAAATAGTGTTAAGATGGAGTTAAACAGTCTAAACAATTTTGTACTATGACAATAAAATATGTATATTTATATATGTAAAAATTAAATATGTTAGAAACATTGCCTATTTATACATGTAAAATTCAAATATTCTACCAAATAATCTTTTAAAAAGAATTCTAAATCCCACCATACTTCATATAATTACAATGTTAAACAGTTTCGTGTTGACTGTGATAGTCATAGTCCTCTAATTGACTAAATTATGATTAAATGGTTGTTGATCTCATTTGATAATGTTTAAGTTGATTCTAATTGGACTGTCTGGAAGAGATTAAACAGTTCAAACGGATTAAAATGGTCTAACCGTTTAATTCATCGTTTATAGCCTAAACTACATGTTTGGCTTCTGTTTACCGTTTAAACGGACTAAACGGCTGTTTAGACGAATAGTGCGCATAGTTACATAGGTAAGAGACTTGTGAGACAATCGTTATGGCCCATTTGTAGCATCTAGATGTATTTTTAAAATAAAATCCCATTAGGAGGAAATGTGAAAAATTTCCCTCACACCACTCCTATAAAGGAGGAAGACTGGGGAGATGGAGCCATTAATTGATTTGCTCTTTCTCAATTGCTCTCCACACTTGTCTCTAAGTTGTCCAGTGTAAGACCAAAATTCTGAATGTTAAGAGCTTAGCAACGGTTAGCGCTTAACACCTTTTATAAACTCCTTTTTAAATTCTTGGATAGCTAAAGAAGGAAAAAAATAGTATAAGTCTAAGTTAGTATGCATAATAAATGTAAATGCATGAAAACTTGAAAATATTAGCACTGCTCATCAAAGGGAACCTAGGGCGGCCGCCCAAGCTCGCCCTATAGGTAGGTCCGTCTCTGCCTGATCAAGTTGCTCTGTACTCTGCTGCCAACACATTGACTATGAAATATTAAAAAATATAGAGCTCTGAAGATTGTTCAACGAGTGAGCACATAGATGCTCGCTTCCATTTCATTCGTGAGTGTGTGTGCAGAAAGGCTTTAGTGCGTAGAAGCTAATATACACACCAAAACACTCAAGACCCCAACAAAAAGACAGATATAAGCAAGTGTAGCTGCTTTCATTAAGTTTCAGTAAGACAAATTCAGATCACAGGAAGAAATAGAGCCGAGCAGCATAGCTGCATAGGCAACCGTGCATGGGAAGCCTGCAACTGATCAGCAACAGAGAGATCCGCATGAGCAGACTCTCTCATTTCAAAAGCCCTAGACGAATTTAATCGAACAAGCTATGTATGGCACGACGCACGAACAAAACCACATCCAGAAACCAGCGGGTCCACATCACCAACGAGCACGGAGCGAGCCGCCGCCTCGACGGCAGACGCTTATCAGCATCACCGCGTCGAATCCGGAGACTCACCGTCGCACTAACCCACCTGAATCTAGTCCCCGGCGGATTCAAACCCGCCCGGAACGCGACCTAAGCGGCTAGGGCCGTAAGAGCAGGGACAAGGCGAAGGCGGGAGCATGTTGTCGTTACCTCCGCGCCGAGCCTGCAGGAACTAGAAGGAGCCACAGCGGCGCTGTGGCGGGGGCCGCGACCCCCCAGTTGCCTTGACCTCAACGGCATCGATGACTTGCGTTCCCAAGCGCTGCTCTGGGCTGTAGGGTTTGCCCTTTCCCCCGCGGTTGGGTTGGTCGTGGAACCCGGCTGTTCCGTACTCGTGATCTTTCCCCAACCAAACGGGCGGGTTGCTATTCACGATCCGACTAGACACACAAGCCACGAGGTGCTTGTCTGCCTGACCTGTTTGGAATTGGCTGTTTCTGTTTGGAACGGAACGGAGAAAAATAACCAGGAACGAGATAAGGTCAGATTGAAAGATGTTAGAAATGACGAATGCAAGAATTGGTACGGCGCGGATGAGAAAGAACGCAGTGATAAAATAAACATATTATTATGATAGACTATTGTTGGAAATCAGCTTGTTTTCGAATCCGGTTTATTGTGCGAAATCGCAACTTCAAAATGACGTGAGATAGTATTAAATATTGCTTGCAAAACCTTTATTCAATAAAATAATAGCATTTTTTTGTCGGACGATGTATAATTTTCTTAAAAAACATTACATGCAACGACATATGAATTTGCTACCAGATAATGTTATTGCTCTAATATAAGTAAGCATAAAAATCTTTGGGTTTTTTTTTATCTATCTCATGCTACCCGTTACTGTAACACTAATTTTTAGCAACTTATAGTGTTAGTAGTAATTTTTATTTATATTATTAGTAGGAGTAAATAATATCTTATAGAATTATTAATAACGATTTGCTGTCATGCCATTGCATATTTTTATTGGGTGAAAATTTGTATTCAAAATTCGATTTGGCTACATGCGATTTTAATTTAATTAACAATAAATAAGGTAGTTAATGATTTATAGTCCCAAAAGTTATTCCAAGTAATTTATACTCGTTATTTGATTTAGAGGTTTTTATATTATTTTGGTTTCTTCAAATGGATTTACAAAATCCACAAAGTACTTAAACATTTATTATGAAACGATTCCAAATTTAATGTTTACTAAAACCTCAGTAATAATTCCCAATATTATACAATTTAATTTCTTTTAAAATTATAAGATCCTTCAATCCCCAATTAAATTTGCAAAAAAAAAAAAAGAACAAAACCCTCTCGGCATGCTGGCAGGAACCAGCGGCTGCCATTTTTTTTTCTTTTTTCTTTTTCTCTTCCCTTCCTCTCGCGTTTCTATTGCTGGCTCAAACAACCAGATGATGCCCGACGCCAACCCATCTCTTCCTTAGTGTCGCTGCAGCAAGGGGCCACAAGTCGGCATCACTCCCTCCAATCTCCAGTCCTCTTCGCGGAAAACGGACGAGGCTGAGAACGCCACAGCCGCGTGCGCTCGCTCGCCAGGATCCCGTGGCCGCTCCTCCTTATCCATCTACTCGCGCAGCTTAATAGACATCCAACACTCTCCCTCGTCCCAACTTCCTAGCCTTTCCGCGCACAAAGCCGAGCAGGTCCGAGTCGTCGCCGCCATGCACGAACAAAGCCGCCACCGCCATTCATTGTCGTCGGCCCCGTTCGTCCGCTCTTCCGTCCAATTGGTGCCGTGGTGAGTCGCATCTTATCTGCAGCAAGCTTCCCGAAGCGTTTTCCTCCCTTCTCATCTCTCTGTGCGCTCGCAGGACTCGCCGGAACCTGCAGGAAGGCAGCATCTGTCATACCCCGTCGCCGTCCGCCCTCCGGCCATCTACTACTAAATTGAAGCGGTGGTGAGCATAGCATTATCCCTATCATCCTTCCCGTCCCTCCAATTTGAGAAACCGTAGCTCCTAGGGCCCCAGCCACGCGCGCCGACGAGCCTCTCGTCGCTGGCCATGGCGCCGCCGCACCAGGCCTCTTTCGCGGACGCGATGATGGCCTTGCAGCGATCCCCAGACTCCCCTATTTCGTACTGTTCCCTTGCCTAGGTGAACCATGGTCTAAATCGCGTGAACAGGGAGCTCCGGCGAGCTTTTCCTCGCCGGCCATGGCCTCCGCCGCGTCCAGCCATGTGCTGGTGATGGCAACCCCCTCCTTCATTTGTTTTTTTTTGCTAAAGAGTCCCTGCGGTTTCGAGTAATAAACCCGCCGTCCCTTGGCGCCCTTCTGTGTATGCCGTTTTCACTTTCCAAAAGCGTATTTCTGTTTGGGAAAATCCATTTGATTTGCAGATAAATTGGATTGAATAATCATTGTAATATTTTGTCCATAAAATCTCCATTTTAACTCCGAATTGACCCTTTCAAATTGTGTTAGGTTCGTATTTTCAAACTCTACGTAGACTTACCTCTGTACAGTGAGTTTGAAACTTTTATATTTTGAGATAATATTATATTAATTATTATTCTAAAATAAATCTTTGAAAAATCATATCTTTCGTATTTTAACTCTGTTTTTCGTGATCGTTATAATTATATCGATGCGATCGTAGAAGCGAGTATAATAGTTTTATAATATTTTCATATTGTTTTCTACTGTTTGGTGTAATGTTACTTATTGTATTTTATTTTGTGGGCCATGTTTGATGATTGCCGTCAGACGGTGTTGATTGTGAGGATCTCCCCGATCAGGTGTTCGATACCCCGGATCCTACGTTTTATGAAGGCAAGTGTCCTTGCTCATATTGCACCTATTTTATTTACTTTTGTGTTAGAGTAGTTAGATCCTTAGTTGCATGCTGAGTCTAATTTTGAATCCCATGATATGGTTTATTAGAACTTGATTATATCATCCTTATAACCTTGGGTTGGGAATATGGTAGAGTCATGCTTAGCCTTGCAGTCTTGGGATTGGAAAGAGTATAATTAATGTTGATTAATGACATATGAAACATATGGAATTGGTATCTTTTTAGAAACATGGTGATTAGGCAAATCCGGCAGGATGGACCGTTTTGGTGGTGGTTTTGGTTTATGCCGTATAACGGCTGTTGATGGAGGTGGTTTGGGTTTGTGCTAGTTATCCTGCCTAGATCCCTAGGGCCCGGTTCCCGACACATGTAACCTGGCTTTACAGCGCATCCATGAGGTCTGGAGTGGGGCTGGACCTGGCTAATTAATTAGTTCCTCTAAGTTATGGCTTTACACAAGGTTTATTTGTGTGGCTCAAGAGGGGGCTTCTGCAGTGGGTTGTTACCCCTGTTAGCGGTGAAACCTTAAAGGTACGTGTAAAACAGGCTTAGAGAGCTTTGTAACGGCCTTGTAGTGTGACCCCGCCGTTCACCTAGGCGGTGTTTGGAGAAATAGGGAACAACACGACTCATGGTGAAAGTGTGCAACTTCTGCAGAGTGCAAAACTAATATATCAGTGCTCGCGGTCAAGAGCTGGCTTGGAGGTCCTCGGGATTAGTTGGGTACTCTGGTTATCGGTTGGGTGGTTCCTTTGTGAAAGGAACGGGTGCTTGGATGGACTTCCAAGTGTTGGTTGCTTGGATGGATTTTCAAGTGTGGTTTGCTTGGATGGACTTCCGAGTGTTGGTTACTCTGAGGAGATGAGATTTCACCTAGATAAATAGGTTCTTAGGAGATTCAGGAAATAGGGTTGTGTCGCTTTAGGTGCTGTGTCCAACCAAGTCAGCCTACCTTTGTTTATAAGCCACATGTCATATTTTTGCTACACTTGCGGAGTACATTTCGATGTACTCATCCTTCCTCTTTGTCCCCCTGCTACCCCACCCAGACGTCGGCGTTGACGAGGAGGACTACGTGGAGGACGGTGACTACGACCTCGGCGACTTGTACTAATCCGGTGCTGCCCCCGGTCGACATTCCTGTGGAGATGGCGTCCCTTTCCGCTGGAGATTTATTTTTCATTTACTTATGTACTTTTCTTTTACACCCACGGGTCCTTTTGTAATAATATTATGATTATTTATTTAGCATTGTGATGATACTATCATGACATTGATATATGTATGATTTATTGATCCTAGCATACATATATTGTGCATTCGATTTATATTCTTAAAATCGGGTGTGACATATTGGTATCAAAGCCGTGTTGACCGTAGGACGCTAGCCTATTTGGTGACTTTGCCAAAACTATTTTAGTAAAATATCCCCTTCTCTTCTACTTTAACTTTGCAAGCTATTTTGATTAAAGCTTACCTCATTTCCATTTCTCTAGACTTCCCTATGCTTCGTTTAAAGGTTTTCCAAATTAGGATCATTTTAGATTTAGGGTGCCCTCTCTAAAAGTTTTGATCTCGTTAGATCGTTGCATTGCCATGTACTGGTGTTTATGTTTGATTTGGATCTTTGTAATGATTGTAGGTGTGTAGTAGTCATCCGACTGCTATGGCATCTTTTGTTAATAAATTATTTTCTCTATAATATTATAATTATACTTAGCTGGGTTTTCTTTATCATTATATCAATTTTGCCCTTTATCATATCGGATGGTGGACACCAGGAATGGTGGCAGGAGCAATGGTCAGAACAGTGCCGGAAACAACAACAACCATCCACCGCCACCTCCGCCACCAGTGTATGATCTAGTGCAGATGGCCACCATGCAGACCCAGATGATGCAGTCTCTGGCCCAGATGATGAACAGCATGCAGCAGATGCAGCAGGGTGCACCAGATGCTCAGCCACCTCGTCCACAGGATACTCTCAAGAGGTTCATGCTCACTTAGCCTCCTGTCTTCAAGCAGGCTGTGGAGCCGATGGATGCGGATGATGGCTCGAGACCATCGAGAGCAAGCTGGAGATTGCTTATTGTGAGGGCCATGACAGGGTTCTCTATGCTGCACACCAGTTGCAGGGGCAGGCGAAGAACTGGTGGACCGCATACACCGCCGCCCATGTAGATGCTCAGTCCATCACTTGGGAGGAGTTCCGTACCAGCTTCCGAGCCCACTATGTGCCGTCCGGAGATATCACGGTGAAGCGTTAGGAGTTTCTGGAGCTCAAGCAGGGTGGGACACTGGTGCGTGAATATCTCACCAAGTTCATCCAGCTATCCCGCTACGCTCCGGAGGATGTCAGCACAGACGAGAAGAAGCAGGACTCTTTCCAATGCCTCTTTCCTTGCCGCCAACGCACGCTAGATGGAGGCAAGCTACCTTGCTTGCATTGCATTCGTTAAACGGTAGCTTCCGCGCCCTTCCTGCCTGCAGAAATTGATGTGAATGATCATGTCTTCGACATCAATTTAAGTCTGATTAGATATGTCATTGAAACAAATCTGTTTTGTCTTTCTTTTATTTTCGGATGATAAGGATGAGCCAGCCGATCCTAACATAATTTTTGAGGAGCCAGATGACGAAACCTCAAAATCTGATAAGGATGTCTCCGACGCGATAGGAGAGGCCTGAATCAGAATATCCGCTATGCTCTGGCCTCCAATGACTACCCGTCATTCCAGAAGCTGGTGGATAAGGCTTTTGCTGTTCAGAGAGAGCGGCAGAGTTTCGATGCAAGTCGCAAGAGGAAGATGTCCCGCCACAAGGGTCAGTCCTCGGGTAGCAATGCTCGTGCCCGCTTCAGCCAACACGGGTCAACTAGCAGGCAGGGAGGTTGTAGCATCTAGGCCCTAGTGGTTTCGGTGATTAATGACAACGGACGGTTATTATGATTAACGTGTGTTTTGCAGGACAACTTAGAAGTTAGGTCATAATAACATGCAGGTTCAAAGCCCCTAGCGACGATTTTGTTTCGGTTTTCAAAGGACGGAAGACAAGACGTTGTTAGGCTAGCTTCAAGTGTTGATTGGTGTTGAGAGACACTTGAAATAGTTTAGGTCTTGTTTTATCTTTGACCATACCATTAAGGGGGGTTTGGATGGGTAGCTTGACTTGGAGCAAGGGTAGAGAGTGTAGTTGTGATGCACACCTGTCCAACTTAGCTCTAAGTGATCCAGAGAGACTCTTGAGAGAGAGAAGATCAAACTTTGTTTTGGAAAGTTTTCGATTCGGTGAAGTTTTGATCACTTTAGAGGCGTCGGACCATTGCTCAGAGTCCGACGACACGTGGCAGCCCCTGGGTGCTTCTCAGCGCACTAGGGACCGTCGGACCCTGGCTGGCATGGTCGTCGGACCAAAGCCCAGCGTTCGACGGTGCCAAGGCTTGTCTCGGGAGAGCGTCGGACTGTTGTCCAGGGGGCGTCAGACTAATTCTCCCGTCGGTCCGACGCTTTCAGACAGTGCGCAGAAAGGTTTTCAGGCGTTAGACTGAGTCCGACGACCTGCGTCGGACCATTGGCGCATGTGTTTTCAGCTGGTCGGTTCTGTGCAGAAAGCATCCAAGAGCGCAGAGAGCGTCGGACGGTGGTCCGACGGTGAGCGTCGGACCATTGCTTAGCATCCGACACCCCTCTGTCACAGTAACGGCTGTCTGCCGTCTGTGAGAGTCGGACTGAAACCTTTGGTCCGACGCTGACACTATTCACTCGGTCCGACGGCTCGCAGACTGCTGAAAATAGTCCAAATGGCTAGTTTTGGAGTTGAGGGGTATTTATACTTCTCTATCACCTTCATTCTAGCTCTCTTGCCCACTTGTTTAGCTGAAGCAACCTTTGTGATCTTGTGAGAGTGCAAGAGCCCTAGGGGATTTGAGTGTTTTCCATTGCTTGTGAGCTTCTTCCCTAGAGTGTGATCAAGTGTGACTTGTGTGCATCCATCCGTCTCTTTGGCCTTGTTCTTGGTCAAGTGAGAGTCTAGGCTTGTTACTCTTGGTGATCGGCATCACCTAGACGGTTCGGTGGCGATCGGAAGCTTGGTGACCGCTTGGAGAGCTTGTGGGTGGCCCAAGCCAAGCTTGTGAGCGGTTGTGGGCGATCCACCGCGCCGGAGAGGCAAAGGATCAGCCCGTAGAGAGCACTTGATCCTTGCGAGGATCAAGGGGGAGCTACACCCTTGCGTGGGTGCTCTAACGAGGACTAGTGGGGAGTGCCGACTCTCCGATACCTCAGGAAAAACTTGGCTTGCATTCTCTATCTCATTTACTTTTCCATATTTACTTTGAGCTCTTTACATTCCTAGAGTAGTATTACTTGTGATAGGACTTGGCTCTAGGTTGCATAACTTGTTTTAGGCTTAAAATCAAACACAAGCACTTGTGGGGTGAAGTTGGGCAAATGACGATAGGTTGAATTGTATTTCGAAAAATTTACTAGTTGCCCAATTCACCCCCTCTTGGGCATCCTCGATCCTTTCAATTGGTATCAGAGCTTTGTTGCTCATTAATTTGGCTTAACCACCAAGAGAAAGGATGTCCGGGGGTCACGATGGTCCCTCTCCCATCTTTGATGGTCACGATTTTCGTTATTGGAAAATTCGTATTGAGGCTTACCTTGAGGCGGTGGACCTTGGTGTTCACAAAGCCGCCACACAAGGTTTCCCCACTCCTAAGCCCGGTGCTACCCTCACACCCGTTGAGGAGAACACGAGAAGTAGAATGCTAAGGCCAAAAATATCATCTTTAGAGGCCTTAGCAAAGAGGTATTCAACCGTGTGAGGAATCACAAAAACGCCCATGCACTATGGTCGGATATTTGTGCGCTCCATGAGGGTACCAAGAGTGAGCGTGAGGAACGCTACTACCTTGTGATGGACAAGCTTAATTCTTTCAAAATGCTTTCAGATAAAAGTGCTAATGATATGTACTCTCGCTTGAATATCATTGTAGAAGAAGTCAATGGCCTTGGGCTCACACAAATATCTCTGATCGAGGTTGCAAGGAGGATCCTCAATGGTCTCCCTATTGAGAAATATGGTAACATTATGACCGTGCTCCATCAAGGGGATCTTTCCGGTGCAACTCCCACTCAAATATTGGGGAAGATCAATGCTCTTGAGATGTATGTGAAGATCACTCCTCAAGATAGATCATCATTCAAGAAAGAAGAGAAGAAAGACTTAGCTCTCAAGGCCGACAAGAAAGGCAAATCACAAGTCAAGCACTCTTCTCATGATTCATCAAATGAAAGTGATGATGATGATGAAGAGATTGCTCTTATGGTGAGGAATACTACCAAGATGCTCAAAAAGCTCAACAACAAGGGAATCAAATTTGATTCCAACAAGAAGTTCTTCACAAGTACAAGAGAAGGCCTATCTCCGAAATGGATTGCTACAATTGTGGTGAGCTTGGCCATCTTGCACATCAATGCCCCAAGCCAAAGAAAGACAAGTTCAAGAAGAAGAAAAAGGGCAAGAAAGATGAGTGAAGTGATTCAAGTGATGATGACAAGAAGAAGGCCAAGCCATTCAAGAAGAGAGATGGCGAGAAGAAGCAATTCCACAAGAAGAAGAATGACAAAGCTTACATTGTTGGTGATTGCCTCACCGACATTGAATCTTCAAGTGGCTCTTCCGGAGATGAAAGTGATGATGAAAAAGAGAAGGTGGCCGCTCTTGTCATTGGGACTTCTCTTCCTCCACCGCTTTCACCGCCCTCATCACCAACACACCTTTGCCATATGGCTAAGGATAGAAAGGTACAAAGTGATGATGAGAGTAGTGATTGTGACAATGAGTATGATTCACCTATATATGATGAACTTGCTAGCTTGCTAAATGATTACACCAAAGTAATAAGAAAGCTAACAAGTAAAAATGAGAAGTTAAAACTTAAGAATGACAACCTCTTACCTAAAAATGAACAATTCACTAAAGCTAGTGATGAGCTTAGAGAGAAAAATCAAAATGTGTCATCTAACCTCAAGGAGCTCAAATCCAACATAAAGGAGCTCAAAGAAAAACATGATAAACTTGAGAAGATGCACATTGAGCTCACCACTAGCTACAACAAGCTAAAAGAGGACTACACTCAAGTAAAAGTGAATCATGACAACCTTACTATGGCTTATGACTTGCTTTCCAATGAAACACATGATGCTACTAACAATGTTGTTAAGTGTGACATAGCTACATCATGTGATGACTTGATTGATGAGATCATTGAACAAGGGGCAAGTTGTAAAGGCAGGGAAGTGGTGGTGGCCGATTGCCATGATGACTATTTGAAGCTCAAGATTGAGAATGAGAACTTGAAGAAAGAGCTAGAGAAGCAATCAACCACCAACACCATTGTCATTGAGTCGGTGCAACAAGATGATGAAGTTGACATGCTTAGAGAAGAGAAAAAATGGTCAAGAGTGAGAAAAGTCAACTTGCAAGTCTATTGGAGGAGAACAAGAAGTTGAAGCAAGAAAAGGGTCATCTCACTATTGGGTTGCAAAAGTTCACAAGAGGCCAATATCTTCAAAGTGATCTCCTCATGAACACCGTGATGAAGTTTGATAGAAGTGGGATTGGCTACATAGGAGATGCTTTGACTGTGGACAAGAAGGTTACTTTGCTCATGAGTGCAAGACACCACCACCACAACCTTTGCCCAAGCATGCTAGACCCTTTGCCTTTGATGCTCACTACATGCTAAGAAAAGATTCAAGGGGCAAAATGAAAGTCATGTTCCTAGGTTCCCCTAACAAGAATAGGCCTACGCAATTGTGGGTGGCTAAAGTTTTGGTTGAGAAAGTCTAGAGCCCTTCTCAAGTATGGGTTCCTAAACATCAAGGTTGATTTGTTGTGTGTAGGTGAACTACAAGACCGGTGACTCTCATTGGGTAATTGATAGTGGATGCACTCAACATATGACCGGTGATGCTCGTATGTTCACCTCACTTGAAGAGAATATAGAAGACCAAGGAAAGATAATATTTGGTTATAATTCAAAGAGCAAAGTGTAAGGGCTTGGCAAAGTGGCTATCTCTAATGACCATTCCATTTCCAATGTGCTTCTAGTTGCTTCATTGAGCTTCAACTTGCTATCCGTTGGGCAATTGTGTGATCTTGGCTTCCAATGCCTATTTACAAGTGATGAAGTGGTTGTTTCCAAGAAAGATGATAATCAAGTGATATTCAAAGGTTTCCGGTACAATCACCTCTATCTAGTGGACTTCAATTCCGAAGATGCTAACTTGAAGACTTGTCTATTCACCAAACAATCTCTTGGGTGACTTTCTCATAAAAGGCTTGCACATGTTGGGATGAGCACACTCAAGAAATTATTGAAGAAAGAAATGGTGAGAGGATTGAAAGATGTTGTATTTGAGAAGGACAAACTTTGTAGTGCTTGTCAAGCGGGCAAACAAGTGGCAGATACACATCTATCCAAGGCTTTTATATCAACCTCAAGACCGTTAGAGCTACTTCACATGGGTTTATTTGGGCCAACAACTTATGCAAGTATTGGTGGCAAGCTCTATTGCTTAGTGATTGTTGATGATTTCTCAAGATACACTTGGGTGTTCTTTCTTCATGACAAGACCGAAGTTGCCGCATTATTCAAGAAGTTTGCCAAGAGAGCACAAAATGAATTTGAAGTGAAGATCAAGAAGATTAGAAGTGACAATGGAAAGAAATTTGACAACACAAACATTGAAGTTTATTGTGATAAAGTTGGGATCAAACATGAAGTCTCATCCTGTCGGTGCTAGTTTTGGCGGGCGCTAGCACCGGCTAGTAACTTGTGCTTTGCGGTTGAGGTTTCGGATGGTGTGCAAGGAGGAACACGGGAGATTTATACTGGTTCGGGCCAAGAGGGCCCTACGTCCAGTGGAGAGGCGAGTCGTGTTGCCTTGCACCAAAGTGCTTGTAGTAGGAGGTTACAAGCTAAGTCGAGAGAGGGAGAGTATCCCAAGTCTCTTGTGCGCGGAAGAGGATGCTTTCGTATGCGTATAGTTGTGTTGTGTGTTGGTGTCGTGAACTTGGTGAATCTGAATCTGTGACTGGCCTCCGCCCTCCCTTTTATAGTTACAAGGGAGAAGCTAGAGTTACATGTGGTGACCTATGATGACGATACTCGGCATGGTGGGATCAGAGGTGATTAGTGGCTATCGTCAGCCACGCCATCGTCTTGGCGCTTTGGCGATATGGCTTCGGTCATTCGACTGATCTTCCACTGTTCGATCGTTGAGTTCCAAGGTGGCATAGTGTATGGGACGTGGCTTGCTGCGTGGCGCTGCGTCACGGCGTCGCGTCTGGTCCTGCACAGTGCAATGAGAAGACTGGTTGACTCTCAAAGATCGACTCCCGAGGCTCGGGAGCCTTCCTTGCCGTCGGGAGCGTGACGGGACGGGTCGTTAGGGGTGTCCTCCCTCGGGCGTGTTCTCCTCTCATGCGCGGTACTTTCCCGAGGGGCGAACGGTCCTGTTGCTATACTGCCCATACTCCCGGGTCGGCGGGACAGCCGTCACCTCTCTTGTCCCTGCAAGACTCGTGCGTTATGGGCAGGAGCTGTCGCTGTCGTAGTTGGAGAATCTCTCCGTCAGCAAGGGGCGTCATCCGGTTGACTGTCCTTGGGACGGAGTGGAAAGAGTGGAACCATCGTATCGGTCACCGGAGGAGGTATGGCAGTTGGTACGGAGGACGTGCACGAGCGGGGTGCCGTCGCCTCGCGGCGTCTAGTCAGTGGGGCCGCACCTGTAAAGTGGTCAGAGGGGTCCCTTGCGGTCCAAGATTGCCCTGCTGACGTCGACTGTGCATTGGATGCCTTAGAGAGACCGCGCTCGAGGAGGATGAGGAGGCTCGAGTGAATCGGAGATTTAGCGCACGAGGGTGCCGCTATCCCGAGCCCTCTCGTGGAGGCTCGGGCAAATCGTAGATTTGGCACCCGTGGGAGCCGCTGTCCCGAGCCCTCTTGTGGAGACTTGGGCGAATCGGAGATTTGGC
This sequence comes from Eremochloa ophiuroides, assembly GCA_038502445.1. Lineage (NCBI taxonomy): Eukaryota > Viridiplantae > Streptophyta > Magnoliopsida > Poales > Poaceae > Eremochloa > Eremochloa ophiuroides. The sequence continues at coordinate 44,892,846 of JAHLJS010000009.1, read as the reverse complement.
ACCCGAGGGTGCCGCTGTCCTAAGCCGTGCCGCCGGGCCTTACGGGAGGTCACTTTGGGCCTTCACATGTGTAGCTTTCGTGGGCTTCGGCTGGCCTTATTTGGGCCAGGTTGCGCTGAGGTTGCTTGTTTTTGCATTGAAGTTGGGTACCCCATACTTTGGTACCCGACAGTAGCCCCCGAGCCTGTGGGGGAGTGATGGTACTCGTCCACAGGTTCAAGTCTTTACGCCTGCCGTTGTGGTTGGGAGTAGGTGCCTTTTCTGCGGGGTGCGCGCGAGCGCACCCGGCGGGTGTAGCCCCTGAGCCTGTGGGGGAGTGAAGGTACTCCTCCACAGGTTTAAAACCTTTTTGCCTGTCAAAACAGTAAAGGGTAAGATAATTTTCCGGTGGGTGCGCGCGAGCGCACCCGCCGGGTGTAGCCCCCGAGGCTTTGGAGGGATGTTATATCCCTTCAAAGGCTGAAAATCGTAGTTGCGCGCGCTTGGGTATTTATCAAGGGAAGTTGATCCCTCGGAAATGCACCCCCCTAGCCTCCCATCGTAAAGGGAGTTTATCCGGTGGTATTTCCAAGGTGCAGGGCAAGTTCCTAGGCCTCCGTTTTCGTATCGGAGGTCGACCCGGTCCTCCCTGTCTTTTGTTAGTTCGACCTTCGCGCTCTTTTTTCGGAAAGAGGAAGGTTTGGTCCTGCTCGACTTCCCCGCCGGGGCGTGGGTCGGTATTTCCGGTGAGCTACAAATGGGTTGGTCCAAGTGGAGGTCCGTGCCCCGTTCGTTGGGGGTCGGCTAGTGGCCTGAGCACACTCCAAACATTTCCCGAGGGTCAGTTAGTGGATGTCGGGTCCTTTCGATGGGTCCCGAGGGCATGATGCCTCCCATGGAGGGATTCCACGTAACCGACTCGCTACTGGAACTTGGACACAGCATGGGATGTCCCTTGTGACGTTTTGGGCGTCGGGATACTGGCCGTTTTCGTGACCCATCCACTAGCTGTCCCTAACTCGGTTTCCCTGGGGCGACTGTTCGAGCCGCTGTGGGCCAGCCTTCGATCCCCTGGGAACGTAACGGGCGCCCGAGCCCGGGGTTCCTTCGTCGGGAAGGAGAGAATATTGGCGGAATCGAGGTGCGCGGTTGTATTGATTTGGCTCACCTTTTGAGGCGCGAAGTCTGACGGACGCGACGGTTTCGGCGCAGTCGAGGCGGTTTGCTTGCGCGGCGGTGGCGGCGATGTGGGGATCGTGGCGGGTCCCACGTAGTTAATGCGGCGGATTCACCGCGAATCACGGCTCAGGTATATAAGGGAAAATCGTGGTTTCTTTCTTTTTACCTTAGCCATTCGCTCACACGACCGTTCGCCTTCTCGCTCCTATCGCCCATCTCCTTGTCTTCGCTTCCTCGCTAGAGCCATTGTTGCCGCGGCCGTCGTTCTCCCCGCAGCCTTTTCCCCTTCGTTCGCCATGGATTCCTCCTCCGCCGCTGCCGACGCCGCCGCCAATGTCGCCGCCACCGACACCGCCGCCACTGACGCCGCGGCGGCGGCCGCCGGCATCCTCAGGCCGGAGCCGTGGACGAGGAGCACCGTGACGGAGGCACAGCTGGAGAGCCTCGTCACTCTGGGACTGCTGCGTCCTCGTACCGACGCGTAGCACCTGGAGTGGGTCGTGCCGCCGCGCGACCACGAGGAGCCGAACCCCGGCGAGGGGTACGTGGTGAGCTACATCGCTTACCACGAGCGTGGGCTCGGCTCGCCATCGAGCCGCTTCTGCCGGGCCCTTCTCTTCGAGAACGGGCTGGAGCTCCACAACCTCACCCTGAATTCCATCACACAGGCGTTGATTTTCGTCGCCCTGTGTGAGGGCTACTTCGGGGTGCCCCCGCACTGGAACCTGTGGCGCCGCGTCTCCCGCGTCGACTGGAACACCAAGTCGACCGGCGCGAAGAGGCCGCGGGAGATCCAGCGCGCGGGGGGTTGCGGCTTCGTGATCCGCTCCTCGTCGTACATCCCCTGTAGGGCCCCTTCCTCCAACAAGGGGTGGCACAGTGGCTGGTTCTACCTTCTCAACGACGGGGGTCTCTTCCCCGGGTTCACGGGAAGGGCGCTCATGGCTCCCCTTCCTCAGTGGGAATAGGGGTGCCCGTCGAAGGAGTCTAAGCACCTGGCCGTCTATTTCAACGCGCTAGTGGAGTTGTGCCAAAGGGGCCTTACGAGGGCCGGCATGGCGGGGAACTTCCACATGCGGACGGTGCTACCTCTGATGGAGCGCCGCCTGGCGCTCCATCAGATGGTGACCGGGTCATAGCGGGAGGGCACGACGATGCTGGCCCGTGACCTTGGCGAGGTGGAGGTCATGCGTCGCGTCGGCTACATGGTGGGGGGTCATCCTACCTGGGAGGAGGTGAACCGGGTGCCTATGCGTCCCTGCACGGGCTTCCCGGCACTGGTAAGTGTCGTTCGCTTGATCAGGCCACTGATTTCCCCATCTTCTTCCTAACCTTTCTCCTTCGTTCGTCGTAGGGCCTCTCCAGGACCGGGAAGGCTTCCCTTCCGCCCGTCCCGGAGGACAAAGAACGGCGAACCCAGAACCGCCTCCGAGCCGCGGGGAGAAAGCGAAGAAGGACAAGGCGACCGCCCGGAAGCAGAAGAAGGCACGGAAGGTGGAGGAATCCTCCCAGTGTCACCGCCGCCTGAGGGAGGCCGGGGAGCCTGAGGTGGATACCCCGACCGATGACGACGACGACGACGATGATGAAGAAGAAGAAGATTTTTCCATCTTTGACTTGATGGTGTCTGACCGGCCGCTTGCGGCCACACAGCCCGCGGTGGGCGCTGACGAGCTTGGGAAGGCTCCGCTATCAGCGTCTGTCAGCGGAAGTGCCGGGGTTCGTGATCCGAACCCTCGGGCAAACCTGCCGGAAACCGCGTCCAAGGACGCGGCTCCTGGTAGTGCAACATCAGGAGGCGGGACTCCGCCCGCCATCAGCAGTGAGGTTCCGCCGGAGGGGCCGGGAACAGGCTCAGGCCCGGCGCCCGAGATGCTCCGAGGCTCCGGCGGAGGGACCGAGGGTCCCCTGTTTCGGCGGACCCTCCCCGCCGACGCGTCGTTGATCGCCCCGACGACCACAGGCGGGGGGAACCTGGAGGTGCCGCCGCCCATGCCCCCGCCGAGGGGTGTCACCGTCGAGACTCCCTCGGGCGAGCAGGCTGGGTCTGTGCCGCGGAGCGGGGCTGGGCGTGACACTGAGGCGCTGGCCACTCCTCCACCGTCGGCGAGGCCCGGCTCGTCCGCCGAGCTTACCACTCCGACCGGCTCCGGGGCGGCGAAAAGGAAGAGGAGGGTGGTGCGAAGACCACGTAAGTCATTTTTCGTGTCGATTTTTTCTGCCGGAGTTTTGTTTCCACATAATGACATTACCTTTTTCCTGTTGCCGCCGCAGCGCGCGGTCCGGGCCATATCTCTGGGTCTCTCACTAGAAGGTGCTGAAGATCTGGGGGGATGACACGGCCGGGGAGAGAGCCCGCGCCTCGGGCGAGGAGACTCACCCTCCCGTGGGTCCGACGTCGGCGTCGGAGGGACCTTCGACGGGGAGGGTGACTTCGTCTGAGGTTGTTGCTGCCGCATCCTCGGCTACTGCAGAGGCGGTTCCGTCGCCAGCCCCCGGGACTCCGATCGTCGATTCTGGAGGCGCCTTGCGGGAGCCGACCATTGATGTCGCCGCGCAACCGGTCGCCGCGGACTCGGCGGCGGTGGACGCCACAGCGAGGGCTCCTCCTCTTCGTGAGGAGGGTCCTTGGGCGTTGGCGCTGAGGGGCCCGTCCCCTCGGGAGCTGACGTCCTCTTGGATCGAGTGGGCGAATCGGGCGGACCCTCAGGGGCCGCTGTTCTTCTCGCTTCGGGATGACCTCGGGGGTCCCGAGTGGGACGCCGTCCAGGAGCTTGGGTCTGGCTCGGCGGCGACCCTCCGTGCGGTCACCGATGTCCTCGACACGGAGCTCTCGGATCGGCTTCGGGTGAGCCTTGGTTGCCTTGTGACTTCACCTGCGTGTAAGTGCTCGACTTACCTGCTGTCGTCTTTTCTTTCCTTCTTAGGGCCTGATGCGCACCTTCCGGGACAAGTCCCGCTTCCTCCGCGGCGGGCTCGGCCTTTGGAAGCATCTTGACCTCAAGAAAAGGGCCGTCGATCGTGCCCAGAGCAAGCTTGCCGCCGTGACCTCCCGGTTCGCCGAAGCGAGTGTCAGCAACGCCCTCCTAAAGGAGGAGGTCGCGGCTGCAGTGGGCCGGGTCGCCGCCTCGACAAGGCGGACGCAGGAGCTGGAGAGCGCCCTGGCCGAGGCGACGAGGGAGTGCGACGCCGCCCTGCAGCTCGCCGCCGAGAAAACTTCCGCCGCCGCATCACTAGCCGACGACATGAAGGAGAGTTAGGCGGCCCTTACTCAGGCGGTCGGCGAGGTTGACTTGGTGCGGGGCGAGGCGTCAAAGGCTCGGGAGGCGGCGCGGCTGGCTGAGGAGGAGACCGGCGGTATGCGTTGCGTCGGGTTCTTTTTGCTTCGTTCGTCTTCATTGCTTGCTGCCTGAAACCCTGTCTATTTTCTCGTTTCGTACCTTTGCAGTTCTGCAGGCCGCTTACGACGGCGAGGTCCACGACAACCAGGAGCTGCAGCGGGTGGCACGCGTCCTGTGTGACTCCGTCGGCAGCGGCGGCGAGCCCTCGGGGATGTCGCTCCGCAGCCGACTAGAGGCGCTTCACGGCAGTGTCCACGACCGCGTCAAGGAGGCCCTGCTGACCGGGGTCCAAAAAACGCCGGCCCCGTCTACGAGGGCTTCGTTGAGGTGGATGATGAGGCGCTCCTGGCGTTGGAGGACTCCATGCGGACGCCTGCAGAGGCGCTGGCGAGCCTTTTTGAGCCCGAGGTCGAGCTTCCTCCCCTGGACCTGTCGTGAGAAGAAGTCGGGCCTTCGTGGCCTTAATATTTATGTAAATATTATTTCATGTTTGCTTTTTGTTCGTTCTCGGCGCTTTTTTCTTAAGTATTTTCCTTTACTGATTCTGTGCCCGGGCCATCGAGCCTCGGGAGACTTTTCTGGGTGTCGTAGCTTTAGGGGCGTAGACGCAGCCGTAGTCTAAGAGTTTCGATGAGAGGGAAAACTTAAGAAGAAATCTTGGCCGAGTTTTCCCGAGCCTCCTGCCCTTGCCGAACGTTGATCTTATTAGTTCTCTTCCGAGCTCGAGTTATCCTTCGGACGCGGAGTGGCGAGTGGGGATGCCGTAGCCCGGAGGCGTAGGCGGTCCCGCGGCTCGGCCGGCTCTGTCCTCTGGGACTTATTTTGCTCTTTCGAGCTTTATAAGCCACGGTTTGACTTGGGTGGGAGATGTGCTCGGGAAAGGAAAAATTTCAGCGAGTTTTGAAATTTTTAAGTTTCGGATTTTTGTTACGGCTCGGGAGAGTCCGGGGGTTCCCCCCGTCCTAGCCCCCGAGGGAGGGTTGGCCTTAAAGATAAGGCTGAGCCTCACTTCGTTATACGCAGAACTTTACCAGTTCGCTTGTTCCCGAGGGTCGGCTCGGGTTAAAATCAATATAAATAAGGACGAAATGATTCCTTTTATTGATTTCATGATTTATACAATACAATCAATCAAGGTTTAGGGATAGAAGCGACATAGCTGTTCGATATTCCAGGCGTTGCTGTAGACTTCGCCCTCTTCGTTCACCAGCTTGTATGTCCCGGGCTGCAACACCTCGGTGATGATGAAAGGCCCTTCCCATGGTGGCGTCAGCTTGTGATGTCCCCTGTTGTCCTGCCTGAGCCGCAATACCAGGTCGCCTACATTGAAGGCTCGGCCTCGGATGCGCCGAGCGTGGTACCTGCAAAGGGACTGCTGGTATTTGGCTAAGTCCAGTAGGGCGACGTCCCGAGCCTCGTCGACCTGGTCCAACGCGTCTTCCCGAGAGGTCTGGTTGCCTTGTTCGTCATAGGCCCGGACCCTCGGGGCACCATACTCCAAGTCCGTGGGGAGAACGGCCTCGGCGCCATAGACCAAGAAGAAGGGCGTGAACCCCGTGGCTCGGCTCGGCGTAGTCCTCAGGCTCCATATCACCGCGGAAAGCTCGGTTAGCCACCTCTTGCCGAACTTGTTCAGCCTGTTGAAGATCCTGGGCTTGAGGCCTTGGAGGATCATGCCATTGGCACGCTCTACCTGGCCATTTGTTCTCGGGTGGCCCACCGCCGACCAGTCTACTCGTATGTGGTGCTGGTCGCAGAACACCAGGAATTTCTTCCCTGTGAACTGTGTGCTGTTGTCGGTGATGATGGAGTTTGGGACGCCGAATCGGTGAATGATGTCGGTGAAGAACAGGACCACCTGGGTTGAGGTGATCTGCGCGAGTGGCCAAGCTTCAATCCTCTTGGAGAACTTGTTGATGGCAACAAGCAGGTGGATGAAGCCCCCGGGCGCCTTTTAGAGGGGCCCGACAAGGTCCAGCCCTCATACGGCGAAAGGTCAGGTGAGAGGGATCGTCTGGAGGGCTTGGGCCGGGAGATGTGTCTGCTGAGCATAGTACTGGCATCCTTCGCAGGAGCATACTACTTCGTTGGTGTCTGCTATGGCTGTTAGCCATTAGAAGCCTTGTCGGAAAGCATTGTCGACGAGGGTCCTTGGTGCGGCATGATGCCCGCAGGCCCCAGCATGTATCTCTTTGATTAAGCGTTTACCCTGACTGAAGCGGATACAACGCTGGAGGATGCCCGAGGGGCTTCGTTGGTAAAGTTCTCCGTCTACTATTCTGTAGATGTTGGCTTTACGTGCCAGACGCCGAGCTTTAGTCTTATCCGAGGGTAGGATCCCTCGGACAAGCCAATTGACCAGTGGCTCGCGCCAGTCTGGTTCGTCATCGTCCATCTTGGCTTCGACTTTTGACGCCTCAGCGTCGACCTCCATCGCCTCAGCTTCGGCGTCGCTGTCATCCTTAGCCTCGGTCGGGGGTCGCTTTTCTCCCGAAGGGTCGGCAGCCCCCAAGTGATTTTCGAGGTTCGGGATGGCTTCGAGCCCCTCGGGACGCTTGGGATCTCGTTTCTCCTTGCTTCCCGAGAGGTTGTCATTGACTGTCGGCTTGTAGAGGTCATTAACAAACACCCCCGTCGGAACCGAAGTCCTTTCAGATGCGATTTTCGCCAACTCGTCGGCCTCCTCGTTATACCTACGCGCGACGTGGTTGAGTTCGAGGCCGTCGAATTTTTCCTCGAGCCGCGGCACCAACTTGCAGTAGGCCACCATCTTTGCGTCGTGGCATGTCGACTCCTTCATCACCTGGTCCACCACGTGCTGAGAATCGCCTCGTACCTCGAGGCGTCTCATGCCCAGCTCGATGGCGATGTGAAATCCGTTGACGAGTGCCTGTACTCTGCCACATTGTTGGAGGCGGTGAAATGCAGCCTTAGGAGGTATTTGAGTCAGACTCCGAGGGGTGAGACGAACACGATGCCTGCGCCGGCACCCGTCTTCATCAACGACCCATCGAAATACATGACCTAATATTCGTCCCTTGAGAGCTGCAGTGGCAACTCTGTCTCGGTCCACTCCACCACAAAATCCACCAATACCTGGGACTTGATGGCCTTGCGTGGCGCGCAGGTGATGCCGTCGCCCATGAGCTCGATTGCCCATTTGGCGATTCTTCCCGTGGCCTCGCGACTCTGTATCACCTCCCCAAGGGGGAAGGATGACACCACGGTCACAGGATGTGACTCGAAGTAGTGTCGCAACTTGCGCCGAGCGAGGACGATTGCATACACCAGCTTCTAGATCTGAGGGTAGCGCGTCTTGGTTTCGGACAAGACCTCGCTAATGAAGTAAACCGGCCGTTGCACCGGTAGGGCATGCCCTTCCTCTTGTGGTTCGACGACAATTGCTGCACTCACAACCTGGTTAGTGGCAGCAACATATAACAAGAGGTTTTCTCCTTTCGTTGGCGGCACAAGGACCGGTGCTTCGGAAAGTAGAGCTTTCAGGCTTTCGAGGGCTCCCTGGGCCTCGGGGGTCTAGGTAAAGTGCTCATTTTTCTTCAGCAACCGATACAGGGGAAGCCCCTTTTCACCAAGCCTAGAGATGAATCGGCTCAAGGCTGCAAGACACTCCATGAGCTTTTGCACACCCTTGAGGCTTCAGATCGGACCCATCTGTGTGATGGTCGATATCTTTTCCGGGTTGGCTTCGATGCCACGCTCAGAAACGATGAACCCGAGGAGCATGCCCCGAGGGACCCCGAAAACGCACTTCTCAGAGTTTAGCTTTATATTTTTCTTTTCAAGGCAGTCGAATGCCTTTTCTAGGTCGGCTACTAAGTCGCTGGCCTTCCTAGATTTTATCACTATATCGTCTACGTACGCCTCAACGGTCCGCCCGATGAGGTCCCCAAAAACTTTGAGCATGCAGCGCTGGTAAGTCGCGCCCGCGTTTTTGAGGCCAAATGGCATGGTTACGTAACAGTATGTGCCGAAAGGAGTAATGAAAGAAGTCGCTAATTCGTCGGACTCTTTCATACGAATCTGATGGTAACCGGAATATGCATCAAGAAAGCAAAGTCGCTCACAGCCAGCAGTGGAATCAACTATTTGGTCAATGCGAGGTAATGAAAATGGATACTTAGGACAAGCTTTATTTAGACTAGTGTAATCGACACACATTCTCCATTTTCCATTTTTCTTTTTAACCAAAACAGGATTTGCTAACCATTCTGGATGGAAGACCTCCTTGATGAATCCGGCCGCCAAAAGCTTCTGCACCTCCTCCCCGATGGCCCGGCGCTTTTCCTCATCGAATCGACGCAGGCGCTGCTTCACCGGCTTGGACCCGGCCCGGATGTCCAAGGAGTGCTCGGCGACCTCCCTCGGGATGCCTGGCATGTCCGAGGGACTCCAAGCAAACACGTCGGCGTGCTTGCGAAGAAAGTCGATGAGCACGGCTTCCTACTTGGGGTCGAGGGTGGCGCTGATCTTCAGCACCTTGCCGTTGGCGGAGCTCGGGTTGAGGGGGATCTCTTTCACCCCCTCGACGGGCTCAAAGGTGCCCGTGGTCTTCTTGGGTCGGGGACGTCCTTCGCCATTTACTCGAGGTCAGCGATGAGAGCCTCAGACTCCACCAGTGCGCTGGCGTACTCGCAACATTCAACGTCGCATTGGTACGCATGCTGGTAGGATGTGCCGATGGTGATCACCCCCTTAGGCCCAGGCATCTTGAGCTTGAGGTAGGTGTAGTTCGGGACCGCCATGAACTTGGCGTAACACGGCCTCCCGAGGATAGCATGGTAGGTGCCGCGGAAGCCTACCACTTCAAAAGTTAGGACCTCCTTCCTGAAATTGTCAGGGGTCCCAAAGTAAACGGGCAGGTCGATCTGCCCGAGGGGTTGCACGCTCTTCCTGGGCACTATCCCGTGGAATGGGGACGTCGTGGCCCGGAGGAGCGAGCGGCTGATTCCCATCGAATCGAGGGTATCAGCGTAGAGAATGTTGAGGCCGCTACCTCCGTCCATGACCACTTTGGTGAGCCTCATGTTGCCGACGACGGGGTCGACAACGAGTTGGTAACGCCCTGGCGACGGGACGTAGTCCGGGTAGTCATCCTGGCTGAAGGTGATCGCGTCGAGCGACCAGTCGAGGAAGCGAGGTGGCGCTGGGATGACGGAGTAGACCTCCCGGCGTTCGTGCTTTCGCTGGCGCGGCGTAGGGGTGGTCCCTGGTCCGCCAAAGATCATGAGGCACTTGTTGATGGGCGGGAAGTCATCGTCCTTCTCGTCCTTGTCCTCCTGATCCTTGGCGGGCTTTTTGCCGGCTTCGTCCTTGAACGCTTGCCGGCCGTAATGCTTTTTGAGCATTACGCATTGACCGAGCGTGTGCTGTACCGGCCCTGCGTGGTACGGGCATGGCTTGGTCAGCATTTTGTCAAAACGGCCCCGAGGGGGCCGTGCCCCCTTGGGCTCGGTGGCTGCCACCAAGGGGTCACTGCGTGGTGGGGCCTTTCCCTTCCCCTTCTTCTTCATGTTGGTCGGGGCTCGGGAAGTGGTGCCCTCGGGGGCCTCCTCCTTCCGTTTGCCCTTAGGGTCAGAGAAAAGGGCTCCCATTGCCTCATCCCCTGAGGCGAAGCTGGTAGCGATATTCATGAGCTCGGCGATGCTGGTTGGCGTCTGACACCCTAGCTCGTGAACTAGCTCTTTGCAGGAAGTTCCTGCCACGAATGATCCGACGACGTCGAAGTCGGTGACCTGGGGCAGCGCATTGTACTGCTTGGAGAAGCGCCGGCTGTAGTCCCGAAGGGACTCGCCCTGTTTTTGCTTGCAGCTGCGGAGGTCCCAGGAGTTACCAGGGCGCACGTACGTGCCCTGGAAGTTCCCTACGAATATCTTGACCAGATCGTTCCAGCCAAAGATCATCCGCAGGGGAAGATGTTCCAGCCAAGCTCTTGCAGAGTCGGCGAGGAACAGGGGGAGGTTGCGGATAATGATGAGGTCATCATGCGTGCCGCCAAGTTGGCACGCAAGACGCTAATCCGCTAACCAAAGCTCGGGGTTCGTCTCCCCCGAGTATTTGGTTATGTTGGCCGGCTGTCGGAACCGGGGCGGGAACTTGGCCCTTCGGATGGCCTCACTGAAGACGCGAGGTCTTGAGGGCTCGGATGAGGGTTCGCGATCCTCATCCGAGTCGTAGCGCCCGCCCCTATGGACGCTATAGCCGCGCGCGGCTCCGTCAGTCTTCCGCCGGCCGCGGGCTTGCAGAATGGTTCGGACGTCGACGTCCTTGCCAAGCCGTTGGTGGACTGGTGGGCCCTTGGAGCCTCGGGTCGAACCGAGGCTTCGCGTTCGTGGCGTGCTATGCCGCCACGCTGGTGACTTTCAGTGCCACGGTGTCGCGACGCCGAGCTTTCTGCCTAGAGGACGGCTGCATCCTCTAGGAGGTCCTTGAGTTGATTCCTGAGTTGTCGTGCCTCCTCGGTGGAGGGCTCAGGTATGCTCCGGAGCAGCATCGCTGCTTCCGCGAGCTTTCGGCTTGCCCGGAGAGCGGCCCCCGGTGTCTCGGCCCCATCATCAACAATGATTCGGGCCTGAACATCTCGGGCTCGACGCCGAGCTGCTCCTCCAGTGCTCCGCCACTCGTCACGCTCCAGTGTTGGCGTTTCTTAGCGACAGCAGAAAAGTCCGCAAGCGCACGGAAGTACCGTTGTAGCACTTCACCCGGAAGTATTCATGGTATCGTATTTTCCCCAAGGAACGGCTTAAGTTAGATGTCTCTTAGCTAGTTGACCCTTAGAAAAGATAGGAGGGTAACTTCGGTGGAGAGGATACACTAAGTCAAGAAACTCTAAGTGAAAATGACTTTCCCACTACTTGTCTGCTTCGAGCCCACTGATGCACCTGGTCTGCCAAGCGATACCAGTATCAGCGCTATTCCGCGGTCGAACGTGGGGGGATGCTGGTACGAGTGGACAGGGCTGTCACCACCTGCCACCTACCCCTCTGCCCGTGGGCGCGCGTAACAACCGAAGGTAGACTCCAACTTAGACACCACGTCTACGAAGGCGACTACTACTCTAGCGATGGCCAGGAACTTCCGTTTTTATCAGGAGTCCTCTAACTAGAGCACCCGTCTCAAAGACGAGGGACGATCCCGCAAACAAGTAGCTTTATAAAAGTAACTCACTTAATGGATCAAAACTAGAGTGTATCACAAACCTCTTACTTCAAGCAGCAAGATGGTTGTAGAGGTACAAGTTGGATGTGAGAGCCGACAGGTCCGGCACTTCGTCCACCCGAGAGTAGAACTGCTTCAACCCCGCTCTCACTTCTCAAGCTTCTATCTCTCTCTAACCCTATACTAGCCTAGCTAGAAGCTAAACTAATGGAAAAATGGTGGCACTCCCTTCTTCTTTTCTCTTGTATCAAGTTGTTCTCCAAGGAGGGAGTGGGGGCATCATTTTATAGCTTCATAGGATGGTTTCGGCGGAGCTAAGTTTGGAAGGAGGTAAAACAGCCTTTGGGATACCGCCTAAAGCACCGCCTCCGAAGACTGGGCCCAGGAGGCCCCACCAGGGGGGCGGCCGCACCCGGGGGCGGTCGGTCCCCTGGCTGGCCCCACTGGCCACCGTCTTCGGGTGGTCGGTTTGTTGTTGGGCCTGGACGTCCCCCGTGGTTACGAATGGGTCCAGTTCGGTGTTTGAGGTGGGCTTTCTTCTTTGTTCTCGCTTGGCGCCTTTTCTGAATATGCTTTCCGGTAGTGCGCTTTTCTTGTATATTTTGTGCTTTTCCACGTGTCAGACCTGCAAGTCACATATACAACAAAACTTGTGGAAATTTTAGATAAAAACCCTACTTCTATTTATTTTAGTATTTAAAATGATGATGGAATTTAGTTACTTAGGACCGCCAACAACTCCCCCACACTTGGTCCTTTGCTCGTCCTCGAGTAAAGTGCTAAGGACCAAAAAGGGTTCATTTTTCTTATTCAAAAAGTTCTACATACAGGTTATTCCAAGCTTCACCTGGATTTATGAACTTCAAGGTGTCTACCAGATTATCTTAGGTAATTGAAAAATGGAATAGCCTGAATTCAAATCTTCATATTCTATCATTGCGTAGAAACTTGGGTTTTTACGAGATTGTAAAACATAAAAATAGCTCATGCTCCTTGAATGATTCTCTCACATCGCTCATATATGTAAGTGGTTCTTTACCAAAACATAAGAAGGTAATACCTTCACATGGTCATCCTACCTCTAAAAAGGCTTATCTGGAGTTTTAGGTAGGAATGAAAATGATGAGGCACACTTACCCTGCATATGTTGTCGAGTCAAACCCCAGACCATACCGGAGGGAGTGCGTCATACTCCTAGATCAGAATGTGCATGTGTGTGGAGAATATGAAGGTGGAAACCTGATTCTAAATTTTTTTGGTACTTTATGCATCATGATATGGGCTATAGGATCTCCATTATATATTTTTTTGAACGAGTATTTGGAATCTTCTTTCCCGTTTATTTTCTGATGCCCCTTGGCATAGTATCTTCCCCTTTTTTAGCATAGCCCCATATCTTTTATTGGCATATGACATATTTTGAGATATCATGATGGATGAGTAAAGTTTTGCATCAAGAATGCGTGTTTTCTTAGGATGAAAACAACACTTTTATTTGGTGGAGAAAACTGCGCAACTCCTAGTGTAAGAGTTGGCATATTTTTGGTGGATGGATGGATGCATGTTTTGCGCAAACTCAGGGTGAGAATTGTCTTTTGGTGGGTGCATGTGAATTCTGATCTTGGGAGCATGAAACATCTCTCAACAGCGGTCGCAAAATTTGACCAAACTCAACACAAAGTAAGTGGCATATGTGGAAGGTTTCATCATAAAGAATCACATATGGCCTTGGTAGGTATTTGTTAATCATTCAAGGAGTATGCTATTGAATTTTTGTAAAATAAATCCCAAGTACTTTGCAAGAATGAATAAGCATCATGTCATCCTACTATATCTCACCTGTCAATTACTTAGATAAAAAGGGGTCCCTAAATAGTGTTCATAAATCTGTAGGAATATTAGTAAGGAATAAAAAGTATGCAAACATTTTGAACGTAGGAAGATATGTTTTGATGGAGTATGAAGGAGTCATCGTTTTGAATTTTATCTTAAAAACGTTTTAGTGAGAGAGAGGAGAAATTTGCACAAACCAAATTTCGATTTTTTTTTCTTTTGTGCAGTTTGAATTGGAGAGTCCTCCCCCACACTTGTTTTCTTTCCTGTCTTGATTAGTCACAATATATGGAGAAAACAAGTGTGCAATATATATATAAAGATAAAAGACTTCTATTCCATTGATAAATCAAATAGGCACATTACATTGGAAGGGGACATGATTGGAAAATAAAAGATCATGAAGAGGAAAAATGTGTGCCTAATTATTTGAGTAGCAGGAGTGTTCTAAAGATATTTAGAGAACGTGCTCCACTCCTGCTGCCTTAGCGATCTTGCGCAACTGCTCTCCATAGCCGCGACGCATCTCATCTAATTCATCCCTAAGACCTTTTACGCTGAGATGAGCCTCGGCTATGCGAGTTTGGGCCTTAACAACATTCAGGCGTGTGCTTTTGATGCTAGCATTGAGCGAGGCGATGGTTGGCCCCTTAGGAGGCTTCTCATCCTCACTATCGCTAAAGAAACCCTTAGGCTGCCCCCTAATTATTTTCCTTACAAACTTGCGCTTGGCGCCGGAAGGTTCGGCAGAGGGTGCCGGATTACTAGAGGGAGCTTCACCCTTGCAAAAAAGACCCTTGGCGTACCCTCCATCGGGTTTGCGTACTCCCCTAATGGTATAAGAGCGAGTATCCTTAGCGGGAGACGACAGGAAAGGTAAACTGGAGGTAGAGGGCATCACGGCAGCACGTTTGCTAAGCCGGCTACTACTAGGATCTTTCCTCTTGGGGCCTAAAGCGCTGGTAGTTGGTCGGGCAGCAGTACTCTTCTTCTTGGCACCACCTTCGGGTGCACGGGAGCGTGCCGTGGACTTCAAACTTGATATGTTGCTAAAGTTATCGCTAGGGGGTGGTAGAAAGGCTAGCGGCTTCTCTACTATGACACGCGCTTCATCTCTCACAAAGGAATTCTCTTGATAGGGTGCTATGTCTAGGTTGGCTGTGGAACCAGGAGCTTGGATCAGTGAAAGAGCATAGCTAGACATGGTCAAAACTTTGTAGGTGGGAGAGCTTAGCAACCTTTACAAGAGGGAGAGGAGAATGGTTTGGTGTGAAGAGAGGAGAGGCCTTTATGATGATTATATAGGTTCTTTCGAGGTCTCTGTCGAGGACACAAACTGATCGTAACCATGGACGCGATGCTGGAGCGATCAGAGAGAGGTACGAAAAAGATTGGCTCTGATTGAGCCAGCTAGGGGTGCGGCCGATCCTAGGGGCGGTCGGTCCCCTGGGTCCGCCTGCCAGCCTCTGTCTTTTTCCCACGTACCTTTCTGATTGAGTAGATCTCTATCCCAGTTACGATCAAGTTTGATGCGCAGCGGATCAGTGTGATGGTGTATGTGATAAGGTGTGATATTTTTAAAAATAATGCTCAAGATTATACTATCATGTATTTATGAGAGAATATACCTATGATCAAGAAGATTTATGTATACACAAGAAAAGAGCATAGAAATTTTTAGATATATCATAAATGCAACACCAATATTTTATAAAATAGCAAAATGTAAACGTAATAGATATGTTTGTTTTATTTGTTATATATGTATTTATTATTTTCTTTTATAAGTTTTTAGTAAACTCTTCAAAAGATATTATATTTATTTCATCGATAGAATTAGGTTCGGGTTCAAGGAATACCTTGAGACGTTGACCGTTTACCTTATGGATGTCTCCGTTATCATCTTCTATTATGATTGCTCCATGTGATGATACGTTGATGACGGTGTAAGGTTCGTCCCATTTACTTCTGAGCTTACCTTTCCCGAATAATTTCACTCTTGAATTGAAGAGCAGAACTTTATCGCCTATTTTGAATTCTTTGTGTTGAATTCTTCGATCATGCCATCTCTTTGTTCTTTCTTTGTAGAGTTTGGCACTATGATAGGCTTTTTCTTGCCATTCTTCCAGTTCTGCGACTTGTTTCTGCCTATGTTTACCAGCTGTCTTGGGACCCATATTCCAGGTTTTCATCGCCCAGTGAGCTCTATGTTCAAGCTCAATGTTGGCAGACCTTAGCAACATAAATATAACATCATTTTAATACTAAAACAAATAGAGAATATGGCTTTATCTAACCTTTCTACGAGTTTTGTTGTGCACCTAACTTACAGAGATAGCACGTGGAAATGCATCAAAATAACAAGGAAAGCGCACTTCCAGGAAACACATTCAGAAAAGGTGCAAATCAAGAATAAAAGAGAAAAGCGCATCAAAGCATCAAACGGGATCCATCCGTAACCGCAGGGGAGGCCCAGGCCCAGGAAGCAACCGACCACCCGAAGGCGGTCGCCAGTTGCCACCTCCCAGGACCGACCGCCCCCGGGGGCGGCCGCCCCCAGATGGCACTCCCCGGGCCCAGTTTTCAGCCACATGCTCAAGGCGGTTTGCTGATGGCGGTTTCACCTCCTACCATACTTAGAACGCCCAAACCGCCCTTGATCAACTATAAATAGATGTGCTTCACCCCCTCCAAAACACACACCAACATTTAGAGCACTACACCTCACATTTCTTACTTGTTCTCTCTAGTTTAGAAGTAGTAGTAGAGCAAGGCAAAGCTATCAAGGAGAGCTTGTCTCCATGGAGGAATCAAGAACATCCTGGTATGAATACACATCGGTTCTACTCTATGAGCAAGCTTTTATCTTATTTATATAGCAATGCATCTGAATTAGAGTATAGTCTTGTCCATATTATGATCATAACATGTAAACTAGTTCATAGTCTATGTGTTATGTTCTTGATATGTTCATCAAAGTTCTTCATCGTTCTTCAAATTAGTATGAATAGAGGAAGAACTAAGGATGGGATAATAGTCCGTTGTGCTGTCATGGTTGCACCTAGCCGAGTCTGTCAATCCGTAGGGTTGGGGTCCCGGGGGGCTAGGAGTTGTTTCCAATTACACGGGCGTGGTGCTCGGGTATGCGGGAATCAGCGGATATGTCGGTACCCCACGGGCAGAGGGGTAGGTGGGCAGGTGGTGACAGCCCTGTCCATCCCTAGCATTCCCCCACGTTCGGGTATTGAGTAGGAGTTCTAAAGTCTCTATCGGCTGGCAGACCAGCTGCGGGGATCTCCCTATCATCCCAGACTTAGTCCTGATCCTAGTCTTATTAATTCGATGTAATTACTATTCGTTGCATAGCTGTATATGACCAATGCCTGCTCACGTAGTTATTCTTTATTCTTTATTTTATCTTTTATCCTTGAGGTTGCTCCGATGTGTGTGTCCACTATCTTATAAACCTGTTTCAACCCCTGCCTATGCTATGCCTACCTATGCATTCAATAAGTGATCATGTTTATACCAAAAGCTTGATGAATCCACCGTGCCCTCCTACGGGAAATTATAAATACGACACCCTTGAATACTCACGGGGTTGAAATGCTACAATGATAGTTCTGTGCGCTTGCAGAGTAATCTTATTCCTTACTGAGCTACCGATTGGCGTACCTAAGTACCGTTACTTAAGGATTGTAATTCTTGTTGCACCCCACGGCGCCGTGCCACAGTTTTGCATATCGTAAGTAATGACGGTTAGGAAGGCCAATCCGGCACTTCTAACTGCTATTACCAGACTGCATTACCTAGGCCAGCGCCACTAAGGGCCAAGGATTACCTTTCTGAAGTAATGGTGGTTGGGAATGATAACTTATGTTTCTAGTATTATTATTAAGGACGGACCTTTAGTCTATCTTTAGTAGTAATGCTAAGAAACACCAACAAGCATTTCTGGTACCGTTGCTGGGGATGGACTTTTAGTCTATCTTTTGTAACGACGTTAAGAAATGCCAATAAGCATTTCTGGTGCCGTTGCCGAGGAGGGCAGAAAGAAAATATAAACATCTAGTTTTGGCCTAAACTTTGATTACAAAATAAGCATTGGTAGCCATAGCTTATGCAGGCTAACTTTGCTGTTTTCTTCCTCTTTTTATTGGAATGAAAACAGGATAGTGTATGAGCGGTTTCAATCTGCCGGAAAACTTCGTTAAAAATCCAGAGGCACTCCTAAGGAAGAGAAGGCCTCGTACCATCTCTTCTTCTGCTACTCAGCCGGCAAACGAACCGGTCACTTCCGCACCATCCGCTACTACCACCATGGCCAAGTAACTCCGCGAGTATTCCACTCCCGCTATTGCCAACGCGCCTGTTGGGCCCGCTGCCAATATCGGAACGGAAACTTTGAATTCCGCACTGGCCTACTCACGATGGTGCAGGTGAACCAATTTAGTGGTTTGCCAAGTGAGGACACAAACGCGCACCTGCAAAACTTCCTTGAGCTGTGCGAGACCATCATCATCAAAGATGTCGCACAGGACACCATCAAACTCCGGTTGTTTCCCTTCTCCCTTTCGGAGAAGGCGAAGCAATGGTTTTATCAAAGCAAGGAAGCAGTCAACACGTGGGACAAATGTTCTGCGGCGTTCCTCGCTAAATTCTTCCCCATGAGCAAAACAAATGCTCTGTGGGGAAAATATCAAACTTCCAGCAAACTACACTCGAGTCCATTCCCGAGGCTTGGGATAGGCTTCAAGAATACATCCAGGCCTGCCCCCACCACGGGATGGAAGACTGGCTTGTGCTCCAAAATTTCAATGAAGGTCTCACGGCCATATCTAAGGGGCACATAGATGTCGCTGCTGGATGCGCATTCCTCTCCCTCACCATCGAGAATGCTACGGCGTTAATTGAGAAGATGGTGGCCAACCAAAGCTAGGGAGAGGGACTGTCGGGTACCAAAGTTAGGGGTACCCAACTTCGATGCAAAAACGCTCATTCCCAACTTGGCCTGGCCCAAGTAAGGCCAGTGGAAGCCCACGAAGGCCGCGTCTACAGAGGCCCACGACATCATTCCACTAATGACAGCCTCCTCGGGAGAGCTCGCTCTGATTCGCCCGAGCCTCCTCGGGAGAGCTCGGGAGAGCGGCGTCCCTGGCGCCCAAACCTCCGATTCGCCCGAGCCTCCTCGGGAGAGCTCGGGAGAGCGGCGTCCTCGGCGCCCAAGTCTCCGACTCGCCCGAGCCTCCTCGGGAGAGCTCGGGAGAGCGGCGTCCTCGGCGCCCAAGTCTCCGACTCGCCCGAGTCTCCTCGGGAGAGCTCGGGAGAGCGGCGTCCTCGGCGCCCAAACCTCCGATTCACCCGAGCCTCCTCGGGAGAGCTCGGGAGAGCGGCGTCCTCGGCGCCCAAGTCTCCGATTCGCATGAGCTTCCCCGGGAGAGCTCGGGAGAGCGCCCGAGCGCCCGAGCCGCCTCGGGAGAGCTCGGGAGAGCGGCATCCTCGGCGCCCAAGGCTCCAACTCGCCCGAGCCTCCTCGGGAAGAGCTCGGGAGAGCGGCCCGAGCGCCCGAGCCTCCTCGGGACAGCTCGGGAGAGCGGCGTCCTCGGCGCCCAAACCTCCGAGTCGCCCGAGCCTCCTCGGGAGAGCTCGGGAGAGCGGCGTCCTTGGCGCCCAAGTCTCCGACTCGCCCGAGTCTCCTCGGGAGAGCTCGGGAGAGCGGCGTCCTCGGCGCCCAAACCTCCGATTCGCCCGAGCCTCCTCGGAAGAGCTCAGGAGAGCGGCGTCCTCGGCGCCCAAGTCTCCGATTCGCCCGAGCTTCCCCGGGAGAGCTCGGGAGAGCGCCCGAGCGCCCGAGCCTCCTCGGGAGAGCAGCATCCTCGGCGCCCAAACCTCCGATTCGCCCGAGCCTCCTCGGGAGAGCTCGGGCGAGCGGCATCCTCGGCGCCCAAACCTCCGATTCGCCCGAGCCTCCCCGGGAGAGCTCGGGCGAGCGGCACCCACGGCGCCCAAATCTCCGACTCGCCCGAGTCTCCTCGGGAGAGCTCGGGAGAGCGGCCCGAGCGCCCGAGCCTCCCCGGGAGAGCTCGGGAGAGCGGCACCCTCGGCGCCCCAAATCTCCGATTCGCCCGAGCTTCCCTATCCCCCTTGAGCGCAATCTCGCAAAGGCATCCAAGGCACAGGTGATGTCAGCGGAGCAATCTTGGACCACAAGAGATCTCTCTGACCACTTTACAAGCACTGTCCCATCAGGCGAGACTCTTGACGCGACTGTGCTTCGCACGCCCCTGACGGCCATACCACCTGTCCTCCACGGTATGGTCTACGGTGCGCCGCCCCGTTTTCCGCCGGGACCTATCAACTCCGACTGTGACAGTCCGAGTGCCTGACGATGGGCTACGCAAGAATGGGAAAGGCGCCTACTGCGCTGTCCACTCGAAAGGACGAGCACGCCTTCCATCCGGGCCCACCTGACCCTCGGGAAGAGCTGTTCAAAGACCGGAAATATGACCAGGGGAGATATCCCCCGCTCAATCCCATCACGCCTTCATAGTCCCGAGCCTCGGGAGACAACGCCCTAAGGTGACTCACCCTCTTGTCACATCGTACGGAAAGATAGCCGATAGGTGTGACCCTACGGCACATCGTAATCCGACGACTGCTGCCGCCTTGGAACTCACCAAGGACGTGCGAACCACGACAGCCATGCCCCGGAGACGCGGAGAAAAGGCAGTAGCTGCATAGTCAAACGGGGAACAGCAACTCCTCGCTATTTTAATAGGTAGCATTGTAGGCGCTACCCTGGCCTCTCCCTTGCGACTATAAAAGGGAGAGCAGAGGCCAGCTTTAGGACGACGGAGAAGTTCTAAGTTCTCACCCACACAAACGTACCCATAGCAAACGACTTGTAAACACTTAGACACACACAAGAGACCTGGGAGCGCTTTCCTCTCTCGCCTAGCTTGTAACCCCCTACTACAAGCACCCCGGTGCAAGGCAACACGACTCTCCTGTCCACTGGACGTAGGGCTTGCTTGGCCTGAACCAGTATAATCCCTGTGTTCCCCCTTGCACACCATCCGTAGCCTCAACCGCAAAACACATATTTACTAGCCGGTGTTAGCCCCGCCAAAACTAGCACCGACAGGGACGCAAAACACAAAAAGGCATGCACACCGTGAAGGAGATGGATCTGCTTGCCGCAAAAATAGAATTAATAATGAAGAAACTTGAAGGACGTGCCACCGATCCTACCACCGGCATTGTCCAGGCCATGGACTCGCACATGACGTGTGAAGTCTGTGGGGATGTTGGTCATTCGGGGAACAACTGTCCCGAAACCCTGGAAGAAGCATCCTTCATCAACAACGGGTTTTGCCAACACCAACAACCAGGTAACGGGTGGAACAGCCAGAATCGCCCCCAAGGTAATTCTTCCAATTTTAATTCAAATTTCAATTCCTCCCAACCTTCATTAAAAGATCTTATGATAGGACAGGCTAAAATAAATGAAAATCTTACAAACAAGCTTTATCGAAATGATAAAATGTTTGAAACTATAAATACTAAGCTTGATAGCCTATCCTCATTTGTTAAAAATCAAGTAAGTTTTAATAAAAGAATTGAAACTCAAATTGCCCAATTTGCCTCTGCCGCAAAATCTGCTATTCAAATTTCTAGTTCTGTTAAGAATATAAATTCGGTGACCTCGAGAGAGGGTAAGACCACTCGTGATCCTCCACATCCTAACCAAAGAACAGGCAAAACACGAAGACAGCAAGAGGAAGTACCGGTTGACTCGGCACAACCACATGAAGAATCAATGGAAGAAGAGCCGACACCGGAGGGCTATGCGGACACCACGATGTTGCCTTTTCCCACAAGGATGAGAATAAAGAAGAAGGCCGGAGATGAACAGTTTCTCCGATTCGTGGAGATGGTCGAGAAGACACACGTTAGCGTTCCGCTGATGGATGTCTTGCACATACCATCATACGCTAAGTTCATCAAAGATATCATCAACAACAGGCGACCATTACTGTCCTCAGAAATTGTCAAGCTGACGGAAGAGTGTAGTGTAGCTATACTCAATCATCTACCTGAAAAGAAACAAGACCCTGGGTGCCCCACAATCACATGCTCTATAGGCACCCAGCAATTTGACCACGCCTTATGCGATCTTGGGGCGAGTGTGAGCGTAATGCCAAAATCGGTCTTTGATAGACTGAATTTCACCAACTTGGAGCCTACCAACATGACAGTTCAGTTGGCCGACTCCTCAATTCAGTACCCAGCAGGGATTGCACAAGACATTCCTGTAAAAATTAGAGGGTATTATGTTTCGGTGGATTTTGTGGTGCTCAACATGGAACTCACCAAAGAAACACCACTCATCCTCGGAAGGCCATTCTTGAGCACGGCAGGAGCAAAAATTGATGTTGGAGCTGGAGAAATCCGCTTCAATATCAATGGACAAGAAGAGAAGTTCGAGTTCAGGCCTCACCGTCGAGAAGAATGCAACATGATACGCATTCTATATGGGCCGAATCCCCAAGGCATTAAGGAGGTAGAGATTCAGCCTCAACTTTTGAAAAATATATCAAAAATCTCAAAAGAATCAAAGAAAAAGCCGGAGCCAAAAGAAAAGGTAGCTCCCAAACAAAATATAAAGGAGCAGAAAAACAAAATGGCTCCTAAAAAGAGGGAAGAAATCCCCAAGCCTTCACCAAAGAAGACGGTGTGCAAACCCAAGGTAAAAATTGAAAATACTACCACACCGCCTAAAACTACTCGCAAAGTATGGAGGCCCAAGCAAACGCAGCCGTCTACCTCTCCCAAGACGGATGCACCATCATCATGCAGACAATGGAGGGAGAAAAGTCCTGCTCAACGGACTTAAAAAGCTGAGCCCTTACCGAAGGTAAATCGGTAAGTTATCTTTAATTTAAATATTTCGAAATCTCTTTTCAATAAATGATTAATTGATTCCTCTAATAAAATAAAATTAATAGTAATAATAATAATAATAAATACATATATATATCAATATATAAAATAATATTTCAAATAAATATTTGCATGCTTGATGATAATGTTGCATTTATGTTTTGACTAAAATAGCCCTATGATTAAACATGAATCTTTGAGATCATAGAGATATTCCTTCAATAAATGCATGGTAGTGTGATCTTAAAACAAATTTTCACAAATTTCAATCAAATCTATTTTCATATCATACACATGATCACACTAATCTAGTTCGCATCAAGCCTGATCGTAACTGGGATAAGATTCTACATAGTCAGCTTAACACGTGGCCAAAAGACAGAGGCTGGCAGGCGGGCCCAGGGGACCGACCGCCCCCAGGACCGACCGCCCCCCTGTCCAGGCCAATCCATTCCAATCTTTTTCGTACCTCACTTTGATCACCTCAGCATCACGTACCTGGTTACGATCAAGTTGTTTCCTTGCCAAAGACCTCGATAGCACCTATTTAAACCTCTAAAGGTCTCTCTTTTCCTCACACCAACCTTGCTTTTCTCCCTCTAGCAAAGCTTGCTTAGCTCTCCCATCTTTAAGTGCCAACCATGTCTAGCTATGCTCTCTTGCTGATCAATGCTCCAAAGGCCATAGCAAACCTAGACATAGCACCCTAGCAAGAGAGTCCATTAGTTAGGGAAAAAGCTCATGTTGTGATGGAAGAGCCTCTAGCGATCTTGCCAGCACACTCTCATACACCCGAAGGTGGTGCCAAGAAGAAAACCGCTGCTGCCCATCCTCCCAATGGCCTCAAGAAGAAAACTCCTAGTGATAGTAGGCCTAGCAAGCGCGTTGGAGATAAGTCTGCTAGCAAGCCCGCATTTTCGGCCAAGGGGGCAGAATCATCTAGCACCCTTCCTAGAATTAGGAGGCATCTACCTCGGCCTCCCATCAAACGTCGTGCAGGGCAGTACGAAAGCAGTGAAGATGAAGACGACTCTAAGATCCTCGCTGACCTTAGAGCTAAACATACTAGCTTGCGTACTCTTCTAAGGGCTTTAGAAGAAGACTTAGAAACCAAAAATACAGAGATTAAAAACCTTAGCGACGACATCAATAGCTTCCGCTTCAAGTTCAATTCAAAGCTAAGGAAAGTCGCTAAAGCCCTAGGTGTTGAGCATCATTTTGAGTATCTTTAGGCTGCACCTACTGCACGAATAATTAGGCACACATTTTCACTTTCATGATCTTTTAAATTTTACTATCAATGTAAATGTGCCTATTTGAGTTTATCAATGAAATAAGGTTTATGTTGAGCACTTGTTCTCCCTATATATGTATTTTGTGACTAATCAAGACAGGGAAGAAAACAAGTGTGGGAGAGGATTCTCCAAGACGATTGCACAATAAAAATCAAAATTCGGTTTGTGCAACGCTTACCCCTCTCTCATTCTAAAAAGCTTTTAAGATAAAATTTAAAAATGATGTTTCCTACATACTCCATCAAACATGTCTTCCTACATTCGAAATGTTTGCATACTTTTTATTCCCTGCTAAAATTCTTACAGATTTATGAACACTGTTTAGGAACCCCATTTCTATCTAAGTAATTGACAAATGAGATATAGTAGGATGACATGATGCTTGCTCATTCTTGCAAAGTACTTGGGATTTGTCTTACAAAAACAAAAACTCAATAGCATGCTCCTTGAATGATTAACAAAATACCTACCAAGGCCATATGTGATTCTATTTGATGAAACCTTCTACATATGCCACTTATTTTGTGTTGAGTTTGGTCAAATTTCTGTCCGCTGTTGAGAGATGTTTCATATTCCCAAGATCAGATTTCACTTGCACCCACCAAATAAAGCCAATTCTCACCCTGAGAGTTGCGCAAAATATGCACTTCATCCATCCACCAAATAAAAAAGGGGTGTCGGTTCTCATCCTAAGAACCGTGCATTCCTTCTACAAAATTTTACTCCATTCATGCCAAGGGGCATAAGAAAATAAACGGGAAAGAAAAGTTCAAATACCCGTTCAAAAAAATGGGAAAGAAAAGTTCAAATACCCGTTCAAAAAATAAAATAAAAAAAATATATATGTATAAAAAGATCTTATAGCCCATATCTTCCTAAGTTTTATCCAAGGAGAATCATGATGCATGGAGTACCAAAAAGATTTAGAATTAGGTTTCCACCTTCATGCTTTCCACACACATGCACATTCTGATCTAGGAGTACGGCGCACTCCCTCCGGTATGGTCTGGGGTTTGACTTGACAACATATGCAGGGTAAGTGTGCCTCATCATTTCTCATTCCTACCTAAAACTCCAAATAAGTCTTCTTAGAGGTAGGATGATCAAAGTGAAGGCATCACCTTTTCATGCCTTGGTGAGGAACCACTTACAAAAATGAGTGACTTGAGAGAATCATTTAAGGAACACAAGCTATCTTTATGTTTTTTAAAATTTTACAAAAACCCAAGTATTCCACACAAGAACAAGAGTAAGAGGATTTGATTCCAAGCTATTCTATTTTTCAATTACTCAAGGTGAATTGGTAGACACTTTGAAGTTCATGAATCTAGGTGAAGCTTGGAATGTCCTGTATGCAGATTCTTTTGACAAGGAAGATGAACCCATTTGGTCCTTAGCACTTTACTCGAGGATGAGTAAAGGACCAAGTGTGGGGAGTTGTTGGCGGCCCTTAGCAACATAAATATAACCTCATTTTAATACTAAAACAAATAGAGAATAGGGCTTTATCTAAGCATTCCACGAGTTTTGTTGTGCACCTAACTTACAGAGATAGCACGTGGAAATGCATCAAAATATCAAGGAAAGCGCACTTCCAGGAAACACATTCAGAAAAGGCGCAAATCAAGAATAAAAGAAAAGCCCATCAAAGCATCAAACCGGATCCATCCGTAACCGCAGGGGAGGCCCAGGCCCAGGAAGCAACCGACCACCCGAAGGCGGTGGCCAGCTGCCGCCTCCCAGGACCGACCGCCCCCGGGGGCGGCCATCCCCAGATGGCACTCCCCGGGCCCAGTTTTCAGCCACATGCTCAAGGCGGTTTGATGATGGCGGTTTCACCTCCTACCATACTTAGAACGCCCAAACCGCCCTTGATCAACTATAAATAGATGTGCTTCAGCCCCTCCAAAACACACACCAACATTTGGAGCACTACACCTCACATTTCTTACTTGTTCTCTCTAGTTTAGTAGTAGTAGTAGAGCAAGGCAAAGCTATCAAGGAGAGCTTGTCTCCTTGGAGAAATCAAGAACATCTTGGTATGAATACACATTGGTTCTCCTCTATGAGCAAACTCTTATCTTATTTATATAGCAATGCATCTGAATTAGAGTATAGTCTTGTCCATATTATGATCATAGCATGTAAACTAGTTCATAGTCTATGTGCTATGTTCTTGATATGTTCATCAAAGTTCTTCATCGTTCTTCAAATTAGTATGAATAGAGGAAGAACTAAGGATGGGATAATAGTCCGTTGTGCTGTCATGGTTGCACCTAGCCGAGCCTGTCAATCTGTAGGGTTGGGGTCCCAGGGGGCTAGGAGTTGTTTCCAATTACACAGGCGTGGTGCTCGGGTATGCGGGAATCAGCGGATATGTCGGTACCCCACGGACAGAGGGGTAGGTGGGCAGGTGGTGACAGCCCTGTCCATCCCTAGCATTCCCCCACGTTCGGGTATTGAGTAGGAGTTCGTAAAGTC
Organism: Eremochloa ophiuroides; assembly: GCA_038502445.1. Taxonomy (NCBI): domain Eukaryota; kingdom Viridiplantae; phylum Streptophyta; class Magnoliopsida; order Poales; family Poaceae; genus Eremochloa; species Eremochloa ophiuroides. The sequence goes on along the minus strand of JAHLJS010000009.1, from coordinate 44,866,619 downwards.
TCTATCGGCTGGCAGACCAGCTGCGGGGATCTCCCTATCATCCCAGACTTAGTCCTGATCCTAGTCTTATTAATTCGATATAATTACTATTCGTTGCATAGCTGTATATGACCAATTCCTGCACACGTAGCAATTCTTTATTCTTTATTTTATCTTTTATCCTTGAGGTTGCTCCGATGTGTGTGTCCACTATCTTATAAACCTGTTTTAACCCCTGCCTATGCTATGCCTACCTATGCATTCAATAAGTGATCATGTTTATACCAAAAGCTAGATGAATCCACCATGCCCTCCTATGGGAAATTATAAATACGATAGCCTTGAATACTCACGGGTTGAAATGCTACAATGATAGTTCTGTGCGCTTGCAGAGTAATCTTATTCCTTACTGAGCTATCGATTGGCGTACCTAAGTACCGTTACTTAAGGATTGCAATTCTTGTTGCACCCCACGGCGCCGTGCCACAGTTTTGCATATCGTAAGTAATGATGGTTAGGAAGGCCAATCCGGCACTTCTAACTGCTATTACCAGACTGCATTACCTAGGCCGGCGCCACTAAGGGCCAAGGATTACCTTTCTGAAGTAATGGTGGTTGGGAATGTCAACTTATGTTTCTAGTATTATTATTAAGGAAGGACCTTTAGTCTATCTTTAATTGTAATGCTAAGAAACACCAACAAGCATTTCTGGCGCCGTTGCTGGGGATGGACTTTTAATCTATCTTTTGTAACGATGTTAAGAAATGCCAACACTCAACAGGCAAATGGCAACCTTTTCCATAGACCAGCTGATATGGTGACATCCCGAAAGGGGTCTTGTAAGCTGTCCTGTATGCCCAGAGTGCATCAGGTAGCTTATCTTTCCATCCCTTTCCCACCTCGTTTACCGTTTTCTGAAGGATGTTTTCAATTTGTTTATTTGAAGTTTTGGCTTGTCAACTGGTTTGGAGATGATATGGAGTAGCTACGTTGTGCTTGGCTCCCAGCTCTCGCAGGAATGCTCTGAAAGTCTTGTCTATGAAGTGTGAGCCCCCGTCGCTTATCACCATCCTAGGTGTTCCAAAGCGGGGGAAGATCACTTCATGAAACATGTTTCTTGCATGTTTTGCATCTGCTGCTCGATAGGGTAGCGCTTCGACCCGTTTTGATACGTAGTCTACTGCCACTAGGATGTACTCACAGTCTACTGACTTCTGGAATGGTCCCATGAAGTCAATGCCCCAGACATCAAAGACTTCAATTTGGAGGTTGAATGAAGGGGCATGGCATTGCGGGAGCTGATGTTGTCTTGCAGCTGACATTGTCGACACCTTCGGATGAATTCTTTAGTGTCAGTATACATTGTTGGCCAATAGAATCCGCATTGCCAAATTTTGGCTTGTGTGCGGAAAACTCCATAATAGCCCCCGTATGGTGCTGCATGACATCTCTCAATGATTTGTGCACCCTCGGTAGTAGGCACGCATCTTCTCAACAGTCCATCAGTACAAACTTGGTACAGGTAGGGTTCATCGCATAAGTGGCGTCTACTTTCATATTCTAGCTTTTTTTCTGGATTCGCCCGGGGGTACGTACCCTGAAACCATGTAATTCACAATGTTTGCATACCACGAGTTTGTGTCGGTGACCATGAGGAGCATGTCGTCACGTAAGAAGTCATTGATCTCCTGTTCCTGCATGTTAGTAACTTGCATACACGAAAGATGGTCGGCAACAGTATTTTCTACTCCTTTTTTTATCTTTTATTTCAATATCAAATTCTTGTAATAACAAGATCCAGCGGATCAAACGAGGTTTAGCATCTTTCTTGGTGAGCAGATATTTTAAAGTGGCATGATCAGTATAAATAATTATTTTTGCTCCCACCAAGTGAGATCTAAATTTATCGATAGCAAAAACTACTGCGAGGAGCTCCTTCTCGGTTGTGGCATAGTTAAGCTGAGGTCCTGTTAGAGTCTTGCTAGCGTAAGCGATTGCGTGATGCATCTTATCTTTGGTTTGGCCAAGGACCGCACCAACAGCATAGTCACTAGCATCACACATGATTTCGAAGGGTAATGCCCAATCTGGAGGTTGGATTATAGGCGCCGAGATGAGTGCTTTCTTGATGGTTTCAAAAGCTTTCAAACACTCATCCGTGAACTCAAAAGGTACGTCTTTTGCTAACAGGTTAGTCAAGGGTCTAGCGATCTGTGAAAAATCCTTGATGAAACACCGGTAGAACCCAGCATGGCCTAGGAAGCTACGGATCCCTTTGATGTTCACAGGGGGAGGTAGTTGTTCAATAACTTCTATCTTTGCTTTATCCACTTCTATCCCCCTTTCGGACACTAAATGTCCGAGGACAATGCCTTCGCGGACCATGAAGTGGCACTTTTCCCAGTTAAGCACCAAGTCCTTTTCTTGGCATCTTTGCAAAACTTTGTCCAAATTCTCGAGGCAATGATCAAAAGTTTTTCCATAGACTGAAAAATCGTCCATGAAAACTTCCATGATCTCCTCAATCATTTATGAGAAGATGTACATCATGCAACGCTGGAACGAAGCGGGTGCATTACATAGCCCAAACGACATTCTTCTATACGCATACGTTCCATACGGACATGTAAAGGTTGTTTTGCTTTGATCGTCAGGATGGATGGGAATTTGGTGATAACCAGAATAACCATCAAGGAAGCAAAAGAAAGAATGTTTCGCCAGTCGCGCTAACATCTCATCAATGAAGGGCAATGGGAAGCGATCCTTTCGTGTTGCCGCATTGAGTTTTCTGTAGTCAATGCACATCCTCCATCCTGTGACGGTACGTTGTGGGATGAGTTCGTTCTTAGCGTTCTCAACTACCGTCATTCCTCCTTTCTTGGGAACCACTTGGACGGGGCTAACCCAGTCACTATGTGGTACGGGATAAATGATCCCGGCGTGAAGAAGTTTAAGGACTTCCTTCTTCACAACTTCCCGCATCGCATTATTGAGCCGACGCTGCGGTTCGCGTGATGGTGTGCTCGCAGGGTCAATAGGGATACGATGGGTATAGAGTGTTGGGGTAATCCCCTTGAGATCTTGCAATGAATACCCAAAGACCGATCTATGTTTTTCTAAAACGGTAATAAGTCTAGCCGTCTCCTCATCTGAAAGCTTGTCACTAATAATGACGGGAGTGCTTTTGTTGCCATTTAGAAAAACGTAATGTAGTCCTTCAGGCAGGGTTCTTAGCTCAACGGGAGGTGGAGTCGGCACTTCCTCTTTAGGAAGGTCAAAGGTTTCTCCTACGTCATCCTCTTCTTCTATGAAGAAGTTGGCATCTTTTTCTAAGGACGACTCGGGAGGTTCAAAAGGTGAAACCGACATATCCTCCTCGGGCAGGATAGGATAGGGGAGAGGATCTGCCATTGAGTTTTTAGCTCGATAAAAAGGTATGGAATAATCATTCCTCCCCAGCTTAACATTCAATTCCCCTGTTCTTGTTGCATTGGAGAGAAATTTCTCCAGGGGATGCCCAATTAGCACGCTAAAGTCTACGTCGTCAAAGATGTGAAAATCTAAAGTTAAGACAACATCATCGTGCTGAATTTTGACGTTGTGAACCAACCCTTGTCCTAGCTGACAAGTACGCGAGCTATTTCTCATGGACAGGATCGTAGGAGCAAAATGTCTATCATTCAGATGAGTGTGTGCAAAGGTCATGGACATCAGATTTGCTCCTACCGTGGGGTTGTACAACATCTCCACCCAATCATCCTGGATTTTGTAACGGATGGTTCGCGAAGGGGAGCGAATCTGAATTACTTCAGACGAAGACTCCCTTTCGTTTGTCCATTCGTCACTCAAGATAGCCGTCAACTCCCTAATGGATTCCTTTAAAGAATCAAGGCAAGGTTTTGGGGTGACAGGGACATGGGTGCTTCTTCTGTATGCATACTTCGAGACATTCCCATAATCATCGAAGAATTCACCATCGAAGTATGGAAGATCTGAAGGTTGGAGACCTTCCTTCGGATCTTCTAGTTCAGGTGAGGGTGTCTTTATAGGTAACGTTGGTTCAGCCTCGGCCGAAGAGACTTCCTCGTGACACAGCTCTGGCTCTACTCAGAGGGGTTCTAATGGAGGAGTGTTCTCTAGAATGCGATCTAAAAGAGCCTCTCCTTCGGCTGTGGTTTTGTGTGTGAACGACCCCCCTGCGGCTATGTCAAGTTGTTGGGCAGATTCCTTGCTAAGTCCTAACCAAAAATGCTGCAAGAGCACATGGTTGGGAATAGACAAGTCTAGGCCAGATTTTGTTAAAATCATAAATCTTTCCCAGGCTGCACCTATGGATTCCTTCTCATGTTGTTGGAAGTTGAGAATCTCTTGACGTAGGGCAGCGATTCGGGATATAGGGAAGAATGCTACACAATATTTATTTCGCAATTCTTCCCAATCACCTGCTACCTTCCCTACGTTGAGGGCGTACCATTGTTTCGCTCTCTCATTAAGAGAGAAATGAAATAATTTCCACCGCATTGTTTCATGTGACATGCCAGCAATGGTTAGGCATGCATAGAGCTACTCAAACTCCCTTAGGTGGTGATATGGGTTTTCCTAATCTAATCTTGAGAAGGTTTGTTCCCGAACCATAGCTATAAAAGCTAGGTGGAGTTCATAACTTGAAGCTGAGATTGGCTTTGCGGATTGTGGAGGTTCAACGACTTGCCCTTAGGAGCAGAAAGTTTGGAGATGGTAGGTTGCTCCATTAGATCAAAAGTGGTCAAAGAAAAGAAAGGTAAAAACAAAGGAGACTAAAAACGACGACCGTTCCCCGCTAACGGCGCCAGAAATGCTAGTTCGCGCTTCTTAGCGGCAGCAGAAAAGTCCGCAAGCGCACGGAAGTACCGTTGTAGCACTTCACCTGGAAGTATTCGGGGTATCGTATTTTTCCAAAGGAACGGCTTAAGTTAGAGGTCTCTTAGCTAGTTGACCCTTAGAAAAGATAGGAGGGTAACTTGGGTGGAGAGGATACACTAAGTCAAGAAACTCTAAGTGAAGATGACTTTCCCACTACTTGTCTGCTTCGGGCCCACTGACGCACCTGGTCTGCCCAGTGATACCAGTATCAGCGCTATTCCACGGCCGAACGTGGGGGGATGCTGGTACGAGTGGACAGGGCTGTCACCACCTGTCACCTACCCCTCTGCCCGTGGGCGCGCGCAACAACCGAAGGTAGACTCCAACTTAGACACCACGTCTACGAAGGCGACTACTACTCTAGCGATGGCCAGGAACTTCCGTCTTTATCAGGAGTCCTCTAACTAGAGCACCCGTCTCAAAGACGAGCGATGATCCCACAAACAAGTAGCTTTATAAAAGTAACTCACTTAATGGTTCAAAACTAGAATGTATCACAAACCTCTTACTTCAAGCAGCAAGATGGTTGTAGAGGTACAAGTTGGATGTGAGAGCCGATAGGTCCGGCACTTCGTCCACCCGAGAGTAGAACTGCTTCGACCCCGCTCTCACTTCTCAAGCTTCTATCTCTCTCTAACCCTATACTAGCCTAGCTAGAAGCTAAACTAATGGAAAAATGGTGGCACTCCCTTCTTTTCTCTTGTATCAAGTTGTTCTCCATGGAGGGAGTGGGGGCATCATTTTATAGCTTCATAGGACGGTTCCGGTGGAGCTAAGTTTGGAAGGAGGTGAAACCACCTTTGGGATACCGTCTAAAGCACCGCCTCCGAAGACTGGGCCCGGGAGGCCCCACCAGGGGGTGGCCGCACCCGGGGGCGGTCGGTCCCCTGGCTGGCCCCACTGGCCACCGCCTTCGGGTGGTCGGTTTGTTGTTGGGCCTGGACCCCCCCCCCGTGGTTACGAATGGGTCTAGTTCGGTGTTTGAGGTGGGCTTTCTTCTTTGTTCTCGCATGGCACCTTTTCTGAATATGCTTTCCGGTAGTGCGCTTTTTTTGTATATTTTGTGCATTTCCACGTGTCAAACCTGCAAGTCACATATACAACAAAACTTGTGGAAATGTTAGATAAAAACCCTACCTTCTATTTATTTTCGTATTTAAAATGATGATGGAACTAAGTTACTAAGGACCGCCAACATCTGGCGTAGCTCGCAGCTGGGTGAGGTGCAAGCGGTCCTCGTCCATCCGCGCCTCAAGCTCCTGGAGCTGCTCTAGCTCCGGGGTTTGAGGTGCGGGGCGAGATGTTCCTACCTCCTGATCCAGCGGCGGGGCTGACCGTGCTGGCCGCGGGGCCGCTGGAGGGAACGTGACTTGTTGGTGCTGGGGTTGCGAGGGAGGGGTATGTCGTCGTTGTCCCCCGAGTGGACGTCCTCCACCCGCCCCTCATCAGGGTGCATCAAGTTGTAGCACTCCCGAGCGGGGTCGATGTAGGACTGGTCCGAGTTGGCGATGACGCTCAGGGCATTCTCCCCCGAGTTGTCGGTGTGGGTGCGAAGTCCACGTTTGCCCAGAACTCGTCATCATCGTCACTGTAGCTGTGACGAGACGAAGAGGTCTAGCCATAACGGTCCCACCCCTCCGAGTGTTCTCGAGGGGTGAGGTTGACGGTGGTTTCCGTTTCCCCACCGTCATATGCCCTGGTACTTTCCTCAGGGGATGACGGTGGGGATGCCACGTGGTCTCCCACGAGGCTGTCCAGGCGCTCGAGGCGCTGGACTAGAGTGTCCGATAGCTCGTGCAACAATGCGTGAACTGCACGAATGTGGGCATCCACGGCGGTCTGGAGCCCAAAGAGCGACGATGGCGTCGTTCCCCTCCCCCAGTGAGGACGGAGAGAAAGTTTGGCTGGCGTCGTGTTTCCGCCCTCGCCCGTCCTTCGGGCAATAGGCGGATGCGTGGCCGCCGGTGTAAGAGATCCCAGGACAGCGGCTGGTGCAGTATTGGCTTCCCCCATTGGGGGTGCCTGGTTGGCCGCATCTCCCACGGCCAGAGGCTAGTTGGCGCTGCTGCGCCTCCTCCTCCTGGTCCGCCAGGAGCGGCGTGCTACGTTTCCCCCGTCTTCTGAGGCGGGTGGAAGCGTTGCGGGGTCCCTTCTCTGGCCGCCTACTGGGCCAGAGTTAGGACGACAAGGACGCGGGGCCCGGTTGGGCGCAGGTTCATCTCGAGCCCTTGGCTGGTGGCCACGAACTCGAGAGCCCCGAATCGGAGCACCGTGCCAGCGGGAAGCGTGGTGGAGCTGGCTGCCATCCGAAACCTATGTCAACACGTAAAAGGTCCCTACCTGGCGCGCCAACTGTCGATGCTAGTTTTGGCGGGCGCTAGCACTGGCTAGTAACTTGTGCTTTGCGGTTGAGGTTTCGGATGATGTGCAAGGAGGAACACGGGAGATTTATACTGGTTCAGGCCAAGAGGGCCCTACGTCCAGTGGAGAGGCGAGTCGTGTTGCCTTGCACCATAGTGCTTGTAGTAGGGGGTTACAAGCTGAGTCGAGAGAGGGAGAGTATCCCAAGTCTCTTGTGCACGGAAGAGGATGCTTTCGTATGCGTATAGTTGTGTTGTTTGTTGGTGTCGTGAACTTGGTGAATCTGAATCTGTGACTGGCCTCCGTCCTCCCTTTTATAGTTACAAGGGAGAAGCTAGAGTTACATGTGGTGACCTATGATGACAATACTCGGCATGGTGGGATCAGAGGTGATTAGTGGCTATCGTCAGCCACGCCATCGTCTTGGCGCTTCGGCGATATTGCTTCGGTCATTCGACTGATCTTCCACTGTTCGATCGTTGAGTTCCAAGGTGGCACAGTGTACGGGACGTGGCTTGCTACGTGGCGCTGCGTCACGGCGTCGCGTCTGGTCCTGCACAGTGCAACGAGAAGACTGGTTGACTCTCAAAGATTGACTCCCCAGGCTCGGGAGCCTTCCTTGCCGTCGGGAGCGTGATGGGACGGGTCATTAGGGGTGTCCTCCTTCAGGCGTGTTTTCCTCTCATGCGCGGTACTTTCCCGAGGGGCGAACGGTCCTGTTGCTATACTGCCCATACTCCCGGGTTGGCGGGACAGCCGTCACCTCTCTTGTCCCTGTGAGACTCGTGCATTATGGGCAGGAGCTGTCGCTGTCGTAGTTGGTGAATCTCTCCGTCAGCAAGGGGCGTCATCCGGTTGACTGTCCTTGGGACGGAGTGGAAAGAGTGGAACCATCGTATCGGTCACCGGAGGAGGTATGACAGTTGGTACGGAGGACGTGCACGAGCGGGGTGCCGTCGCCTCGCGGCGTCTAGTCAGTGGGGCCGCGCCTGTAAAGTGGTCAGAGGGGTCCCTTGCGGTCCAAGATTGCCCTGCTGACGTCGACTGTGCATTGGAGCCTTAGAGAGACCGCGCTCGAGGAGGATGAGGAGGCTCGGGCGAATCAGAGATTTAGCGCCCGAGGGTGCCGCTGTCCCGAGCCCTCTCGTGGAGGCTCGGGCGAATCGGATATTTGGCCCCGAGGGTGCTGCTGTCCCGAGCCCTCTTGTGGAGACTCGGGCGGCGCCCGAGGGTGTCGCTGTCCCGAGCCGTGCCACCGGGCCTTACGGGAGGTCACTTTGGGCCTTCACGTGCGTAGCTTTCGTGGGCTTTGGCTGGCCTTATTTGGGCCAGGTTGCGCTGAGGTTGCTTGTTTTTGTGTTAAAGTTAGGTACCCCATACTTTGGTACCCGACACATCCACATATATACCTCAACAAAATAGAGTTGTTGAAAGGAAGAACCGGATATTGATCGCCCTTGCAAGGACTATGCTTGATGAATGCAACACACCGTTGAGGTTTTGGGCGGAGGCAGTCAACACCGCATGCTATGCATCCAACCGCCTATTCCCTCACCGGTTGCTAAAGAATACCCCCTATGAGCTATTGATTGGCAAGAAGCCGGATGTCTCCTACTTTCGGGTGTTTGGTTGCAAATGTTACATCTACAAGAAGCAGCAACACCTAGGGAAGTTTCGAAGACGTTGTGACATTGGTTTTCTTATTGGTTACTCATTTAAGTCTAAAGCATATAGAGTATTCAACAATGCCACCGGCCTTGTTGAAGAAACATATGATGTGGAATTCGATGAATCTAATGCTCTCAAGGAGAGCATGAGAATCTTGATGATGTAGATGATGAACCCTTGAGGGCGGCCATGAAGAACATGCCAACTGGAGACATCAAGCCAAAAGATGATGAAGATGATGGTGATGAAGTACAAGTGATCAATCAACCATCTTTGTCATATGTGCCTCAAGATGAAGACAAAGATGGGGTGGATCCAAATGAAGATACCCACATCAACCAAGAAGAAGTTGAGGCACAAGCACAAGATGTAGATGCTCCACAACCTCCTCCTCAAGTAGTTGATAGAAGATCTACTCCAATCCTACAAGCTCATCCATAAAATCTCATAATATGGAGTCCTTCAAGGGGGTAATGACTCGCTCACAAAGGCATGCTTAATTTATTAAACATCACTCTTTTGTCTCTTGCATTGAGCCTACTAGCATAGAAGAATCTCTTAAAGATCCGGATTGGGTTAATACCATGCATGAAGAACTCAACAACTTCACCCGCAATCAAGTTTGGACATTTGAAGAGAAACCTAAAGGTGCAAGAGTCATTGGAACCAAGTGGGTGCTTCGCAGCAAGCAAGATGACAAAGGCAACATTGTGAGAAACAAGGCAAGGCTCATGGCAAAAGGGTTCTCCCAAGTTGAAGGCTTGGATTTTGGAGAGACCTTTGCCCCGGTTGCAAGATTGGAAGCCATTCGTATCCTACTTGCATATGCATCTAATCACAACCTAAAACTCTTTCAAATGGATGTGAAAAGTGATTTTTTTAAATGGCTTCATAAATGAACTTGTCTATGTTTCCCAACCTCCCGGGTTTGAAGACCCTAGATATCCTAATCATGTTTTAAGGTTGTCCAAGGCGCTATATGGCTTGAAGCAAGCCCCACGGGCTTGGTATGAGCGCCTCCGTGACTTCCTCATCAACAAGGGCTTCAAAATCGGCTTGGTTGACACCACACTATTCACCAAGAAGCATAAAGGGCACATCTTCATTTGTCAAGTTTATGTTGATGATCTTATCTTTGGCTCGACTAATGAAGATTTTTATAAGGAATTTGGTGACATGATGTCAAAGGAGTTCGAGATGTCGATGATTGGTGAGCTCACATTCTTCCTCGGCTTTCAAGTCAAGCAATTGAGGGAGGAGACGTTCGTATCGCAAGAGAAGTCCACGAAGGACCTCCTCAAGCACTTCAAGATGGAAGAATGAAAGCCCATCAAGACCCCATGCCTACCAATGGACATCTCAACCTTGATGAGGGAGGTAAATCGGTTGACCAAACACTCTATCGTTCTATAATCGGTAGTTTATTATACTTGACCGCATCTAGGCCCGATATCATGTTTAGTGTGTGTTTTTGTGCGCGCTTTCAAGCTAACCCTAAGGAACCTCACTTAGTTGCGGTAAAAAGAATCCTTAGGTACCTAAGGCACACCCCAAGCATTGGCCTTTGGTATCCCAAAGGAGCTAACTTTACTCTTGTTGGCTATTCCGATTCGGATTATGCCGGTTGCAAGATTGACCATAAAAGCACATCCAGAGGGTGCCATTTGCTTGGAAGATCACTAGTTTCTTGGTCCTCCAAGAAATAAAATATTGTTGCCTTGTCAACAACCGAAGCGGAATACATCGCCGCGGGTGCTTGTTGTGCACAAATCCTTTACATGAAACAAACCCTACTTGATTATGGAATTAACTTAAAAAGGGTGCCTTTGTTGTGTGACAACGAGAGTGCGGTAAAACTTGCAAACAACCTGGTTCAACACTCCCGCACTAAGCACATTGACATCCGTCATCACTTCCTTGGAGACCATGTTGCTAAAGGTGACATTTCCTTTGGGGGAGTAAGAACGGATGATAACTTAGCGGACATTTTCACTAAACCATTGGATGAGGCACGGTTTTGCACACTAAGGAATGAATTCAATTGCCTTGATCTAAGCAACTTCACTAAAAGATGAACTTGTGTTGTCACTTGCATTGCATTGTAATATAAAACATGTCTAACTTTGAATTGCACGTAGGGCTTGTCTAACTCGGTCAAGAAAACCGCCCAAAAGCATGTAAAGAAGCTTACCCGAGGACAAACTTGACAAGCAACTAGTTTAATTTACGTGTATTTGCATTGAATATGCATGGTTGTTTGTTTCTCGTTTTGTTCTTGGATCTCATTGACTATTTTGATAAAAACTACATAAGCCTATGGCTAACTATTTGAAAAATTCAGGGTTTGAGAGAGGACATCTCATACTAGTTCCAACTCGTATTTATTTGACTCTTATTAAGGTTGGAACTTAGTTGGGAAAAGTTGGCGCGAAGAAACTTGAAGAAAACAGGTTTTTAGGGCGTCGGACTGAGGCGTCGGACGCTGGTTTTCCCAGCGTCGGACCATTGGCCACAGTCCGACGGTCCCTGACCCAGTTCAGAAAAGCGTCAGACTCAGGCGTCGGATGGCCGTTTTCTGAGCGTCGAACTGGTAACTGTTGCCAGAGCGCGCCAGTTCACGGCATCTGTTGGTATTTATTAAGAGCAAAAGAATATGAAAGATTCCGCAAGCGCACAGAATACCGTTGTAGCTTTTACCCGGGAGTATTCCAGAGTATCGTTATTTATATTTTACCACATGAAAGCAATGGTTAAAGAATCGGATAGTTACCATCATGCATCTACTAACTTAGCACGCCAACTAGACTATAGTAGAGGTAAGTGATAAATGATAAGAGTTATGCATAATAATCACTTGAATGATAAATGAGTAGCCTAGCTAAGTTGAGAGGACAACGGGAGAGTTCAAGGTTCTTAAATACTTCTCTATTACTTGGGTTCTAAGACAACTAAAAGATAGGTAGGTGAAGCAATCACACAATAGCACTTTGGAGCAACAGTAGCTTTCCGATTCTCGAATAGACTGGAAGGGGTTAATCGGGAGAAGGCTGCCAAAAAGCTCTACGAACACTAACCCAAACGTGGTGGATTACGAAGGCTTGTCAGAGCTGTCACAACTAACCATAGGATTAGGCGCAATCTTACGTAACAAATAGTCTAGACGCCATGTCTACACTATCGATTACTACCCTAGTCATACGTTATAACTAGAGCACTCAATACGAGCGAAGATCCCATGCCAAAGTATAACAACTATACTAACCAATCACATAATGATGCATATAAGTAATTAGAGAAGATAAATATATAAAAGCATAAGTCTTATAGTGATAAGACACAAGACATACCAGACCGCATAAGAACTCTCCAGAACCTGAGCATGGCTCCGCTCTCCCTAACTTTCAACTAGAACTAATCTACTACATTGGAGAGAGGTTGTCCTTCAATGGGACACCTCTCCATCCAAACCCTAACTCAAGAATATGAATTATAATGAAAGGGATGGAGCTTAGGGGGTCCCTAGGGCTGTATATATAGGCCGGTGGGATGAACCGTAGCCCTTAGATCAATCCGACTTCGATGGGCGGTGGAGATTGCGTGAAATTTCGGGATGTGGGTCCACGTCGAAGCGGATGCGGAGACCTTCTGGAAGGGATCGGCCGACCTAGGGGTGGATCGGCCGATCCACTTCGGAGTCCAAACCCGTCCCGTCTTCTCTGGTGTGTCTCTGGTGTCTTCTACATTCTTCCTGATTTCCTTTTGCGGTAGAATTCAATGTTCTAGTCCAATATGTGGGTCTCCTTTGGTTCTTTTCTGATAATGTCCTGCAGAAACACAGATTCACCAAAACTTGTGGAATTCTGTCAATTCAATCCCTAAACCTATGTTGGTGTTTGCTATTATACCCTTTTCATGTTTAGTTGACGGGTAAAATCATACAATATTACCGTCAACAAGCTCCCCCAAGCTTAACCTTTGCTAGTCCCTTAGCAAAGCCAAACTTTAGCATGTATCAAAAGTCATAGCTACCCCTCACAAGTGTTTAATTTCTAACCAAGAAGTACTCAAGGATTAGAGTAGACCAAGCTAACCTTCAGATTTACCTTTATTACCTGTAACCATGGAGCTTGTAGCTTTCTCTTGGGTCTTGGGTAATTGAAGAACAGAATGTCTAAGTTAAGCACAATGTCTCAAGCTTTGTCGTTCAACTCTCATCTTGGAGCTTTTTCAAGTTTTCAAATAAAACTCAGAGTTTCCTTTGTATGACTCTCTCAAGTCTCTCAATATGTGGTATTTGTGGATCCTCACCAAGGCAATAGTGATGCATGCCTTCTCTTTCTCACCCTATAACTAATAGCTTATGTGGAGCTCATGGGTAAGGAGATAGCTCATACATACTTGCAATGCATATATTGTAAAGTCAAACAATGGATCCAAAGGAACAAGTCATACAATCAAATCAAGATGTGCATGTGTGTGGATGTGAGGTGGTAGTTGGATATATATGGTGGCTAATCCTAATTCTACTCTTTCGCCCCTTGAAAACATCTCTCTCCTTTTCAAACACTAGGGAATTGTGCAGCAGGACAACTTGGGCTACCTTTCTCGTTTTTTTTCAGGCGGGCATCAGAGTACCCATTGTTTTGATAATTCGGATACTTGTCCATTTTTTTCCTCTCAGGCGGGCATCTTTGTACCCATTGTTTTCTCTCATCTCACACTTTTCCATAGCCACATGCCTCTTCTCGCAACAACACTTCCCTCTCTTTTTTTCTTTTGAGAGATAGTAACAAGAACTTGGAGCATTTATTTTGGGGATAACCTATGGGATATTTTTTGTGTTTACTCCCAGTGTAGGAGTAGAACATTTTCAGGTGGATATAGATGGAAGGCACGTTTTTGCGTACTCCTAGTGCAGGAGCAGCAGGTGTATGTGGCGTGTAGTGATCTTGATTTTGAAAGCATGACAAGTTCCTAAGATATCAACAAAGCTTGACAAAACTCAAAACAAAGCAAGTAGCATATAATGTGTATGTTTTCCTAATCCAACATGTATGGCTGTGGTAGGAATGTAAAGCTCTTGCCATACAGGAACTCATCATGTGGTTTTAAGGATTTTCAAAATAAATCTCCAGAACTCAAGTATCACTCGGAACAAGATAAATAGCAGCTTAAACTTTGCATATCATATCCCTCAATTACTTAGACATAGATCAAGCATTTGCTACCCACAAGTTTCAGGTTCAAAATAAATCTTCAAATTAAAATGGTTGTGTCTAAAACTTGGAATAATTCAAGGTTGAAAACTAAGTGTTCTGAGGAATCATGGTAGGGGTGCTACTTATTAATTCCTAAGCATGGTTTCCATCTAGTCTGAGCAAAACTTATTTCAAGCACTCTCTCTTTATTTTATTCAAACACACTAACTAACATAAACACTATTTATTTGATTTTCAAATTTTATCTCACTAGCTAACTCACGTGAAAAGCAATATGATACAGAAATAAAGTGGGAAACTTATACTTAGCTGGATTCAAGTGGAGGATGCCCTCCCCCAAGCTGGATGTTGACATGGTCTTTGATGTTGCAAGTTGATTGATCCTTCTGGGAGCAGGTGTACCGGCAGCGTAAGGGCGCCTGGTTGGGCTAGTACTTGATCATCTGCAAAACTCAATTGCCAACAAGAATACCAATTCTCATGGAGGGGGTTAGGTTAATGCTGCTCCATGACTAACAATTGATGTTGGTTTATAATTCCAGCAGAAAGCTCCCTAAGTGAGTGGATCTTCATGTGCCCACATATTTTTGGTGTTTTTGAGTTTATGAATGCAACAAGTAGATATGATGCAACAACCTATTCTAGATGCATGCAAATTATTTTTATGCCACCACAGTGGACAGTCTTGTGAGCTATGCCATGAGATTAGTCACATGGGGCCTTTAGGTTTTATTGTGCAAAGTAGTAGATATTTTTATTTTCTTTTTAATGCAGGAAAGTAAATATGCAATTACGAAGAGACTAATGCAATGCTGACAAGAAAATATGGGTAAGTGCCAAATTTACCTTTTGGCAAAGGCTCGGTGGTTTAAAGTCCTCCGAACAGGACTTCTTGTCTTGTTCATTCTTTGCTTGGTGCATCGTTGGGTTATGATGATGACCTTGATTGCACCTCCGATGATGATGACTCCTTATTCCTCCATTCCTTTGTGGTTGGTGAAGTTGATATTGATGCTGAGGTTGGAGTCTCATCCTTCATAGTCTCTTCTTTCTCACACTTCTTCTCTTCTGATGTAGATCTTCTGATGTAGGAGTCTCATCACTCCATCCTTGAGTGGCTGGTTCTTCTAGCATTAGGATGAACGATGTCTCCTCCTTGATCTTAAGATATTACCTTCACTATTGGAGCGTGATGGCACCGTAACACCTTGTAGAGGCTTTTCGTACTCGGTTAGTTGTAATTCTTGTCCATGAGCTTGACTCCTACATTGCACTCCTCCTTTCTCATCCTTTTTTCATGTCGTATTTCTATTTTCTTCAGACCTTTTTGCTCCTCTCATTGGTTTAGTCCTAAGCGATAAAAGCTTGAGAGGAAGAACAACACCGTTGGACCATTTTTAGAGGAGTCAGTCTTCCTTCCTTACGCTTCAACCGATCGGCAAGGGCAAGTAGAGCCACTTCTATGAAATGTTGCATTGATCCTCTTATGTGAGAAGTGCTCCTCCTAAGCTTAGTTTTTTCTCTCCTTTTCTCCACCCTTGTGTTGCGATGGTTACTGGGGAGAGAGCTCCCTCGAATCTTGTCTTATTAAGGAGGGAAAAGTGAATCTCCCCCAAGCTTGGTCTTTTAAGTACCCTTGCATCACCATGGTGTCTGCTTGAATTTCACAAGGACCTTACTTCATGCCACCTTATGTCTTGATGCAATTCTACTCAGCACTTGTTGCGCCTTCTTGGGATGCTTCGTGAGATTGTCTTGATCTGAATTACTTGTCAAAAAGGCTTCTTTGTGCTTGAGCAGGACCTCTCATTCTTTTGCACCATCTGATCCAGGTGATGTTGATGTGGATAGTAACATGCTTCTTCATTTACTCTTGGTTGATGGGATGATGATCATTGGAGATGCATACTCTAGGTCATCCTTAATTGTCCTTATTTATGTTACCGCTTCATCTCCAATGACTTGGGGATGTCATCCGGCAACCATAGTTGTTTACGGTCATGAGACATCACCGACAAACCGCCACTGGCAAATGAGGTGTGGAAGATGCACACTATGATGTAGTAGCATCTCATCATCCTGGTCTGTGCCATCGGCGTATGAGTTGCTATCTTCAAAGATGATGAGAGCAGGCATCGGTTTGGCCATACGGCAGAAATTGCGTCCTGCTTGCGATCATCATCCTAACTTAAGCCTTGGGAATGCTCATGGTTAGGCTGTCTTTGACGATGCTCGTGATCCATCAAGTTCATCCACTTCTTGTAATGGTGCCTTCGTTTTTGGCAGATTCATCCCAAATCATTGACAGAAATAGCTTCTATGCATTCCAGCAAAATATTAGTGGACACATACCCGAAGGATTGCAACGAATTTAAAATATAGGTTGTTGTCCACAAGTTTTATCTATGCTAACAAAAGATGGTTAAAGGATTATTTTAGCATAGATTTTTGTTATTTTTTATTTGTTTGCTACATTCTAACATGGTTCAAAGCAAAGGTGACTTGCAGCAAAAGACAAAGTGAATAAACTTTGATACTTACAGTTCTTCTCTCGATGTAGGATGAGCTGATGTGTCTTCTTCGTGCAAGGTTGTTGGAGTTCATCACATGCCTTAATTCATCTCTTATGTGAGTTCATCTCTTGACTTACCCAAATTGTATTTGAAAGTTCTCTGCAGGGGTTAGTCCACAAAATAACCAACATCCACTATAGCAATTTTTAGTTCAATAACCAAACTAGACTCCATGTCTAATTGGACTAAGGCAGGCAATTTAACCTAAGCACCACACTTAATTTAAAAGCCTATGGAAGTATGTACAGTACTTCTAAACCAAAGCATACTGTAGCAAACAAAGGTAGCATGAAAGCATTATAGGGATTTACTCAAAAATAGAGATGAAAGAGTATGATCATAGTGATGATTTTTTTTAACATGCAAGTGGTATGGGTGTATGCAGGAACTAAACATGATATGGATTTGATATGCGGAAACATAAACTAAATGGAGTGGATACATGGATTGAAGTAAATATGCAATGGGATGCATGAAGATAACTACTCAAAATTTTTAAAGTCCATGAGTAAGACTTTCTCACCTTCTTGATCATACTTACTATGATTTGTGCGTAGCGCAGTTTCTATGTTCGTCACTTGAGATGTGATTTGAATTGTTGTGACGGTGACCTCCTTCTTCACAGGGTTAGAAAGAAATATATATGTGCAAACCTGTGAGATGACAGGGTTCCATTGTTGATGAATCTTGAATGTTCAGACACCCTGGGCTCTTTAGTGTTTCTTCTTGTCTTGTGGAAACTTGCCGGAAGGTCGAAACGGCTTCTGTTGTCCTGTCATATTCCACAACTCAACAGAATAGGGGTAATTCTACTAAAGCTAGTGGTACACTAAATTATCAGACATCAAGATCACTCTCAAAATCCTTGTGCCGATTGCTTCCCCGGCAACGGCGCCAAAAAGCTTGTTGGTATTTATTAAGTGCAAAAAGAATATGAAAGATTCCGCAAGCGCACAGAATACCATTGTAGCTTTTACCCGAGAGTATTCCAGAGTATCGTTATTTATATTTGACCACAGGGAAGCAATGGTTAAAGAATCTGATAGTTACCATCATGCATCTACTAACTTAACACACCAACTAGACTATAGTAGAGGTAAGTAATAAATGATAAGAGTTATGCATAATAATCACTTGAATGATAAATGAGTAGTATAGCTAAGTTGAGAGGACAACAAGAGAGTTCAAGGTTCCTAAATACTTATCTATTACTTGGATTCTAAGATAACTGAAGGATAGGTAGGTGAAGCAATCACACAATAGCACTTTGGAGCAACAGTACCTTTCCGATTCTCGAATAGACTGGGAAGGGTTAATTGGGAGAAGGCTGCCAAAAAGCTCTATGAACACTAACCCAAACGTGGTGGATTACGAAGGCCTGTCAGAGCTGTCACCCCTGAGGCTACCACAACTAACCGTAGGATTAGACGCAATCTCAGGTAACAAATAGTCTAGACGCCATGTCTACACTATCGATTACTACCCTAGTCATACATTATAACTAGAGCACACAATACGAGCGAAGATCCCACGCCGAAGTATAACAACTATACTAACCAATCACATAATGATGCATATAAATAATCAGAGAAGATAAATATATAAAAGCATAAGTCTTACAGAGATAAGACACAAGACATACTAGACCTCAGAAGAACTCTCCAGAACCTGAGCATGGCTCCACTCTCCCTAACTCTCAACTAGAACTAATCTACTACATTGGAGAGAGGTTGTCCTTCAATGGGACACCTCGCCATCTAAACCCTAACTAGAGAATATGAATTATAATGAAAGGGATGGAGCTTAGGGGGTCCCCGGGGTTGTATATATAGGCCGGTGGGATGAACCGTAGCCCTTGGATCAAACCGACTTCGACGGCGGTGGAGATTGCGTGAAATTTCGGGATGTGGGTCCACGTCAAAGCGGAGGCGAAGAACCTTCTGGAAGGGATCGACCGACCTAGGAGGTGGATCAGCCGATCCACTTCGGAGTCCAAACCCGTCCCGTCTTCTCTGGTGAGTCTCTGGTGTCTTCTAGATTCTTCCTGATTTCCTTCCGCGGTGGAATTCGATGTTTTAGTCCGACATGTGGGTCTCCTTTGGTTCTTTTCTGATAACGTCCTGTAGAAACACATATTCACCAAAACTTGCGGAATTCTATCAATTCAATCCCTAAACCTATGTTGGTGTTTGCTGTTGTACCCTTTTTCATGTTTAGTTGATGGGTAAAATCATACAATAATTACCGTCAACAGCGTCGGACTCAGTGATTTGGTCCGACGGCCCCGTGTTAGACTGGGTCCAACGAATTGTGGAGCGCTGTGCGTAAAATTGCAAGCATCAGAGTCCAGATTTCTTTACTCCGACGACCAGCATCGGACGGCGTTCGACGATTCCTGGACGGCTCTGGTCAGATTTTGGAGCGTCGGACCCTCGTGTGCTTTGGTCCGACAAACTTAATAGTGGGGTCCGACGGTCGATCTGAGCACGTATTGCAGCTCTTCTCTAAGTCTGTCACGTGGGGCCCGCACCTTTCCTTTCTTCTTCCACTCGCCCATGCCCGTGCATCGCCGTCGCGCCCACGCCTAACCCTAGCCCCCCGCGCCACCGCCAACCCACCGTTCCCGCTCGCCGCCCTTCGCTTCCCGGCAGCGCCCGAGCGCCCACGCCGCCGGTGTCCTCTCCTCACGGCCCTTTTCTTCTGCCCGCGCGTGCCTGCGCTCTGCCCCGAGCGCAGCCATTCCCTCCGCCACTGCTTTTCTCGCTGTCGGCGTGGTCCTCTCGGCGAGGGAGGCCTGTGACCTCCAGCAGCTTCCTCCCCGAGCACCTCCTCCTCCTTTCTTCCTCGCACTGGTGAGCTTCCTTTCTTCTTCCCTTCCTCTTGCAGTCTATGCTCACCAGGTGTTCGCTTGTTTGCCTGAGTGGATCTTCTCCTGCTGTGCAGCTTCTGGACAGTGGTGCAGGTCTCCGTTTCTCGTCCTAGGGCTGGTGGAGATCTTCGTCATCCATGGTATTCCTTTATCTCCATAACCCTAGGTTGCTTTGTCACTGCATCTCATGTCATTGCTCGTCGTCATTGACATTGCCCTATGTTAGTGCAGTGATTCACCTTGCCTCGTGTCGTGCCCTTCATCGACAGAGTCCTTACCTTTTCACAGGGTTCCTTCCTTCACAGGTTGCTACTCCTCTTCTCATCTCGTTTGCTTGCTTTCATAGGTCACTCATCTCTAGAATTTATATTTGCTTATATATATATATACCTTGTCTATCTATCTCTTGCAGCTGGTCAGAGGCAGTGTTTGGCAGTGGTCAGTTGATCCAGGCCCAAGCCCATGGATACAAATTGAGGCCAAGCCTCTTGAGTGTTAGTTGGCAGTTGCAGAGGGACAGTGATCAGGGATTAGCAGAGATGCCTCAATGCACGCAGGCCAGTCACAGTGAGGGTGGCACAGGTGGAGATGACAGACCTCCTCCTCGTCCCCCAAGTCAGGACAAGGGGAAGGCACCTTTGGTTGAGCCCACCAAGAAGAGGAAGAGGCAGTTGACCGCGGAGCAAAGGCAGGCTATCCGAGTGGTAGAGGCAGCTGACAGGGCAGAGAGAGGTACAGGCCTTCATATTGGAGGTATCTCAGTCAGTCTAGTAGACAGAGAGGGTCCCACCAGCTCACTACCCCAAACAGAGACATAGGTTCAGGCAGAGGGACAGACAGAGCAGTCAAAGCAGCCGGAGACATAGACTCAGGGAGAGCAGGCCCAGGCCCCTCGACTTCGTCGTTCGGCCCGCACTCGACCTCCGGTGCCACCTTAGCCTGCTGGTCAGAGGCACGGTGACCGAGTGCCCAGGACTCCTGCTCCCACACAGGTAGAGGTTGAGGCAGAGCCAGAGCCAGAGATTCACGTTGATTTGCGAAACATTTCCGCAAATTGAGTCAGAGAGCTTCACCTCACCTTACTCCAGAGCTGGTACCCACCTCAGTGGGACCTGTGTGCTACAGAGGGCTGGTACACTACTCTTCACAAGGACTTCTTCACCGCCCTAGTTACGACAGAGGTTGGGCTCAGGCAGCATAGGGTATGTCCCCTGGAGGACATAGTCTAGGCAGGCAGAGAGGAGATTAGGCCATACTTGACCTATCTGCCCAGACTAGCAGATTGCTTGGTCAGTCGGGACGGTACGTTGAGTCGTGGGTCCGAGAATTCTACGCTTGACTATGGATAAATCCCGACCACGAGTACCTGCAGTACACCTTCCGCGGCGAGCCATACCGGCTCTACGCGAAGGCCCTCAGAGAGTTGCGCGGCGTCCCAGAGTCCACCACCCGGCTGAGTCTCTGTTACGGCACGACAGACCCGCCCAGGAGGGCACACGGAGGACTGGCACCGGGGACAGCACATGCGGCCGACTGCTTCCGACCACCGTTTGGAGATGGCTCCCGCAGGACTCCTTCGGAGCTTCGTCCCGTCGTTCGTCTCCTAAATGACGTGATGAGCCGCACTCTTCTACCACGGGAGGGGAACAAGGAGGGCTTGACACACTTACAACTTTGGCTCCTTAGTGCTCTGGTCAGACGGTCAGATTTTGATATTGTCGATCTGCTTCTGTGTGAGATGGAGGATACCATAGCTGAGGGGATCTGCTCTCGACGCCAGTTGCCCTACGCCCACTGGATATCTTCTATTCTAGCACGCAAACTTCACAGAGTCTAGTCGGGGCTTGAGCGAGAGCTACGCCAGACCGACACACTGTTCCCCGTTTACAGGATGACCTCCATTATAGATGGACGACGGGGCAGTCGTGTGATTCACCAGCTCAGGCGCCAGCAGAGGTCAGCAGCTGACATGACTGAGGCAAAGCAGCAGGACGAGGCCGTGAGGCACGTTGCACACTCAGAGCTAGAGCAGTTACTCGTTGATGATTGCCCAGTAGACGACAGCTCCTCTGACAGTTCGGATGCAGACTATCGGCCTATCCCTAGGCGTTCTCGAGCTCATGACTCTGAGGATGGTGGTTCTAGCTCTGCTCAGTAGACTCCACCGACAGACCCAGCCTTGCTTGCTATCCTTCAGACCTTGCAGCAGTCACAGCAGCAGCAGGCACAGTAGTTGGCACGTCAGGCTCAGGAGTAGACCCGGTTGACCCGAGAGCAGGCTGCTGCACTTGCTCAGGTAAAGATGGCCAATGGGCCGGCCCGGCCTAGCATGGCCCGAGCACGGGCCAGGCATGGCCTGTAGCAAGTCGGGCCAGCACGGCACGCGGGCCTACCGTGCCGTGCCTCTGTCATGCCCGTGCCTCGCCACGGCCCAAGCATGGCCTGCTGGGCCGTTTGTCGGGCCGGGCCAGCCCGAGAAGCACGCCTGCTTGGCAGGCCGGGCGAGCCCGAAGCACGGGGAAGGAAAAGAGAGTGACACGAAGCCGTCCGTCGCAAGGAAGCCGTCGCCGCACGGGAAGCCACCGCCGCACGGGAAGGGGCCCCCGCAGTGAAGAAGTCAGAGGGTAGAGCTTGGACAGTGAAGAATCCAATGGGGCAGAGCTCGGACATGGGGCATCGACGTTGAGATCCAGGAGATTAGCAGGGAAGGTATCTTGAGAAGGATGGAAGGAGGCAAAGGCGAGGCATGGGGAAGGAGTCGAGGCACGGGGAAGAGAGACGGGAGCACGGGACTCGCACTTGGGAGTCGCGTGAGGGGATGCCGAGCGATGGCGGCGGGGAGGAAATGAGAGATAGGAATTAGGGTTTTTATGCAATATATATACATAGCGGGCCTTTTATTGGGTCTTAGGGAATTATCGGGACGTGCCGTACCAGCCCACGGGCTTGAGTGGCGGCCCAGGCATGGCCTGCTGTCCCGTGCCGGGCCAGCCTGTGACAGAACCGACCAATTTATAAGAGCACAAGTACGGCGATAGCCGTCGAAACAGCTAACCAACCACACTTGAGCCCATATAAACCCGGTAGTCCGTGAAATCTCGAAGGATTTCAAACCAAACGGTTACACAACCAAGATCGTACAAAGTTCAACAACATACATCCATATTACATAACTTTCAAAGTTCGGAGTACGAAGATAGATGTTACATCATATGTTTCAAACTTAGCGGAAGCAAAGTAGGTATGCAAACCAAGTCTTATATAAACATTCTTATTTATTATACAGTGCCATACTTAGGATCAAACTGCTAGATAAGATAACTATTAAACATGAAGACCAAGCTGCCCACACTTCAGTCCTGGTCCACGGCCGGGGTGAAGCAATTCTTACAATAGCCATAAAACACCTGGCCATCTGCAACAATTTGGGATAAACCCTGAGTACACAATTGTACTCCGCAAGACTTACCCGTCTTACCAATTAAAAGACTCTCAAGGAATATGCAAGGCTTTTTGGTGGAGTTGGCTGACTTATTTGCGGAAAAAGCTATTTTAGTTTAGGATGTCATATGTTACTTACTAGCAAGCTTTTAGTAGTCATAACTCCTTGCTTTTAACTTAACCCTGATCTATTTCAAGCACTTGATTAATTTTAAGCAAACAATATAATTAAAACCATAGCAATTTGGCATTTACATTGATAACCATGTTCATGTTCAAACTTAACCATTTCTACCATGAGGGAAGATCAGTCAAGTTTCTCAATATCCAGGAGAGATGGCGATTCGAATCGATTGCAAACCAGCTGGTGTCAAATGCCAATCACAAACCCAGACATACCTATGCGACGGTAGCCTTAGGTCACCCTTGGTACTATTTGGGTTCCTCCGCGGGTCTGGGGGAGCCATATACTGGGGGACTGACTAGTGGCTAGGACGATCAGGCTCCAACCTGCCCATGGTCCGATCTAGCTCCCAAAACCCTACGCGGTCCAGTATATAAACCCAGCTAACCAGTTCCCGGCCCAAATAGAGCTACTCGGCTTCGCGGTCGGAACGATTTATCCGGCCAGCTAAGTGATGGCGTCTTTCAATCTCGACCGATGTCCCACAGGGATGTTTTCCCTATTTCACTTGGCGGTGATTGGTTTACAACCAAAACCTCCATGCCTTGTTGTATCCAAATCATCCTTCCGCCCATCTCAATTCCTCCCTCAACTCACATGGTTATATCATGATAGCAAGTATAGTCAACCGTGCTCCTCACTTTCTTATTTTGGTGACCGGAATCACCATATCTACCGGTTCTAAGCAGAGAAGATGATCCTAAACATATTTAGGTGAAGGATATATAGTTGTCCAAAATAATGCAACTACGTTTTCAAGCAACTCCTACACGTAATGCAACAATCACTATACTCAAGTCATGTTATTTCGAAAACGTAGGAGATAAGAATGCACCGGGGCTTGCCTTTCAGGAAAGTCGAGGGCTGGTGGTCAGGGCACTCGGGCAAGTCAGTGTTGTCCTCGACTCCAGGTTCGGCAGCTGGGGCCACCTGAGGGATCTCCTCCTCGGTCGGGCTCACTTTGGTCAGGTTCACCTCCTCCAACGATCCTGTATGCATGGTCATGCAAGATGAATACAGGGATACATAGAAATCTTCAGGGTATTCGATACGATGCATATGGATACTTTCATGAAATGCAACATACACGAATCATTTTCGTTTACTAAGTACGTGCATATTTCTTCTTCGGTAGAGAGGAATATTTATTTTCATATAAGTCCTAACATGCATTATAGAAGCTCAAAATGGGTTAACTAGATTACCGTAGACATGTCTATCCCAACAACTTTCCTAGAATGCATTCAAGCTTAACTTCAGCAAGTACATATTTAGGGATGCATCAGGAAACACCATTGTTGGATGAACCAAACAACATGCAAATGATATCCATTCATCCCAAACAAGTGCTTAACCACATAACTCTTAGCTTCACTTATAACTAGACCTACCAGATCGAAGTTAAAGAAAATTCTTAGAAAAATACAATAGACAGAACAGGTCTAACATAGCTCACTATCTAAATTTCAGACCATTTGGATCTATAGAATTTCCTACACAAAAATAACAAGATAGAAGGTTGAAATTGCATGGAAAATAGTTACTACAGTGAAATGTATCAAACAATAGATTTCATAACTTCTTGTTGTTCTTCATCACCTAGAAACATCACACAAAAATATCCATACCCAGATTGCTTGTATTTATTTTATAATGAATTTCCAAGCAATCAAACCCTAAATAGAGTTTGAACAGCAACCCTATCACAAAATAGTAAACATGCCTAGATAGTATTTTTCCCAGATTCTACTCATCCATACAAAACTAACCAAAAGTATAATAACACTTTTAGCACACTCCTAGAATTAGTTATGTATTTTCAAAGGTTCCTACAGTAATAGAAATTAATTTATAAATCACAGAAGTACTATACAAATGCTAGGGTTTAATATTTTTCATGCATAGGGTATCTCATAAGGAAACTAACAAACTTGGTCTCACATCATTTGGACTTGTAAAACTTCATATACAATTTTTACAAGCATTGAATCAAATCTGGAAATAGAAATAAAACATTTCCCATATTCAAACCGAAATCCTAATGGCTACGGGTACCCAGCAGTGCACCCAGCAGAACAGCAGCAGGGGCAGACAGCCGGGCCCCTCGGGTCAAACGACCCCACATGACATAGGCAGTGCCTGGCCGCCACTTTGACCGGCCAAGAACTCGTCGCCGGTGAGCTTTCCGGCGAAACCAAGCCCACCCTTGGACTCTCCACCTCAAGACGCATCGATAGGTATGGATGGTTGAGTTAGACGCACATGGGACAGAGCTCGTCGCCGGCCATGGCGGACGGCGGAGCACGGCGAAGCTGCGCCGGTGAGCTCAGACCAAAACCAACCCAAATGGCTACGCCACATGACTCAATACTACCTACAGGTCCTAGGGTTACGAGGAATTGAACCCTAACGGTCCGCAACACTTCCAATGCCATCCATGGTGGCTCGGCGGCGGAGCGCTCGTTGGCAACCCGCGTTCCGGCGAGCACGGTCCACCAAATCCTAAACCAACTTCGATATCACCAAATTGAAACCTTAACCAACCATGAACAGCAGCAAAACATCAAAGAGGAAGCTCACAACAACCTAGCCTCAATGAACGTGGCCACGGTGGAGCTCCGACGGTGAACTGGTGTTGGAAATGTCGAAGAACAAAGGTGCTGCGGCTCGATTGCTTCGCCTAAGGTGTCAGGGAGGTAAAGGAGGTTAAGGTGGAGCTAGTGGTGCAAGGAAACGGATGATGGTTTAGCCGGGAATGTCGACTTTCGCTGGCGGTGCCATGGTTGAGCTCGGGCTTGGGCAGAGGAAGACGACGACGACGGTAGGAGCGAAAGGGATGGATCAAGATTGTCTTTAGAGTGTTCTACTTTGAGTTGGCAAGGTCCAGGGGCGGTGCACTCGGCCGAGATCGACACGACGACCCAACGCTGTCGAAATCCGGCAATGACACGTTATGCCCACCAGGTGTTCAACACGTGGTCACAAGGGTGATCGACTGTGTTAAATGCACTGTCACCGACTGAAACTCGATATTTAGCTTCAAATATCTCCTAGTCCGTTGGGTTTTAGGGCAAGCTTCATTAATATGGGTTAAAGATCTATATGAGTACAACACTTGTTATTAGGAAACATTGGACTGGTTTGACTTGGTTGAAGAATTACAGATCAATCAAGAGAGGTACATGGAAACTGCTTTACTCAACACTTAATCAAATTTCAGAGTTGACTTCTCAACACTAAACTGACTTGTGGTAACAAAATGAACATGTAGAAGTCATTTTCATGGCTTGGACCCTTAATAACAGTTGTCACAAATTAAATTTCCCACAACTTTCATTTAAGGTTAAAAAGCATTTGAATAATTTAAATTGCACTTTTAAGTTGAATTGTCAAATTCACTCTAAATGACCATATGTTGAGTTTCAAAGCAAACCCTAGCTAGTGACCAAATCAAGTGCTACCCCCAATATGAAAAGTGTTTAGTTAGACATTCTAAACAAGAATTGACACTTCAAAAGTGCTGAAAAGCATTTTTGCTCCATTTCTCTATTTGTAACTCTATGTACAAATATGTATATATAAGAAATAGTTACCATTCATTGGGAATTTACTTTACTCGTACACATGAAATGATGAGATGATGTTCATGACATGCCAATGCAATGCAATGCAAGTGAATTAGCAAGCTTGACACTGGGGTGTTATACAGCCCGAGCCCGATGAACTTCGGGCCGTGTCGTGCTTAGGCTGGGCCAAATTTGCTGGCCTCGTGCCGGGCCTCCGTGCCTCGGGCTGCATGGCCATGTATATGCTCAGGTACAGCTTAGGCAGGACTAGTTTTAGCAGATTTAGCTACAGACCCTTGGGTTCATGGAGCACATCATTAGGCACACCGGGGCTCCTCCCTACCTCGCTTTGGGTCCTCCAGTTCAGCAGGTTGAGCCCGCAGCCAATGCAGCCCTGGTGACTCCAGCGTTACAGTCCGAAGGACTTCAGAGTCAGGGCACTGCTCAGTTCTCTACCCAATTTACTACTCCTCAGCAGACGCAGTAGTGGTTTGCTTCTCCAGAGCTCAGTCAGGGGTTCACTCCGATTCGCACGGATTCACACCAGACTTGGGTGACCCCTCAATGACTAGGAGTTTGGGTGCCACTGTTGGCATTTCTAACGTCACCACTAAAAATAGAGTTGGACTCTACTCTTAGCAATGGCGCTAAAAATGACAGGAGGTATAGATTAATGTGCAACCTGATTAGTCTACAGATCACTTGATCTCTTCTCTATCTCTTAGAAGTAACTAGGTTGTCATCCCTAGTATGATTCTAAAAGATCTCTCCTTCTTGCAAGTGACTGAAATATATTATATTGTATCCGTAGGCGCACAGATAAAATATACACCACTGTAGCATTTTACCCAGGAGTATTCGGGGTTGTCATTTATATTTTACCACTAGGAAGGGTTGGCAATAAATAGGATGCAAGTGGATAGATAGATGTCATATGCATATGCAAATATGGAGATAACCATGCATGACCCTTATTCTCAGAACAGGGGTCATGTCACAATAATAATGTATATGATAAGCATAATGATCAATCCCATCAATCAGTCAAAATAATAATGATCACTTAGAGCACTTCCTATCTAGGCACTAGTATGGATTAGGTTGAAGCATAAGAATATCCTAAGTCATTCTAACTATACTATCAAAGACATATTAGATTGGTGTAATTATACTAGCAATCATGGCGAAGACACCTCATATTCATACTTAAGGGAATATTACTAAGGAAGATCAAGATCATAGCCAGCCTTCTAAAGTAATAATAACTTCCTACTCCCCCTACATTCGGAGTGTGATCTACAAAGGACTCAACGGGAGTGTCACATCCGCGATCTACCACAGAACCCAGAATATAGGGTGCATTTGCAGGCAAACAACATCTAAGCACCATGCTTACATGTTGTTCATCACCCACCCATGACGTCAATGAATGAGCGCTATACAAACCTATGTATGAATATGAATGCATCCTAACTATGCAAAGTACACAATCTAGATAAGTAATGAATAGCATAATTGAGAACATAATCAATAGTAGAATAATGTCAATCAACTTTATCTTAAGCACTCAAAACAGGTTTAAGATACAAGAGAGAGCTTACAATGGCTTCAGAAAGCCTTCTAGCTCCAGACAGATCTGGAACTCGAGTAGAACTCGCCTTCTTCTACTTCTAACCTATGTAGCTATGCTCTAGATGGTGAAGCTCTAATGATTCTAGGGTTTCTGAGTCTCTACAACTGGATTGAACTGATTGATGACTGAATCGATATGAAACCCTGGGGGTCTAGAGGTGCTTATATATACTGACTTCGACGGGCGGCTAGGATTGCGTGAAATTTCGGGATGTGGGTCCACGTCGATGCGGTGGCCGAGGGGAGTCACTGACAGGTCGGCCGACCCTGGCAGTGGGTCGACCGATCCCCTCCTGCTGCCAAGTGGGCCCTGCTTCTGCCAGCGAGTCTCTGGTGTTCTCTAGAATGTTCTTGATCTCCTTTCGTGATGGAACTTGTTATTTTAATCCGACATGTGGGTCTCCCTTGATTCTTTTCTTTATAACCCCCTGCAAAACACTGATTCACCAAAACTGTGGAATTCTATCAGTTAAAACCCTATTCTGTGGTGGTGTCTGCTTTTATACCCTTATTTCATGTTTAGTTGACGGGTAAAATCATACAATAATTACCGTCAACGAGCTCCCCCAAAGTTAACCTTTGCTAGTCCCTTAGCAAAGTTAAACTTTAGCAGATAATATAAGTTATAGCTACCCCTCACAAGTATTTAATTTCAAACCAAGAAGTAGTCAAGGATTAGAGTAGACCAAGCTAACCTTTAGACTTACCTTTATTACCTTTGACCATGGAGCCTGTAGCTTTCTCTCGGGTCTTGGGCAATTGAAGGACAGAATGTCTAAGTTAAGCACTATGTCTCAAGCTCTGTCGTTCAACTCTTATCCTGGAGCTTTTGCAAGTTTTGAAAATAAAACTCAGAGTTTCCTATGTGTGACTCCCTCAAGCCTATCAATATGTGGTATTTGTGGATCCTTACAAAGGCAATAGTGATGCATGCCTTCTCTCTCTCTCTCACCCTATAACTAATGGCTTATGTGGAGCTCAAGGGTAAGGAGACAGCTCATACATACTTGCAATGAATATATTGTAAAGTCAAATAATGGATCCGAAGGAACAAGTCATACAATCAAACCAGGATGTGCATGTGTGTGGATGTGAGGTGGTAGGTGGATATTTGTGGAGGTTGATCCTAATTCTACTCTTTTGCTCCTTGAAAATATCTCTCTTCTTTCTTTTTCAAAACTAGGGAATTGTGCTGCAGGATAACATG
This sequence comes from Eremochloa ophiuroides, assembly GCA_038502445.1. Lineage (NCBI taxonomy): Eukaryota > Viridiplantae > Streptophyta > Magnoliopsida > Poales > Poaceae > Eremochloa > Eremochloa ophiuroides. The sequence goes on along the minus strand of JAHLJS010000009.1, from coordinate 44,837,017 downwards.
GGCTATCTTTCTTTCTCTCTTTTTTTTTCAGGCGGGCATCAAAGTACCCATTGTTTTGATAAATTTGGACGCTTGTCCATTTTTACCTCTCAGGCGGGCATCTTTGTACCCATTGTTTTCTCTCATCTCACTCTTTTGCATAGCCACATGCCTCTTCTCTGCAATAGTACTTCCCTTTTTCTTTTGAGAGATAGTAACAAGAACTTTGGAGCATTGATCTGGGGTAACCAATAGGGTATATTTTTGGATGTTCCTCCTAGTGTAGGAGTAAACTTTTTTAGTGGACTAGATGGAATGTGTGGATGTGCCTACTCGGGAATCGAATAGTGCATTATGGGTGGAGTGCACATGATCTGGATTGTAAAAGCATGACAAGTTCCTAATGTATCAACAAAACTTGACTAAACTCAAATCAAAGTAAGTAGCATATAATGAGTATGTTTTCCTAGTCTAGCATGTATGGCTGTGGTAAGAATGTAAAGCTCTTGTCATACAGGAACTCATCATGTGGTTTTAGAATTTTCAAAATAAATCTCCAGAATTCAAGTATCACTAGGAACAAGATAAATAGCAGCTCATACTTAGCATATCATATCCCTCAATTACTTAGACTTAGATCAAGCATTTGCTACCCACAAGTTTCAGGTTCAAAGTAATCTTCAAGTTAAAATGGTTGTATCTAAAACTTGGGATGATTCAATGTTGAAAACTAAGTGTTATGAGGAATCATGGTGGGGTGCTACTTATCAAATTCCTGAGCATGGTTTCCATCTAATCTGAGCAAAGCTTTTATAAGCACTCTCTATTTATTTTATTCAAGCACACTAACTAACCTAAACACTATTTATTTGGTTTTTAAATTTTTATCTTACTAGCTAACTCACGCGAAAAGCAATATGGTGCAATAATATGGTGGGAAACTTATACTCAGCTGGATTTGAATGGAGGGTGCCGTCCCCCAAGCTAGATGTTTGACAGGGTCTTTGATGTTGCAGATTGAGCGATCCTTCTAGGAGCAGGTGTACCGGCAGCGTAGGGGTGTCGGGTTGACTAGCTCTTTGATTTTGTATTGTCCTGTAAAACTCAATTGCCAACAAGAATACCAAATCTCATGGAGAGGGGTTAGGTTAATACCACTCCATGGTAAGTGATTGTTTTTATAGTTCCAGTTTAAAGTTTCCCTAAGTGGGTGGACCTTCATGTGCCAACATATTTTTGGTGTTTTTAATTTATGGTTGCAGACAGTAAACATGATGCAGAGATTTATCCTAGATACAAAATTTATTTTTGTGCCACCACAGTGAATAGTCTTGTTGAGCTATGCCAGAAGATTAGTCACATGGGGCTTTTAAATTTTATTATTCTAAGCAATGAGTATTTTTATTTTCTTTTAAGTGCAAGAAAGTAAATATGCAACTACTAAATTATTAATGCTAAAGGTAAATATGGATAAGTACTAGTTTTACCTTTTGGCGAAGGCTCGGTGGTTTATAGTCCTCCGACAGGACTCCTTGCCCGTTCATTCCTTATCGGGTGCATCGTCGGGTTGAGATGACCCTGGCTGCACTTCTGATGATGGTGAGCTGGAAGGTGACTCCATCTTCCTCCACTCCTTTCTTGTTGGTGTCGCTAGTGAGGTTGAAGCTGGGAGCTCTTCCTTCACTGTCTCTTCTTCTTTCTTTTCCTCGGACTTATTCCTTTCAAGTTCTTCCTTGTAGTCTTCCTAACTATCCTTGAGTGGGTATGTCTTTTGAGAGGAACAGCGTCTCCTCCTTGACCTGTTCTTCTTTGGCTGCTCATAAGTTGTGTAACTGTTGAAGTAGCAGTGGACCTTCTCCTTGTGGAACTGGAAGTGGACCTCTCCTGTCCTTATATAGATGATTGCTCTTGTAGTGTTGAGGAATGGTCTTCCAAGTATGAGCGGTGGGTCGTACTCTTCTTCTCCCATATCCAGGACTAAGAAGTCAGTGGGGACATAATGATCTCGAATCTTTACCATAACGTCTTTAGCGATCCCCTCTAGAAATCTAAATGTCTGGTCCGCCATCTGCAGCTGCGTGTAGGTAGAGTACAAGGGTGTCTTGCCAAATAGAAAGTCATAAGTTACCTTGGCCATTATGTTGACACTTGAGCCCGTGTCGCAGAAGGTCTTGTAGAAGATCTTCTGATTGATTGTGCAATCGATTGTTGGTACTCCTGGATCGTCGAGCTTGGGCATGTGTGGTGAAACTAGAAGGTGATCATACTCAGATCGGACCGAGTTGATCATCCTCACAGCTTCAGTGTGAATCTGCCTAGCCTTGTTCCTTCTTCTATTTGTCTTCTTCTACGCAGGCTTGTCTTCGTAGGTGTACGGTTTCTGTGGATGGGCTGGACTTTCCAGTATCCTGTTTTTGAAGCTAAATCTTTCTTTTCTTCCCCGTATAGTGAAACAGATCTTGGCGCTGTTGGCGTAGATGATAGCCTTGGCGGTGCTAAGGAATGGTCGTCCCAAAATGATTGGTGACTTCTCATCCCCTCCTGTCTCAACTACCACGAAGTCGGCAGGTACGTACGAGTGTTCAACTCGTACACATATGTCTTCCAGGATCCCCTTCGGATAGCAGAGTGACTGGTCTGCTAGCTGCAAGCACATGTTGGTGTATAGGAGTGCATCTCCATGGATCTTCTCGTAGATCACCTTGGGCATAATATTGATGTTTGCACCAAAGTCACAGATTGCTTCCTTGAAGGCGTGTTCACCAACGGCTATTGGTATGACGGGCCTTCCTGGGTCTCCATTCTTCTCCGTTAGAGAGTCATCGTTTCATCCCTTGGACTGATGCTCTGCATGGTACCATCTTGCATTGAAGATATCCACCAGGTTTGCAGTTTCTAGTTCTTCTGGTTGGCCTAGGATCTTTCCTTCATTGGCCGGATGGATCGAAGATGCCAGCTGAGCTATTTGAGACTCTAGCATTTTATTGAAGCTGAGCTGGTTCTTGATAGCAGAGGCAAAACCATCCATCCTGTTGTTGATGGTTTCTAGCAACTTGTCATTGAAGACTAGATTCTTGGAAATCTGGTCTAGCAGTTTGGTCTGGCCAGAGACTAGATCTCTCAACGGTGTGTTCAAGTTGTTACCTTGGTAATTACCTTGGTAATTGGGCCTCTGTTGCTGATTCCAACCTTGGCTCTGATTCCAGTTCTTATTCTAGGGACGGTAGTTGTTGTTATTGCCCACGTAGTTCACATCCTCCTGAATCTCCGGACAGCTGTGACCTAAGTGGCCAGTGCCTCCACACTCTTCACATGTCATGTAGGCATCATGGATGTGGTTGATCTCTCTCTTGTCATTGGCTCGGTCATCAACCTTCTTCATCAGCAGGTCCATCTTGGCGGAAATCATGTCGGTCTCCTTGAGCTGGTGCATTCCTCCTCTCTTGCGGGTCAGGGCTCGTTCTTCATTCCAGCTTTGGTTGGATGCCATCTTTTCCACAAGGGCGGTAGCTTGCTCAATGGTGAGTGATAGAAAAGCTCCTCCAGCAGCAGCATCCATCGTCTCACGGGTGCTGGTAGTCAACCCATGGTAGAATGTTTGCATGAGCAACTAATTCTCCATCCCATGGTGAGGACATTCTGAAATGTAATCTTGAAAGCGTTCCCATGCTTCTGGGACAGATTCATCGTGCTGTTGCTGAAAGCTAGTGATCTTTCCTCTGAGAGCATTCGTCTTCCCACAGGGAAGAACTTTGCTAGGAAGGCAGTGGAGCAGAGGTCCCATGTAGTGTTCTTGTCTTTGTTTGCATAGAACCACTGTTTTGCTCTTCCCAACAACGAGAATGGAAACAGGCGGAGCAGGATTGCATCTCTGGTTACTCCCTCGATGGTGAAAGTGCTGCATATCTCCAAAAAGTGTTGGAGATGGGCACTCGCACCTTCATGCGCCTTTCCACAAAACTGACTAGCTTACACCATGTTGATGAGCGCAGGCTTGAGCTCGAATCCATTGTCTCCAACATCGTCCCATACGGATGTTAGCGGTAGTTGGAGCAGAGAACTCGCGGAGGCTCTTGTTTGCCATAGCCTCAAACTCTGGTGTCAAACTTCTTTTTGTACGGATGTCTTCCGGCGGAGGATCTGGGGTTTTCCTGAGCTTGGCTCGGGTCTTCCTGATCAAAGCTTCTGGATCTTCAAAGAAATTCTGCGGAAGGTCAAATCCGTTCATACACCACCCTGCATAAGCTACACAAAGAGTAAACGAGGACAGGGTAAGCCTGTTTGAGTAAGGTTTGTATGGTTCCTCAACATATTTGGTGTTATGCATATGATCTATCTACATCTTATGTATGCCAACGCCTTCCCCGGCAACGGCACCAAAAATGCTTGTTGGCATTTCTAATGTCACCACTACAAATAGAGTTAGACTCTACACTTAGCAATGGCGCTAAAAATGATGGGAGGTATAGATTAATGTGCAACCCGATTAGTCTATAGATCACTTGGTCTCTTCTCTATCTATTAGAAGTAACTAGGTTGTCATCCCTAGTATGATTGTAAAAGATCTCTCTTTCTTGCAAGTGACTAAAATATATTATATTGTATCCGCAAGCGCACAGATAAAATATACACCATTGTAGCATTTTACCCAGGAGTATTCCGAGTTGTCATTTACATTTTACCACTGGGAAGGGTTGGCAATAAATGGGATGTAAGTGGATATATAGATATCATATACATATGCAAATATGGAGATAACCATGCATGACCCTTATTCTCAGAACAGGGGTCATGTCACAATAATAATGTATATGATAAGCATAATGATCAATCCCATCAATCAGTCAAAATAATAATGATCACTTAGAGCACTTCCTATCTAGGCACTAGCATGGATTAGGTTGAAGCATAAGAATATCCTAAGTCATTCTAACTATACTATCAAAGACATATTAGATTGGTGCAATTATACTAGCAATCATGGTGAAGACACCTCATATTCATACTTAAGGGAATATTACTAAGGAAAATCAAGATCATAGCCAGCCTTCTAAAGTAATAATAACTTCCTACTCCCCCTACATTCGAAGTGTGGACTACAAAGGGCTCAACGGGAGTGTCACATCCGTGATCTACCACAGAACCCAGAATATAGGGTGCATTTGCAGACAAACTACATCAAAGCACCATGCTTACATGTTGTTCATCACCCTCCCATGACGTCAATGAATGAGCCCTATATAAACCTATGTATGAATATGAATGCATCCTAACTATGCAAAGTATACAATCTAGATAAGCAATGAATAGCATAATTGAGAACATAATCGATAGTAGAATAATGTCAATCAACTTTATATTAAGCACTCAAAAGAGGTTTAAGATACAAGAGAGAGCTTACAATGGCTTCAGGAAGCCTTCTAGCTCCAGACAGATCCGGAACTCGAGTAGAACTTGCCTTCTTCTACTTCTAACCTATGTAGCTATGCTCTAGATGGTGAAGCTCTAATGATTCTAGGGTTTCTGGCTCTCTACACCTGGATTGAACTGATTGATGACTGAATCAATATGAAACCCTGGGGGTCTGGAGGTGCTTATATAGACCGGTGGGATAGACCGTAACCCTTGGATCAAACCGACTTCGACGGGCGGCTAGGATTGTGTGAAATTTCGAGATGTGGGTCCACGTCGAGGCGGTGGCCGAGGGGAGTCACTGACAGGTCGGCCGACCCTGGCATTGGGTCGGCCGATTCCCCCTGCTGCCAAGTGGGCCCCGCTTCTGCCAGCGAGTCTCTGGTGTTCTCTAGAATGTTCTTTATCTCCTTTCGCAGTGGAATTTGTTATTTTAATCCGACATATGGGTCTCCCCTGATTCTTTTCTGTATAACCCCCTGCAAAACACTGATTCACTAGAACTGTGGAATTCTGTCAGTTAAAACCCATTTCTATGGTGGTGTCTGCTTTTATACCCTTATTTCATGTTTAGTTGATGGGTAAAATCATACAATAATTACCGTCAACAAGCTCCTCCAAGCTTAACCTTTGCTAGTCCCTTAGCAAAGTCAAACTTTAGCAGATATTATAAATTATAGCTACCCCTCACAAGTATTTAATGTCAAACCAAGAAGTACTCAAGGATTAGAGTAGACCAAGCCAACCTTTAAACTTACCTTTATTACCTTTGACCATGGAGCCCGTAGCTTTCTCTCAGGTCTTGGGCAATTGAAGGACAGAATGTCTAAGTTAAGCACCATGTCTCAAGCTCTGTCGTTCAATTCTTATCCTGGAGCTTTTGCAAGTTTTGAAAATAAAACTCAGAGTTTCCTATGTATGACTCCCTCAAGTCTGTAAATATGTGGTATTTGTGGATCCTTACAAAGGCAATAGTGATGCATGCCTTCTCTCTCTCACCCTATAACTAATGGCTTATGTGGAGCTCAAGGGTAAGGAGACAGCTCATACATACTTGCAATGAATATATTGTAAAGTCAAACAATGGATCCGAAGGAACAAGTCATACAATCAAACCAGGATGTGCATGTGTGTGGATGTGAGGTGGTAGGTGGATATTTGTGGAGGTTGATCCTAATTCTACTCTTTTGCTCCTTGAAAATATCTCTCTTCTTTCTTTTTCAACACTAGGGAATTGTGCTGCAGGATAACATGGTCTATCTTTCTTTCTCTCTTTTTTTTCAGGCGGGCATCAGAGTATCTATTGTTTTGATAAATTCGGACACTTGTCCATTTTTACCTCTCAGGCGGGCATCTTTGTACCCGTTGTTTTCTCTTATCTCACTCTTTTGCATACCCACATGCCTCTTCTCTGCAACAGTACTTCCCTTTTTCTTTTGAGAGATAGTAACAAGAACTTTGGAGCATTGATCTAGGGTAACCAATGGGGTATATTTTTGGATGTTCCTCCTAGTGTAGGAGTAAACTAATTTGGTGGACTAGATGGAATGTGTGGATGCGCCTACTCGGAAATCGAGTAGTGCATTATGGGTGGAGTGCACATGATCTTGATTGTAAAAGCATGACAAATTCCTAATGTATCAACAAAGCTTGACTAAACTCAAATCAAAGTAAGTAGCATATAATGTGTATGTTTTCCTAGTCTAGCATGTATGGCTGTGGTAGGAATGTAAAGCTCTTGTCATACAAGAACTCAACATGTGGTTTTAGAATTTTCAAAATAAATCTCCAGAATTCAAGTATCACTAGGAACAAGATAAATAGCAGCTCATACTTAGCATATCATATCCCTCAATTACTTAGACTTAGATCAAGCATTTGCTACCCACAAGTTTCAGGTTCAAAGTAATCTTCAAGTTAAAATGGTTGTATCTAAAACTTGGGATGATTTAATGTTGCAAACTAAGTGTTATGAGAAATCATAGTGGGGTGCTACTTATCAAATTCCTGAGCATGGTTTCCATCTAATCTGAGCAAAACTATTGTAAGCACTCTCTTTTTATTTTATTCAAGCACACTAACTAACCTAAACACTATTTATTTGGTTTTCAAATTTTTATCTTACTACCTAACTCACGCGAAAAGCAATATGGTACAATAATATGGTGGGAAACTTATACTTAGCTGGATTTGAATGGAGGGTGCCCTTCCCCAAGCTAGATGTTTGACAGGGTCTTTGATGTTGCGGATTGAGCGATCCTTCTAGGAGCAGGTGTACCGGCAGCGTAGGGGTGTCGGGTTGACTAGCTCTTTGATTTTGTATTGTCCTGTAAAACTCAATTGCCAACAAGAATACCAAATCTCATGGAGAGGGGTTAGGTTAATACCACTGTTGTGAGCTAACCATCAATAGATGCCAAAGGGGGAGAGAGGGCATAGATTTAGTGGGAGCGATGTGAGAGGAAGATGGTTCTTTTGATATGTGATATATGTGACATACTCATGCATCATGTTTACCGCTTTCATGCATTGTGTATATGCTTGTGTGATACTCTTGTGAGACATGTGTGCTTATTTTCTTTTTAAAATTATGTCTCTTGGCTTGGTTAGCTCTTGTGTTGCTTCCACGCTTATCTCCGATTCGTGAGCTAACCTTGTTGGTACTTGTGCTTATTTCATATCTTGATGTACCTTTGTGTCTTGGTTCGTATAAGCATGCCTAACCCCTTTGCTCTTATTGCCTCATACTTATATGAATCAAGATTTGAAAACCTCACTCTTTTCTAAATCTATTTGAGGTTGTTGTCATCAATCACAAAAAGGGGGAGATTGTAGCATCTAGGCCCTAGTGGTTTCGGTGATTAATGACAAAGGACAGTTATTATGACTAACGTGTGTTTTGCAGGACAACTTAGAAGTTAGGTCATCATGCAGATGGTCACCAGTGTATGATCCAGTGCAGATGGCCACCATGCAGACCCAGATGATGCAGTCTCTGGTCCAGATGATGAACAGCATGCAGCAGATGCAGGAGGGTGCACCAGATGCTCAGCCACCTCATCCACAGGATACTCTCAGGAGGTTCATGCTCACTCAGCCTCCTGTCCTCAAGCAGGCTGTGGAGCCGATGGATGCGGATGATTGGCTCTAGACCATCGAGAGCAAGCTAGAGATTGCTCATTGTGAGGGCCGTGACAGGGTTCTCTATGCTGCACACCAGTTGCAGGGGCAGGCAAAGAACTGGTGGACCGCATACACCGCCGCCCATGCAGATGCTCAGTCCATCACTTGGGAGGAGTTCCGTACCAGCTTCCAGGCCCACTATGTGCGGTCCGGAGAGATCACGGTGAAGCGTCAGGAGTTTCTTGAGCTCAAGCAGGGTGGGACACTGGTGTGTGAATATCTCACCAAGTTCACCCAGCTGTGCCGCTACGCTCCAGAGGATGTCAGCACAGACGAGAAGAAGCAGGACTGTTTTAGGAGAGGCCTGAATCAGAGTATCCGCTATGCTCTGGCCTCCAATGACTACCCGTCATTTCAGAAGCTGGTGGATAAGGCTTTTGCTGTTGAGAGAGAGCGGCAGAGTTTCGATGCAAGTCGCAAGAGGAAGATGTCCCGCCACCAGGGTCAGTCCTCGGGTAGCAATGCTCGTGCCCGCTTCAGCCAGCACGGGTCAGCTTGCAGGCAGGGAAGTTATGGCATCTAGGCCCTTTTGGTTTCGGTGACTAATGACAACGGACGGTTATTATGACTAACGTGTGTTTTGCGGGACAACTTAGAAGTTAGGTCATAATAACATGCAGGTTCAAAGCCCCTAGCGACGGATTTTTTTCGGTTTTCAAAGGATGGAAGGCAAGACGGTGGTAGGCTAGTTTCAAGTGTCGATTGGTGTTGAGAGACACTTGGAGTAGTTTAGGTCTTGTTTTGTCTTTGACCGTACTATTAAGGGGGGTTTGGACGGGTAACTTGACTTAGGGCAAGGCTAGAGAGTGTAGTTGTGATGCACACCTGTCCAACTTAGCTCTAAGTGACCTAGAGAGACTCTTGAGAGAGAGAGAGGATCAAGTTTTCGATTCGGCGAAGTTTTGATAACTTTAGAGGCATCGGACCCTTGAGTAGAGTGGACGTCGGACCATTGCTCAGAGTCCGACAACACGTGGCCACCCCTGGGTGCTTCTCAGCGCACTAGGGACCATCGGACCCTGGCTGGCATGGTCGTCGGGCCAAAGCCCAGCGTCTGACGGTGCCAAGGCTTGTCTCGGGAGAGCGTCGGACTGTTGTCCAGGGGCCGTCGGACTAATTCTCCCGTCGGTCCGACGCTTCCAGAGAGTGCACAGAAAGGTTTTCAGGCGTCAGACTGAGTCCGACGACCTGCGTCGGACCATTGGCGCATGTGTTTTCAGCTGGCCAGTTCTGTGCAGAAAGCATCCGAGAGCGCAGAGGGCGTCGGACGGTGGTCTGACGGTGAGCGTCGGACCATTGCTTAGCATCCGACACCCCTCTATCACAGTAACGGCTGTTTGCCGTCTATGAGAGTCGGACTGAAACCTTTGGTCCGATGCTGACACTATTCACTCAGTCCGATGGTTCGCAGACTGCTGAAAATAGTACAAACGGCTAGTTTTGGAGTTGAGGGGTATTTATACTTCTCCATCACCTTCATTCTAGCTCTCTTGCCCACTTGTTCAGCTGAAGCAACCTTTGTGATCTTGTGAGAGTGCAAGAGCCCTAGGGGAGCTGAGTGTTTTCCATTGCTTGTGAGCTTCTTCCCTAGAGTGTGATCAAGCATGACTTGTGTGCATCCATCCCTCTCTTTGGCCTTGTTCTTCGTCAAGTGAGAGTCTAGGCGTGTTACTCTTGGTGATCCGCATCACCTAGACGGTTTGGTGGCAATCAGAGGCTTGGTGACTGCTTGGAGAGCTTGTGGGCGGCCCAAGCCAAGCTTGTGAGCGGTTGTGGGTGATCCACCGCGCCAGAGAGGCAAAGGATCAGCCCGTAGAGAGCACTTGGTCCTTGTGAGGATTAAGGGGGAGCTACACCCTTGCGTGCGTGCTCCAACGAGGAGTAGTGGGGAGTGCCGACTCTCCGATACCTCGGGAAAAACTTGGCTTGCATTCTCTATCTCGTTTACTTTCCCGTATTTACTTTGAGCTCTTTACATTCATAGAGTAGTATTACTTGTGATAGGACTTGGCTATAGGTTGCATAACTTGTTTTAGGCTTAAAATCAAACACAAGCACTTGTGGGGTGAAGTTGGGCAAATGGCGATAGGTTGAATTGTATTTCGAAAAATTTACTAGTTGCCCAATTCACTCCCCCTCTTGGGCATCCTCGATCCTTTCAGAGGTCACCATCAGCAGCAGAGGATTTCCAGCCAGGGATCCACTCAGTCCCAGCAGTAGCAGCAGCGCCAGATTGTTCCAGCTGAGCAGCAGACCTGTCCAGCATAGGGGTGTGGTCAGACTGGCCCTTGTTTCAAGTGCAACCAGATGGACCATCTCGCCAATAGGTGTCCCAACAAGCAGCAGGGCCCACAGTAGGAGAGTCGTTCTGGAGGACAGAACGTGAGGCAGGGAAAGTTGAACCATGTGGCGATGGAGACAGCTTAGCAGGCTCCCAATGTGGTGATGGGTACGTTCTCCGTTGATTTTCATCCAGTTACTGTATTGTTTAATTCTGGAGCTTCACATTCTTTCATATCTGCATCATGCGTAACAAGAACATACCTGCCAAAAGCTTTGATGAAAAAACGATTGCTAGTTAAACCTCCTGGAGGAGAGATGCTCTCATGTCATATATGCCCAGCTGTAAGTCTATCCATAAGGGGATAGTTTTTCCTTCTCATCTCATTGTGCTAGATTCAAGTAGACTTGATGTGATTCTGGGAATAGATTGGATGGTCAAGTATTGTGGGATGATCGATTGCTCTCATCGGATGATCAAGATGAAGCACCCAGATGGCACAGTCATTGAGTATCATGCTTTGTCAGTACCAGCAGGAGCTGCTCAGGCCAACCCAGTGGAGATGATTGATGATGTCCCAGTGGTGAAGGAGTTCCCCGATGTATTTCAGGAGCTGCCAGGTATGCCACCAGATCGTGATATTGAATTTGAAATTAATCTCGTACCTGGCACTGCACCTATTTCTAAGAGGCCTTATAGAATGGATGCTAACAAGTTAGCTGAGCTGAAAGAGCAGATCCAGGAGCTCCTGGGAAAAGGTTATATCCGTCCTAGTACTTCGCCTTGGGGAGCCCCGGTGATCTTCGTCCCGAAGAAAGATGGTAGTGAGCGGATGTGTGTCGATTGTCGGGCACTGAATGAAGCCACTATCAAGAACAAGTATCCTATTCAACGGATTGATGATTTGTTTGATCAGCTGAAGGGTGCTCATGTATTCTCCAAGATTGATTTGAGATCGGGTTATCATCAGCTGAAGATTCGGGAATCTGATATTCATAAGACAGCCTTTGTGCCTCGTTACGGCTTATACGAGTACATGGTGATGTCTTTCAGATTGACTAATGCTCCAGCATACTTCATGTATCTTATGAACAAGGTCTTCATGGATTATCTGGACAAGTTCGTGGTGGTATTCATTGATGATATTCTGGTATTCTCCAGGAACGAGGAAGAGCATGCAGAGCATTTGAGATTGGTACTTCAAAAGCTAAAGGAGCATCAGTTGCATGCTAAGCTTAGCAAATGTGATTTCTGGCTGAAGGAAGTCTCCTTTTTGAGTCATGTCATCTCAGAAGGAGGAGTGTCTGTTGATCCGAGCAAGGTGAAGGATATTTTGAATTGGCAGGCACCTCAGAATGTTGGTGAAATCCGGATTTTCTTGAGAATGGCTGGATATTATCGCCGTTTCATTGAAGGATTCTCCAAGTTGGCTAAGCCCATGACTCTGTTGTTGCAGAAGGGAACCAAGTTTGTATGGTCCCTAGATTATCAGGCCAATTTTGAGGAATTGAAGAAGAGGTTGACCACCACTCCAATCCTAGTCATGTCAGATGTTGAGAAGCAGTTCTCAGTCTATTGTGAAGCCTCTCGCCAGGGCCTTGGTTGTGTGTTGATGCAAGAAGGCCATGTTGTCACTTATGCCTCAAGACAGCTCAAGAAGCATGAGCTTAATTATCCCACTCATGATTTGGAGCTCACAGCTATTGTGCATGCTCTGAAGATTTGGAGGCATTACTTGATCGGGAAGAAGACTGAGATCTATACCGATCACAAGAATTTGAAGTATATTGTAACACCCCAGGTGTTAGTCACGAGCTAACCAGCGAGTGTGGACCTAACCAAGTTATGTCAATAAATGATCTTGATCATTGTCTCACATCCATATCATCTACCATGATCATTGGAAATGGTTCATAAAGATCCGAATTAAGAATTCACATGGAATGACAAGTTATTCACTTAATTGGATTTATGGATTAAGTGAAGATGAGTATGCAAAGTCAACCAAACCTTGCAACCTTGCCCAAACAACTCTATTTGAACTCTACAACAAAAGTCATGAAGGACTCATGTTGAGCAAATGCCAAGAAAATACCTTTATTTGCCTAAACATCTACTATGAGCTCTCTAATTACATTAGTTTTATCAAAGTGGAAATATTATTTTGGAGCAAGATATGAAGTTTGACCCAAAATAAAAGTTACAGATATTTTGGAGTAGAACAAATGTTATTTATGGACCAAGTCATGATTCAATCTCTAAGTGCCTCAAATAGTGGACACAAGACAGAAGAAATCCTGATTTCAAGACTTGATTATTTTCTAAGTCTGAAATCTGCCCCTATTGCAATGACGTGCTGCTTTCTCCAAATTTTGTTAAGCAACTCAAGTTGGACCAAAAATAGAATTTGAAGGGAATTGGTCAGGGCACAACATATCAAAATTTGACATCAATCCGAGACTGTTTGACAAGGTTTGCCACTCGATCCTTGATCGTAATTAGGCTGTTGACAGCATCAACTTTAGAGCTAATTATCTCCTAATTGGGTGATCAAACTGCCGAGCACCCTTAATCAAAGTTGGAGAGCATCTGGAAGGAAACAACTTTGCTTCTGTGGTCGAGGTTCGAATCTTTCCCGAATATGCCGAAAATCGAATCCTAAGTGCGCCAGAATCTCACCCGCCACGTGCTCGTCAAAATGCTGCAATGGAGAACACGTGTTCGCCGAGCTCTGGGCACCGCCCACCATGGCCAATCCCCTTGCTGCGCCCCTGTCCGCTCTCTGCTCAATGAAAAGGGCACCAGAGTGCTCCACTCAAGCCTCTCCCACCTCCCTCAGCTCGCTCTCTCTCTCTCTTCTGCGCCGCTGCACGCGCGAGCGCGCGCGTCCGCCATTGCCGGCGAACCAAGCTCCTTGGCTACCGCTGTTCTCCTGTATCCATACTCCCTCTATCTCAATCAAGCGCGCTATCGACTTGATCTCCTCGCGCTGCACCTCTGAGACTCCTTTCCCGAGCTTGTTTCGCCATCGGGTCGACCTCGTCGCCATGCGGCTTCACCTGCACACCGTCGTCATGCCTGGTCAGGCCGCTGCGGCCGGCAGCGCTGAGCCGGGCCGGGCCCTGCCCTGGCCGGTCTAACCCGCAGCCTCGGCAAGCTCTTCACCGGCGCCGCTGGTGCTCATCAAGCCGCCGAGCCGGTCGGGCTCCTGCCCCTGCGGCTCTGTTGGTCCAGCGAACTGGAGGAAGAACATGCCGATGCCCTCTCTGTTTTTCCCTTGTGCCTATGACAGTGGGTCTCGCGTGGTTCAAATGGCATCAAATTTTCAGATTTCGTGCTATTTCTTGTAGAATCAATATCTAATGTTTGGCAGCTCCAAAAATGATGAGGCTTGTTTTGTTGGATTCGTGGTAAAGTTTTTTGCATGTTAGTATAGTTGATTGTGTCATGCATGCCTGTATTTATGCTGTAGAAATTCATTATTGAAATGTGGTTTAGAAATTCATTTAAACTATCTCGATCCATATTTTGAGAAATATATGTCCAAAAATCATGATTCCAATTTTGTTAGGCTTCTAATGACATGCACTAGCACATAAAAATATAAAACATATATATTGTTTACTGTTTTCAAGGTGTTTCATATTAATATTTTTAAATAAGAAATAAATGGCTGATTTGCTTATTATTTTTGTAACTAGAGTTGTATTGCTCCAAATGGCATGAAAATTCAATTGTAGACTCTCTGTATGATGTGTAATGTATGGTTAAAATTTCATGATTTATGGTGCATGTATGATTGAGTTATTGATTTATCTTTTTTTATGCCTAATAAGTAGTTTTAAATGCATTATAAATAATATATTATGGTAAAAATAGAAAATGGTGTTCCACTACCTTCGTATGATATTGTGTTAGCCTGAGAATCAATAATATGGTCATGTTGTTTCAGAAAATGTTGAGTTTCATATTTAATTTGCTCTCCAATGCTTTATTGCATTACAGATTTGTGTATTTTGTAATAATTAAATTATAGAACCTGAGCATGTAAGATTTGAACATTGGTCATCAATTGTGATTAACTATCTCTCATAAAAATATCAACTCTATTTGAGATGTTTACCGTATATCTTAAATAATTAAATAGGGGTCTTTTTATGCATTAGTTGGTGAAGGGTTTGAATAGAATGGTAACATGCATATTCTTGGGATGTTTGCCATGTGTGGATCCGAGGTGGATAATATTCGATCATGTTAAGATGAGTGGAGCTAGATCAATAGCTCATATGTTTGCATGTTGGGTAGTAATTAAGTGGGAAAAACATGTTTCTGCTTATGTGCTGAAATGGCTGCAGGAACAGTCCCTGTTGTTGTGATGTTTTACACATGAAAATGATGTTGCATGTAAATATGTTCTATACAAAAGTTGTAGCTAACTTCATTGCATAGCTTGTCCTAACTTTTCATGGTCATAGGCCTGATAGTTTAGGAGTTATCACTTTTAGAAGTCTGCTGTCAGGTTTTGCTTGTTTTCGGTGCAGACCTGAATGTTTGCTTTGTTTAATCAATTTATGATTTGAATCACCTCTTGGTGATAATAAGGAAGTTGTAGTAGATTTCATTGTATTTCCAAATTGCCTAGGATCATCCCTTTTGGTGGTCTAGATCTCTAGTTTTGATTGTTTGAAGTGTGAGGACAGAATCTGTCAAAGTCTGGACAGAGCTGCATTCAATGTGTTGTTTGACCTTTATATGTATTGAATCAAGTTGTAGACAATTTCAATAGCTTTCCAGAAAGGCTTATATCACCCTGGTTGGATGTGTATAGCTTGAGTTATGGTTAAATCTTATGCTTGCTGACCTGCTGCCCATAAACTGCATGTGTGGGATTATGATTGCTTTGACTTTGCTTTGCTTGGCGTGATTGTTAGCTTATGGTTCAGTGATGGTAGATTAACATGCCTTGTATTACTTCCTTTTATTCATACATGTGCATTGTGCATCTCATTTAGGTACGATAGATGAACACGTGGAGTGAAGGACGTGATGATGGAACTAGCCACAAGACGGTGTGGTGGACTAATCACGAAGATGGAAGGACTAATCAAGTGCTTGGATGGGAGATGCTCATCGAGCGAGTGTCATCTAACAAATGCTGACATAGTGTTGAATCCCAGGCAAGCCCCGGAGCATCCCTAAGCCTCCACCTATCTCTTTTTATAAATCCCTAAGCCTCCACCTATCTCTTTTTATAAATGCACCGGTCTTTATTAAATCGTATGATTGTGCACTTAAGTATAGGAGTTGGTTGATACCGTTGTTGCATAATTACCTTGTCCACTCTACATATGATCCTGGTATTATTACTAGACAGGTGATCGATCTATTGCTTAGCCCTGCTTAGACCGGTAGAAGTCTGGTGATTTCCTATCATCCGCGAGAAAGTCGGGTGGTTTCCTGTCATCCGCGAGCATAGGTGGTGACTGATGAGATCCACATGGATGACTATATGTGTCACCATGCCACACTGGTTAAATGAGAGAATCAAGGCTAGGTAGTGAGGAGCTGCATGACATGGGTCATGTTGACTTCGGTGCTACTTGCGGCCGACTAGGACTGAGGCCACTAGACATCAGTTGAGATTGAAGGACGTCGTCACATAGCTGGCCAGATAAGTTGTTCTGACCGCGAAGCCGAGTAGTTCCTTCTGAGCCGAGAATTGGTGTGACATGGATAGACATATTCTGGAGGTAGGAAGGATGTGCGGAGACACCATTTTGCCATAGTCAGGTCAGGGACCTGCACTTCCTGTGAGTGGGTTTATCTCCGAGAATATGGCCCCCGCCAAGCTCGCGATATAATATAACTCAGAAAGATCTAACGGTAACCTAAAAAGCCACTGATCAGGCTGACAGGGTTTGTGATTGGCATATTTGCCAGCTGGTACAATCGATTCGAATCGCCATCTCTCCTGGTTAGTGAGAAACTAAACTAATCTTCTGGTGAGGTAGAGGTTAACAACTTGAACGTGATTATTGGTGAGATGAGGAAGATATATGTGGATATCAGAAATCGCTATGGTTTATTGATTGCTATAATATCAAGTGATTGTTTAGTATAGCTGCAAACCTTAGCTTAATAGCTTAACTGAAATCGAAGCTAAACCATATCTAAAATTGATAAGTTGAGGAACTACTGTAGTAATGCTTTTTTTATGCAAAATGTTGCTATCCTCTGAGCTCCACCAAATAAGCTTGCATATCCTTGAGAGTCTTTTTATTTACTTCCTGTCGGGTAAGTCTAGCTGAGTACATTTGAGTACTCAGGGTTTTATTCCCAATGTTGCAAGAGGAATGCTTCATTGTCTAAAAGAGCTACTTCTATCCTTTGGGAGAGGAAGACTAGACCTTGGGCAAGGTCATGCATCTATCTTATCTATGTTGCTGTGACTGGTCGGTACTTGGCACTGTATTATGAACTTAAGTGTGTGTAAATCTATTTCGTTTCTGCAACTGAACTTTTATGTAAAAGTCTATCTCGTACTCTGATGTATTTGAACTATGTGCGAATCTATGTATCATGTGTATGTGTACTGCTGAGTTTCTGCGATCCTTGGGTAAGTGCTATGTAAAAGTTTGAAATCCTTCAAGATTTCACGGACTATCGGGTTTATATTGGCTCAAGTGTGGCTTGATAGCTGGGAAAACAGCTGTCGCTGTACTTGTGCTCGTATAAATTGGTCGGTTCTGTTACATGTATCTTCACCCAGCCTGTGGGGATATAGACCCCCAGTACCACAAGACAAACACATGGGCCACACCATCAAAGCTAGCCCGGCCCAGAAGATAAAGACGTGCGGCGCAAGGCATTGCACCGCACGGTTATTGTACCAACTTAGATAGTTTACTTGTAACCTTGTCCCTTCAGACTCTATAAGGAGGGGCAGGGATAGATCCCCTCAATTCAAGGCAACTCAACTCATAATAATACAAGACATCAACACACAGGACGTAGGGTATTACGCCTCGCGGCGGCCCGAACCTGTATAAATCTCGTGTCTTGCGCTAACTGTGCAACGCTTGTTCGTCTCAGGCGCACCCTCACCGTCTCATCTACTACCTTGGGCATACCCCTCGGTAGACTATCGCCGGTATTCCGTCGACACAGCCAGATTTGAACCTTCGGCAGCGCAGATGGTTGGAATTGATCAAGGATTATGACTTGAATATTAATTACCATCCAGGAAAGGCCAATGTGGTTGCAGATGCACTGAGTCAGAAGGTCTATTGCAATGTGCTAGAGATACAGGAGTGTCAGCCTGAGTTGTATGAGGAGTTTGCAAAACTCAACTTGAGTATTCTAAGTAGCAATGAGGTTGTGGCTATGGAAGTGGAGTCCACTCTGGAGCAGGATATCCAGAAAGGACAGCTCACTGATGAGAAGATCTTAGAGATCAAGGAGTTAATCAAGATTGATAAGGCTCCGGGATTCACCGAAGATGAATAAGGTGTGATATGGTTCAAAGGAAGGTTATGTGTGCCTGACATAAAAGAACTCAAAGACTTGATTCTGAGAGAAGCACATGATTCAGCTTATTCTCTTCACCCAGGTAATACCAAGATGTAAAATGACCTGAAGCAGTACTATTGGTGGTATGGCATGAAGCGAAAAGTGGCTGAGTATGTAGCAATTTGTGATACCTGTTAGAGGGTCAAGGCCGAGCATCAGAGGCCAGCTGGATTGCTACAACCTCTGAAAATTCCTGAGTGGAAATGGGAAGAAGTAAGCATGGATTTTATTGTTGGGCTTCCTCGCACGCAGTCAGGTTATGATTCGATATGGGTTATAGTGGATCGGTTAACCAAGGTTGCTCATTTCATTCCGGTCAAGGAAAGGTACACGGGACCCAAGCTTGCAGAGCTGTACGTGTCTCAGATTGTTTGTTTACATGGAGTGCCCTAGATCATAGTGTCAGATAGAGGTACACAGTTCACCTCGAAATTCTGGAAGCGACTGCATGAATCCATGGATACTCGGTTGCATTTCAGCTCTGTTTATCACCCTCAGACAGATGGCCAGACAAAAAGGGTGAATCAGGTTTTGGGGGACATGTTGAGACCGTGTGCGCTCCGTAATAGCAAGAGTTGAGATAAGAACCTGCCTTATGCGAAACATACCAAAATTGCACACCCGCGAAAACAGGCTGGGCCGAGTTTCAAACCAGGCTGGGCCGACTTTTCCGGCCTGGCCGGGTTTGGAAACAGGGTGAGCCGACTTTTCCAACCCGGCCGCTTCTGAGAATCGGCTGAGCCGACTTCCTCGGGTGATGCCGGGGAAGCTAGGGTTTGAGGTATTTGGTCGTCGGGACGACCGGTAACTAAGCAGAGAACTTTGATGGTCGATGTAGCGCCCGTCCTTTGCCAGAATACTCCCGAACACCTGTCGGAAAGATCCGTCGGCGAGATGCACGAAGAGGTTGCCCTAGGAACCACGGAGGCCACCTAGAGCACCGACTAAACTCGCAGAGAGTCGAGCCGAACAGCAGGATAGAGATGAACCACCGCGAGAACCTACTTGGTAGATGTGTTTTGACGATTGGATGGTTAAGATCTCAATCGGCCATGATCCTCTTATATATATAGCGGGGGGTGGTCTTATCCCAGTAGGAAACCTCTCTAAGACGTAATCTCCAAGTTTCTCACGTCCAAAAACTACCAAAAACCGATTAGATCTATTAATTGGCTCGGACTCGACCAAACCCGGCCAAGCCGGGTTTCACGGGGCCTCTGGTGATGACGCGTGGCAAGCTGCCGGGGCCCAGCACAGGGGCCAAACCCGGCCTAGCCGGGTCCCAAACCCGGCCTAACCTATTTTGTCGAGGTGGCCAAATTTGAGTGTCAACAGATTTAAATACCTTTAAATTAGAGTTCGGATACACAATTTCATACAGAAAGTAGAGAGTATAAGGGGTGAAAATAACAGTTAGTGATTGTAGCCATCGAAGAGAAAGAAAGGGCTCGGGGCTGAGGGACGGCGGTGACGATGATAATACAGATAGAGAGGAGAGACCCTATGAGCGGAGCGAACACGTCGCGATATGTCGTCCAAACTATGTTATCCTAAACAGTAAACAGTAAACAGTCGATCGTCCTTTGTTAACTTTTAAAGGGTTTATAAATGGTGTTAAGATGGAGTTAAACAGTCTAAACAATTTTGTACAATGACAATAAAATATGCATATTTGTATATGTAAAAATTAAATATGTTAGAAAAATTACATATTTATACATGTAAAATTCAAATATTCTACCAAATAATCTTTTAAAAAGAAATGTAAATCCCACCATACTTCATATAATTACAATGTTTAACAGTTTCGTGTTAACTGTGATAGTCATAGTCCTCTAATTGACTAAATTATGATTAAATGGTTGTTGATCTCATTTGATAATGTTTAAGTTGATTCTAATTGGACTGTATGGAAGAGATTAAACAGTTCAAACGGGTTTAAATGGTCTAACCGTTTAATTCATCGTTTATAGCCTAAACTACATGTTTGGCTTCTGTTTACCGTTTAAACGGACTAAACGGCTGTTTACACGAACAGTGCGCACAGTTACATAGGTAAGAGACTTGTGAGACAATCGTTATAGCCCATTTGTAGCATCTAGATGTATTTTTAAAATAAAATCCCGTTAGGAGGAAATGTGAAAAATTTCCCTCACACCACTCCTATAAAGGAGGAAGACTGGGGAGATGGAGCCATTAATTGATTTGCTCTTTCTCAATTGCTCTCCACACTTGTCTCTAAGTTGTCCAGTGTAAGACCAAAATTCTGAATGTTAAGAGCTTAGCAACGGTTAGCGCTTAACACCTTTTATAAACTCCTTTTTAAATTCTTGGATAGAAAAGGAAAAAAAATAGTATAAGTCTAAGTTAGTATGCATAATAAATGTAAATGCATGAAAACTTGAAAATATTAGCATTACTCATCAAAGGGAACCTAGGACGGCCGCCCAAGCTCGTCCTATAGGTAGGTCCGTCTCTGCCTGATCAAGTTGCTCTGTACTCTGCTGCCAACACATTGACCATGAAATATTAAAAAATATAGAGCTCTGAAGATTGTTCAACGAGTGAGCACATAGATGCTCGCTTCCATTTCATTCGTGAGTGTGTGTGCAGAAAAGCTTTAGTGCGTGGAAGCTAATATACACACCAAAACACTCAAGACCCCAACAAAAAGAGAGATATAAGCAAGTGTAGCTGCTTTCATTAAGTTTCAGTAAGACAGAAATTCAGATCACAGGAAGAAATAGAGCCGAGCAGCATAGCTGCATAGGCAACCGTGCATTGGAAGCGTAGAACCACAAATCTTACTCTACCTGCAACTGATCAGCAACAGAGAGATCCGCATGAGCAGACTCCCTCATTTCAAAAGCCCCAGACGAATTTAATCGAAACGAGGTATAGTATGGCACGACGCACGAACAAAACCACATCCAGAAACCAGCGAGTCCACATCACCAACGAGCACGGAGCGAGCCACCGCCTCGACGGCAGACGCTTATCATCATCACCGCGTCGAATCCGGAGACTCACCTGATCGAGTCGCACTAACCCACTTGAATCTAGTCCCCGGCGGATTCAAACCCGCCCGGAACGCGACCTAAGCGGCTGGGGCCGTAAGAGCAAGGACAAGGCGAAGGCGGGAGCATGTTGTCGTTACCTCCGCGCCGAGCCTGCAGGAACCAGAAGGAGCCACAGCGGCGCTGTGGCAGGGGGCCGCGACCCCCCAGTTGCCTCGAGCTCAATGGCGTCGATGACTCGCGTTCCCAAGCGCTGCTCTGGGCTGTAGGGTTTGCCCTTTCCCCCGCGGTTGGGTTGGTCGTGGAACCCGGCTGTTCCTTACTCGTGATCTTTCGCCAACCAAACGGGCGGGTTGCTAATCACGATCCGACTAGACACACAAGCCACGAGGTGCTTGTCTGCCTGACCTGTTTAGAATTGGCTGTTTCTGTTTGGAACGGAACGGAGAAAAATGACTAGGAACGAGATAAGGTCAGAAAAAAGGGACCAGGAACGAGATAAGGTCAGATTGAAAGATGTTAGGAGTGGCGAATGTAAGAATTGGTACGGTGCGGATGAGAAAGAATGCAGTGATAAAATAAACATATTATTATGATAGACTATTGCTGGGAATCAGCTTGTTTTCGAATTCGGTTTATTGTGTGAAATCGCAACTTCAAAATGACCTGAGATAGTATTAAATGTTACTTGTAAAATCTTTATTCAATAAAATAATAGCGTTTTTTTGTCGGACGATGTATAATTTTCTTAAAAAACATAACATGCAACGACATATGAATTTGCTACCAGATAATGTTATTCCTCTAATATAAGTAAGCATTAAAAATCTTTGGGTTTTTTATCTATCTCATGCTACCCGTTGCTGTAACACCCTAATTTTAATTTTTAGCAACTTATAGTGTTAGTAGTAATTTTTATTTATATTATTAGTAGGAGTAAATAATATCTTATAGAATTATTAATAATGATTTGCTGCATTCATGCCATTGTATATTTTTATTGGGTGAAAATTTGTATTCAAAATTCGATTTGGCTCCATGCGATTTTATTTTAAGTAACAATAAATAAGGTATTTAATGATTTATAGTCCCAAAAGTTATTCCAAGTAATTTATACTCGTTATTTGATTTAGAGGTTTTTATATTATTTTGGTTTCTTCAAATGGATTTACAAAATCCACAAAGTACTTAAACATTTATTATGAAACGATTCCAAATTTAATGTTTACTAAAACCTCAGTAATAATTCCCAATATTATACAATTTAATTTCTTTTAAAATTATAAGATCTTTCAATCCCCAATTAAATTTGCAAAACAAAAAAAAGAACAAAACCCTCTCGGCATGCTGGCACGAACCAGCGGCTGCCATTTTTTTTTCTTTTTCTCTTCCCTTCCTCTCGCGTTTCTATTGCTGGCTCAAACAACCAGATGATGCCCGACGCCAACCCATCTCTTCCTCTGTGTCGCTGCAGCAAGGGACCACAAGTCGGCATCACTCCATCCAATCTCCAGTCCTCTTCGCTGAAAACGGACGAGGCCGAGAACACCGCAGCCGCGTGCGCTCGCTCGCCAGGATCCCACGGCCGCTCCTCCTTATCCATCTACTCGCGCAGCTTAATAGGCATCCAACGCTCTCCCTCGTCCCAACTTCCTAGCCTTTCCGCGCACAAAGCCGAGCAGATCCGAGCCGAACAAAGCCGCCACCGCCATTCATTGTCGTCGGCCGCGTTCGTCCGCTCTTCCGTCCAATTGGTGCCGTGGTGAGTCGCATATCATCTGCAGAAAGCTTCTCGACGCGTTTTCCTCCCTTCTCATCTCTCTGTGCGCTCGCAGAACTCGCCGGAACCTGCAGGAAGGCGGCATCCGTCATACCCCGTCGCCGTCCGCCCTCCGGCCATCTACTATAAATTGAAGCGGTGGTGAGCATCGCCTTATCCCTCTCATCCTTCCCCTGCCTCCAATTTGAGAAACCTTAGCCCCTAGGGCCCCAGCCACGCGCGCCAACTAGCCTCTCGTCGCTGGCCATGGCGCCGCCGCACCAGGCCTCTTACGCAGACGCGATGATGGCCTTCCAGCGATCCCCAGACTCCCCTCTTTCGTACCGTTCCCTTTCCTAGGTGAACCATGATCTAAATCGCGGGAACAGGGAGCTCCGGCGAGCTTTTCCTCGCCGGCCATGGCCTCCGCCGCGTCCAGCCATGACGGCAACCCCCTCCTTCATTTGTTTTTTTTTTTCCATTCAGAGCCCTCCATCTCCAGATCGACGGCCCAAAATAGAACATACCCCTTCGCTGCGATTTTTACTAAAGAGTCCCTGCGGTTTCGAGTAATAAACCCGCCGTCCCTTAGCGCTCTTCTGTGGCCGTTTTCACTTTCCAAAAGCGCATTTCTGTTTGGGAAAATCCATTTGATTTGCAGATAAATTGGATTGAATAATCATTGTAATATTTTGTTCATAAAATCTCCATTTTAACTCCGAATTGACCCGTTCAAATTGTGTTAGGTTCATATTTTCAAACTCTACGTAGACTTACCTTTATACAGTGAGTTTGAAACTTTTATATTTCGAGATAATATTATATTAATTATTATTCTAAAAGAAATATTTGAAAAATCATATCTTTCGTATTTTAACTCTGTTTTTCGTGATCATTATATCGATGCGATCGTAGAAATGAGTATAATAGTTTTATAATATTTTCATATATGTTTTCTACTGTTTGGTGTAATGTTACTTATTGTATTTTATTTTGTGGGCCATGTTTGGTGATTGCCGTCAGACGGTGTTGATTGTGAGGATCTCCCCGATCAGGTGTTCGATACCCCAGATCCTACGCTTTACGAAGGCAAGTGTCCTTGCTCATATTGCAACTATTTTATTTACTTTTATGATAGAGTAGTTAGATCCTTAGTTGCATGTTGAGTCTAATTTTCAATCCCATGATATGGTTTATTAGAACTTAATTATATCATCCTTATAACCTCGGGTTGGAAATATGGTAAAGTCATGCTTAGCCTTGTACTCTTGGGATTGGGAAGAGTATAATTAATGTTAATTAATGACATATGAAACATATGGAATTGTTATCTTTTTAGAAACATGGTGATTAGGCAAATCCGGCAGGATGGACCGTTTTGGTGGTGGTTTTGGTTTGCGCCGTGTAACGGCTATTGATGATGGTGGTTTGAGTTTGTGCTAGTTATCCTGCCTGGATCCTTAGGACCCGGTTCTCGATGCATGTAACCTGACTTTACAGCGCATCCATGAGGTTTAGAGTGGGGCTGGACCTGACTAATTAATTAGTTCCTCTAAGTTATGGCTTTACACGGGGTTTGTTTGTGTGGCTCAAGAGGGGGGCTTCTACAGTGGGTTGTTAGGGTTGTTACCCCTGTTAGCGGTGAAACCTTAGAGGTACGTGTAAAACAGGGTTAGAGGGCTTTGTAACAGTCTTGTAGTGTGACCCCGCCGTTCAGCTAGGCAGTGTTTGGCGAAATGGGGAACAACACGACTCGTGGTGAAAGTGTGCAACATCTGCAGAGTGTAAAACTGATATATCAGCCGTACTCGCGGTCAAGAGCTGGCTTGGACGTCCTCGGGATTAGTTGGGTACTCTGGTTATCAGTTAGGTGGTTTCTATGGGAAAGGAACGGGTGCTGGGATGGATTTCCAAGTGTTGGTTGGTTGGATGGATTTTCAAGTGTGGTTTGCTCGAATGGACTTCTGAGTGTTGGTTACTCAGAGGAGATGAGATTTTACCTAGATAAATAGGTGTTTAGGAAATTCAGAAAATAGGGTTGTGTCGGTTTAGCTGCTGTGTCCAACTAAGTCAGCCTACCTTTGTTTATAAGCCACATGTCATATTTTTCCTACACTTACGGAGTACATTTCGATGTACTCACCCTTTCTCTTTGTCCACCTGCTACCCCACCCAGACGTCTACCCAACCCAGACGTCGGCGTTGACGAGGAGGACTACGTGGAGGACGGTGACTACGACCCTGACGACTTGTACTAGGCTGGTGCTGCCCCCGGTCGACGTTCCTGTGGAGATGCGTTCCTTTCCGCTGGAGATTTATTTATAATTTACTTATATACTTTTCTTTTAGACCCACGGGTCATTTTGTAATAATGTTACGATTATTTATTCAGCATTGTGATGATACTATCATGACGTCGATATATGTATGATTTATTGATCCTGATATACATATATTGTGCATTCGATTTATATTCTTAAAATCAGGTGCGACAGTTATTCCTTTCGTCCCAAAAAAATAACATAACTTCATATTTAACTGTTCATCTTATTCAAAAATTTATATAATTATTATTTATTTTGGAATGACGTATTTTATCAATAAGGATACTTTAAGAATGACTTATATTTAATTTGTTCTTTCAATAAAAATATAAATAAGATGAACAATCAAATGAGGAATTTCAAAGTAAAAAAGATATCATTCTTTACAGGACGGAAAGAGTAGCTGATGTCTGATCATTTGGATATGGGGTGAGATAGGGATAGGGATTCCTTCACGAGGGTATATTATTGTATCTAGCCGTCTATTTTTCATACATCGTTTATTCATCTATTTCGCTGTCCGTATCCCACTACTCATTTTCCGATATTGAAACAAACTCTAGTAGGTAAACTAATGTTTTACCTACTATCCAACTAATATTTACGGTAGCTGTTAACTAGTTTTTTCAAGCTAGTACATCAAATAATTAGGCGGATAGATTCAAACGGGTTAGACTGTTTGAATTTCATGGGCTAGGTTCATTATCATAAGATGTGTTAATTTTTACGCCACAACCTTCGCATGAAGAACAGATTTTTGCTTTTCATCAGTGAACGGGTAAACAAGCACTTTCTGACTTTTCTGTCTTGCTGAAACTTTCTTCGGTCATTTTCATTCACCTGGCATCACAAAATCTCCGACGTTCTTTCCCTGTCCGTAACGGGACAGCTGCTACCATGCGCTTGTTGGAAACTGGTAAACGGCAGCGAACATCCTTGCACGTGTTGTATGCCGTTGTACAAATATGCTACTTAAAAAAACGTTTGCCACGCAGTCGGGGCGGGAAATGCTAGGAGTGGTTGTCAACCAGGGAACTACATTTAGCAGCGAGTACAGTCAGAGTTCCAGATACTTTGCACATACTTAATAAATTTATATGTTAGAGTACTTCTTGTTACAAATGTGTCCCTCATCTCTTTGCGAAATCGACAGTGACTGCTTGACATAATTGCCTTAGGACTTGTTCGGTTTTCCTGGATTGGCTAGTTTCGGGCCTCGTTTCGTCTGGATTGTTGAGGCTCGTTTCTAAGCCAGACCTGAATCTGATTGCGCGTACGTTTCGGCCTGAACCAGAAGAAAAACTGGCCCGCTTGGTCCCCTCCCCCCCCCCCCCCCCCCCCCGGAAACTCTCCACAGTCCGGATCAGACCCACAACTTGTACCCTTCGGATCGGTGACGACTCCTGGAAAAGACGCAAGCACGAGCAACGAGCCAATCACCAAGGGCGACAGGGCGACGCGAGGCGACTATGGGGTGGCATGAGACAATTAATTTCTGGCTGAAACGAACGACATTTTGCACTAGGTCCGTGACAATTAATTCCTGGTTGTGTATCCAAACCTGGAACGAATGACACACCTGGATCCACCGTATCTGGGCCTGGAAAGTTGTAGTGATAGGAATAGAACACAGTCAAAACGAACGAGGCCTTAGGCTACATTCGGTTCTCATGGAATGGAGCTCTAGGACCGATCCGACCTGAAACGCTCCTCTCATGAATGAAACTGTTCCGATCAGGAACGAGCCTAACTGAATGGGCCATTTAAAGTCCCGACGTGATAACTTGTACTCCCTCTATCTCTTTAAAAGAGTCATCGTCGTTGGTATGTTTGTCACAAGTTTGATCTGATCTATAGAGAAAGCGTGCAACATTTGTATTTCTAAATAAATTTATTAAAAAACTGGATTAAAATTTTTTTCCCGTGATACTTAGTTATGTACTATAAATATTAACAATTTTTAACGTATATTTAGTCAAAGTTATTTCTCGAAAAACGAAAATAAGTCTCTATTAAGAACGGAGCGAGCATGGATACACACGATGGATTCATTCACCCCGGGAGATCGGACAGAGATCTCGCATGGACAGTCGACTGATTCCTGCCCCCCCTGAACATTTTAAAAGAAAATCTATGGATGCGCTACACTACAAACGAAACTGACCCTACCTTCTTCTACTACTTGTGCGTTACAAAATCGGACCTCAAATCGCGAATCTCACCACGCAGGTCCCATCTCTCCTGTCGCCTCTTTCTGCCTTTCACCATTCGTTCTTTAAAATAAAATAAAATAAAATACAAGAAAGATAGGAGTACAGTACAGCGGCGGAAGACCGGCGTCTCCGGCGAGACCACTCGCTTATGGTGCCGTTTTGACCGCGACGTCGCAGGCAGCAGCACCAGACATCCGCAGGTGTTTACCGGGTCAGGACACCGATCCGCGTCAGCAAGGCACAAACAGGCGCTCCCGGTCCCGGCGGCCACATGCGCGATGCGTCCGGTGGGGTGGGGTGGGGTGGGGTGGGGCGTGGCGTGGTCAGGCCTTGGGGGACCTGTAGTACAACAGTGCAACGGGGTCACGAGAAGCATGTGCTTCGCCCGCTCCTCCCGCATGGGGCCGTCGGACGCGGACGCCAAGGCGCTGCTGACTCTGTTCCGGACGCCAACGCACGCACGGGCACGGCGTCGCAGCTCGTGCGCGGGGCACGCGTAATCCATCCACCCTTATCCACCGTTTCGGGCTTCATTTTTCGCATTTGCATATATATAAACCGATAAAAGATCCGGATATCATTATTTACACTTTTCATGTATTTCAAGTGCATGCAATTTTACATGGTTTCACCCAACACTCTTATATCACCAACTAATACTTTTACGATTTATTAGTTGTCTTTATGTCATGATATATTAAATTTTTGTCCTTGTCTTTCCTATACAAATAATTGTAAATTGTTATTTGTCTTTGTTCCATCACAAATCAGATTTTGTCAGGTTCATAGATTTGTCTAACAAATTTTTATCATCGGTACCATACATTGCAGATTACACCTGCACCAACGAATGAGATCCATAATTTTAGTATAAAGTATATGTAATTACCATCGCACGAAAGAAAACTAAATTTCAGACAGCTGAATTCTAGCAAATCCCTATTATTTACCACTTTAAGAAGAATTCCAAAATACAATTCCGTGTTCGACTCCGACCCAACAATTTTTTCCCCCGATCTGTATAAAATTCTATATAGAGGCAAGCGAATCCTTCAACACGCGACACCCCGCGCGGCACCTCCGCCAGTCCGCCTCCGCCCCCGCCAGTCCGCCACCGCCGAGATGGCCTGCTCCCAGTCCCACCTCGCCGCCGCGGGGGCCTCTTCCCCTGCCGCCGCAGCGGTTCGTTCCCCGGCGCATTCCCCAGACGCCGCCGCCTTCGCGCGCATCCGGTCGACGCCTCGTACGAATCGCTCTTTTTATCCGGCTCCACCTTGTCCGCCCCGGCCCCTCCCTTCCTGGCCTGATTCGCCGCATTGTTGACGGACTGCCTCTATCTGCTGTCCCGCCCGCAGGTTTTGCGACCGCTGGCTTGTCGGTTAAGGGAAAGAGGGCGGCTTTCCCGTTGGTCGCCGCCGCGGGGACGGCCGCGGCGGCGCCGGTGGCCGACCTGGACGGCCGCCCGGCCACGGAGAAGCAGCCCATCATTGTCATCGATAACTACGACAGCTTCACCTACAACCTCTGCCAGGTAGTATATGACGTTCTAATGTTGTTGCGGGGCGTGTGTTCCCTTCCGAGATGTTTGGTTATATGTGATCTACTGATCTATGTGCGCGGCAAGTGGCGGCTGCCTGCATGCTGTGGCCTGTGGGCGTTCACACTTACTTCGCACGTCATCCGTAGTTTTTTCTTTGCTGTTATGCCTCTGGTTGCAGCTGTAGCAAGCGTTTCTGGGTAATTGTTTGAACGTTTTTCGCATCGAGTTGAATAGTGTTTGATTGTTGCAAGATGAATTGTTATGCCCAGGTGGAATCGTTTCTTTCATTTTTGCTCACGAAGTTAGTTTAAGGATATTTGCAAGATGAATTGCTATGCGCAGGTGAAATAGTTTCTTTCACGTTTGCTCACGATGTTAAGTTCTAGAATAAGATCCATATATAATCTATATGCAATTTTTTTGTCTGTGTTTTGAGTAATTTTGTTTATTCATGATAATGATTTTTTATGGTAGAATTCAAATTGCAATATGCCAAGATTTCTTTCTTTTTTTCATCTGTGCTTGTACTGAGATCAACTGATGGAATATATGATCACAATTCACATGGATGCTAGGAATGTATTCCGTGATGCTGTTATACATTATGAACTTTTTTATGGAATTTGTATCTGTTATAAGTAGGCATCCATACTTGGGGAGAATACCTATCTGTCATCTTAAAGCCCTAAACAACTATGTTGTCACTCTTTGTAAAGTGTAAACAAAGTTGCATAAGAAACCTTTTGTAGGCACAACTCTACTTTATATCTGCATTGCTTGAATTGCACTTTTATGTCGATACTAAAACGGTAAAACCAGAATCAAAAGTGCATTCTTTATTCTTGGCGATGTGCGGATCATGTGTTATTGTGTTTCTTTTACCATAGAATGCTTATAGCATTCCTTCATTGCAAAATTTGGACTTAAAACACGAACGCTAGATTTGTTTGGTAGCTATCGACTTAACAGATTATGTGCCCATTTCTGTTGAGTATCTTTAAGTGTTTGCTACCTTTCTTTTTTTTTTTTCTGCCAAGAATAGCTTTGTACTGGAAGTCTGGAATTTAGGTACTGTTTGTTTCTGCAAAGGCAACATCAACGTAAAATGAATGGTTATATGACGGGAACAGAAAGGGAATCAATAATTCACTTATTTTGTTTGGTCCATTTGCAGCAACCGGAAAGCAAGTTTATTTTGACGCTACCGCGAGCGTAAGCGGTTACTGCCCAGGATTGGGCGTAATCAACATGCTGAACGCCAGTATCTATTCCCGTGCAATCCGGTTATGGTTACACCTTGCATGAAACAAACAATAACTAACGCAATCGAGTAGCGGTGTGATCAGATCACGCCACAAAATAAGCCAACCAAACAGTACCACTTAACAGGGTACATGACATGTGGTTTGGTTTGGAATGTTGACTTTGCTAACACTGACAAGTTCACTTGACATAGCTAATTTGGCTTTGCAATGCTGCAATGTTTGTGCGATGTAGAATGACATACTGCTTTGTGAGAGTAGAACTTTCTATTAATGACAATAAGGCCAACTAATGTGCATTTCTATTGTACCTCATAGGTGTCATCTATTTGTCCTTTTTTTGAAACTCAATGTCATATTACATTTTATTGAAACATAATATAGGGGAAAAGGAAAAGTAAAGAAACATGTGCAATAAGCAAAACATGTATTTGCTGACATTTTGTGTTTAATGATGAAGTATATGGGGGAGCTTGGATTGAACTTCGAAGTATACCGCAATGATGAACTGACCATAGAAGATGTAAAGAGGTATAATTAGTTCTCTGAGAACAGTTTCAATTTTGATATAGCTGATTCGTATTTTCTCCCAATACCAAAAAGGAAGAAAACATTGTTATACTTTGTTTCAACTAATCTTAGTATGATGAACATACTCCCCTTTCATTTTTATTATAGGAAGAAACCAAGAGGAATACTTATTTCTCCAGGGCCTGGTAAGTTTAATCTTATTGAATATCACGAGTATTTAAGCTTCTGAGTGTAATAAAATACTTTCATATTTGTTCTTTAGGTGAACCACAAGATTCAGGAATATCATTGCAGACTGTTCTTGAATTAGGCCCAACCGTCCCAATTTTTGGAGTTTGCATGGGTCTGCAGTGCATTGGGGAGGCATTTGGAGGTGACATTTATCTTTCTACCAGGTCTTGTTTAATGGCCTCAGCTTTTGTCTCTCAAACAGTTATGACATGTATATGCAGGAAAGATTATCCGTGCTCCTTCTGGAGTGATGCATGGCAAAAGCTCTCCAGTTCATTATGACGAGGAATTAGGAAAGGCCTTATTCGATGGCTTGCCAAAGTATGGTTTAATTCCTTTTTAAATAAAAAAAAAGAGTTTTGCTCTGCTTTTGAGAAAGCAAATATTCAGTATGGTTTAATTTCTGAACCATTGAATCATCTGAATGTTATTTTCTTTGTTATTGTTCACTATTCATACCGATTGGCATGGGTTGTTATATTGTTCATGACTAAAAATTGGCATAATTTACTAGTTTTCATGGAGTGCCTTTAATATAACAACATGACATGCAACTAACTCAGTTTTTGTGGATCATTTTGCTTTTTATTGATTAGTCATTCAGCCATGTATGAGAAGTTCCTAACCTCCTATTTCTTTAAAGTAAATGTTTTCTTACTTGAGTTATTGAAGGAGATGGTAATATATACCATTTCTCTTTTAGTATTATAAAACCTCTGTAAGAATTCAATGCCAGTTACTTAATTCAGTTTACGGTACTCCCCAACTAAACCTTCCGAGTTGACACCACCCTTTGCTTCCATGGACAGCCCTTTTACTGCCGCGAGGTACCACAGCTTGGTCATCGAGCAAGAAACCTTCCCACATGATGCTTTAGAGGCTACTGCATGGACTGAAGATGGACTTATCATGGCTGCTCGCCACAAGAAGTACAAACACATCCAGGTACTTCTATTTGCCAACGTTTTGTGCCACGCCATTGGATGCGTACGCTGGCCTTTTGAGTCCTGCCGAGGATGTTCTCCTTGGAGTTCTAGACTTGTATTATAATGATGAAGGCTAACGGCAACTGTTTTCAGGGTGTCCAATTCCACCCGGAGAGCATCATCACCCCTGAAGGCAAGAAAATCATCCTCAACTTCGTCAGATTCATTGAGGAATTGGAGAAGCAGCGTTCTTAGGGGTGGTAGGTGCGACGGTTGGTTTCAAAGATCAGGCGGAAGCGGAGACAAGGCACTTGAAGTTGCGAAGCTCCAGGGCTGGCAGTGGAAGTTTAGCTAGGAAACAGCTTTTTCCCTTTCTTAATTCGTTGTGTTCTTGGTAACATAATCTGTGTGGTCCGAATTTCGAATAAAGTCCAGCTGATCAAATAAGCACCGGTGCTGGAGCTAATTTTGGGCAAGGGATGCCTTGGCTCATTGTTGTCTGAGTTATGGCGGTAGCAAGACCGGCCGAAACAGCATCAGGCGTTCTATATTAGCGGCGGGAGACGACTCATCTCCCCTGGATGGATGTTTCTTTTCCTGACGAGTGGCACATATTCCAATCAGATACGTTAAATTATCTTTCTATAGGGACCAGGGCAAACTTTGCTAACCGCGACTTTTGCTCATACAGAAGTGATTGGACCGCATTCTCGAAGAGGGACGCGGTACATCTATAATCGTCCTCAAACAGATATTAACCTTACTACTATTTTTTTTTTTTTGAGAAATTGACCTTACTAACCGGAGCAGGACAGTCGTAAGGGAACAAATCAGTTGCTTGATGCCCAACGGCCGGCTTGAGGCCTGACAGGAAACGCATCGTCTTTGCTGTGGGCCAAAAGGTGTCCACCGAAGGAACAAAAGCCCACGGTTTCATGGACTTCTAGTCTTCTACAATAAACACAAGAGACGGGAGATTCAGAATTCAGAGAAACCAGCTGCTTTCGTCCCACACCCACGCAGCGGAAACTCGAACAAACGTGCGCTGCGGAGCCCCGTCCG
Source organism: Eremochloa ophiuroides (assembly GCA_038502445.1). Classification (NCBI taxonomy): domain Eukaryota; kingdom Viridiplantae; phylum Streptophyta; class Magnoliopsida; order Poales; family Poaceae; genus Eremochloa; species Eremochloa ophiuroides. The sequence continues at coordinate 44,803,728 of JAHLJS010000009.1, read as the reverse complement.
CGGACCGCCACCACGCACGCGCTTCTCTATCCACCGGCTTCGTCGTGCAATCTATGGACGGCGACGGCGCGACGACGCGGGGGCAGCAGCAGCCGATGCTGGAAAAGCGGCCCAGCCACCGGGAGCGGCACTTCACGGCGGGGGAGGTGGTGCGGGACGTCATCATGGGGGTGTCCGACGGCCTCACCGTGCCCTTCGCCCTCGCCGCGGGGCTCTCCGGCGCCAGCGCGCCCTCCTCGCTCGTCCTCACCGCCGGCCTCGCCGAGGTCGCCGCCGGCGCCATCTCCATGGGACTTGGAGGGTAACTGCTTCATCAAAACTCTTGTCTGTGCAGTTGTTTCTCGCATTCTCGTCACGACTGATCTAAGCGGAAGCTACTAGCGACTTCCCTTATTCAGTTATTCTAGGTACAATGGGATAAAACATGCAGAGTAGGGGTCCATACAATCTTCACGACTTCACCATAGCATCCCAAAGTTCCTGGGCGTCTTTGGCAGAGAATTAGAATTTGGGCATAGCATTACTACTCATAGCATAGGGATCAATAAACTGGAAAATCATGAGCCTGTAAGCTTGCACTGTTCAGCAGATATGGGCATATGCTTTACACAAGCTCTACTGGCTCTCATCCAAACCCAGAAAGGAAGTCGTTAGAACAAAAGCTAGCTCGTGATAGACAAGTGTGTGGCCCTCTTTCACGTGCTCTTCCAGCACGCTTTGTGTTGGCTTAGCTATCACAGCTTTTAGGCCGAGCAAAGTGGAGAACAATAATTCCATCTTTCTATCTGAGAACAAGACAAACACCACATTGTCTACAATTTTTTTTTTTAAAAAAAAAGAAGATGTCCACTAACGCATGATTCTGAATTTCTGATCCTCGGCCGCACCATGTGGTAGGTACCTTGCGGCCCAGAGCGAGGCAGATCATTATAAGAGGGAGATGAGAAGGGAGCAGGAGGAAATCATCACCGTCCCAGACACTGGTACATGGATGCCAATTCATTAAGTAGCATTTCTCAAGACTGTTGTTCGTTGGTGTGTGCATATGAATATGATATGACTGGCATTCTGATACGTTGGTTTTTTCTGAATCCTTGATTGATCGTCCATTCCAGAGGCTGCTGAGATTGGAGAGATCATGTCACAGTATGGGCTTGAACCACATGAGTATGACCCTGTCATCGATGGGCTCAGGAGAAACCCTCAAGCTTGGCTAGACTTCATGATGAGGTATGATCAACTGTTACGTTCACTACAACACTGGTTCCCACTTCTGAGTATTCCTGCTTACTCATTATGTAGTTTGGAAGCAAGTGGCCACGAATCATGATGGCACAGAAATTGAATGGCTTCGTGGTAGTTCATAAAACTGTCAAGAATGAAAAACATAATGTTATTATGCAGAAACAACCCAAGAATGATTAACACACTTAGAAATATCATAATAGAAAGTGAATGGTTTTCTCAACTAACCAAGGAAATGTGTTCAGGTTTGAGCTGGGATTGGAGAAACCAGATCCTAAAAGGGCTCTGCAGAGTGCTTTTACAATCGCATTATCTTATGTGATCGGTGGATTGGTACCTCTCCTGCCCTACATGTTCGTCTCCACAGCCCAGAATGCCATGCTCACATCCGTCGGAGTCACATTGGTCGCACTACTTTTCTTTGGCTACATCAAGGGTCGCTTTACTGGGAATAGGCCACTCATCAGTGCTGTCCAAACTGCTATTATTGGCGCACTTGCTTCAGCAGCAGCATATGGGATGGCAAAGGCAGTTCAAGCTAGATAGTTGTTGAAAGCATATGTTAGGAGAGTCGAGGGCCTATTGGGCCATAGCCCATTATGGTTAATTAGTCGCTTGCTTGTAAGTCAAGTAAACCTCTCTATGTAAGTTCCTCCAAACTGTGCGTCGCCTTGCGAAGTTGGACACCACATCAACGCTGCAGCCGATGCTTGAGCGCCAGACCTCGGCGGTGGTGCGGCTGCAGGCGGCGGCACGTGGCTTCCTTGCGCGCTGGTGGGGGAGGCAACTGCGCGATTTCGTCCGTTACATCGGGGATCTTCGGCATGTTGTTTCCCCCACGGGCGGCGGGTATGCTGTTTTTTCCGCGGACGCCGAACTCCAACTCTGCGCCAACCGCGGTAGGGGAGACGCTCCCTTCCTTATCACCAGCGGGGACGCACTGCCGAGCGCCACCGCGTTCCGCCGCCGGCCGCCGCGAGGACGTCTCCGCTGGTCGCGGTCGCGACTAATTCCAAGAGGCTCTACCCGTGCACCCCTCTCGTTCCGGTGGGCTCCATGGGATCCAGGTGGCTGTACACGTGCAGGTCCAGCGTGCAGATGGTGTCCACCTTATGTTCGGGAGTCAAAAGTAAAGAGTCATAGTTTATTTAAGGTTGCAAATAATAAAATAAGCCGAGATGTAAAAGGCTTGTTTTTAGGTGTTAGGTTCGTATTGCGTTGAGTCATTGTTAGGTTGCAGCTCGAGGACGAGCTGCATGTCCAGGTGGGGTGTAGTGTTAGGAGAGTCAAGGGCCTATTGAGCCGTAGCCCATTAGGGTTAATTAGTCGCTTGCTTGTAAGTCAAGTAAACCTCTCTATATAAGGAGATGAGAAGTATCAATCTAATCAAGAAAGAGATTAGAAGGAAATCCCTTTTCTCTTGCCGGCCGTGGGCGAAGCCCCGCGGCCGGCATTCCTAGTGCCCAAAACCCTAGCCTCCGCTCTCTCTCTCTCTCACAGCCGCCAGCCTATGAACAGTACCCGCGGGTACTGTTCATGCCGTCGCTCCCTCGCAACCACGCAGCCCCGAAGACGTTCATAACATCATCAAGCATCTGGTAACCAAAATTTCAGTAGGCTGCAATAAACTAAAGAAAGTTGTAATTATTCTCCTGTCAAGGGCTTTGGCATCCAGGGTAGGAGGGCCTTGACTACGTAGTTCGTAGCTTGAGCCTGGTAATGGCGGCGCCAGGGTTCTTCCCTGGACGCCCAGCAAAGGTGAGATTTAGACAGCAGAGGTGAGGTTAGGGATAACTTTCTTCTTGCTTCCCTCATGCCATAGTTTGCCGATTACATAAATAGGAGGCTCACTCCTCGATCCTACTGCCCTGGCATTAATCAGCCGGCTGCTATAATAAAGGAGCTAATCTCCTGGATACAATGCCCAGCCATAATTCTGCTGGCTGCTAAAACCCCTTCACCTCCTTCTTGATCATCGTGAAGCCTTAAACCTCAGCCGCCCTGTCTTCATTAGGCTGCTGTTGGCCACGCGCAGCACCTCGTGCTCGAGGACGATGGCTGTATTGTCGGCCCCACATCACATCTCTCCCCCCCTCGATGAGCAGCTCGTCCTCGAGCTGAAAATGGGGGTAGCGGTCTTGGAAGGAGTCAATGTCTTCCCAGGTAGCAGAGGCTGCCGGCTCACCCTGCCAGTGAATGAGGACATGACGAACGCCTCGGGCAAGCCTGGTGCGGGAGGCACGCTCGGGCACCGGTAGGGTGGCGCCATGATGTACTGGAGGCAGTGGTGGCGGGGACGACGGCGGAGTTCCCACAAACTTCTTTAGGAGGCCGACATGGAAGACATTGTGGAGTCTGGCGCGGGGTGGGAGGTCGAGGCGATAGGCAACCTCGTTGATGACTTCCGAGACGCGATAGGGCCCGCAGAACCGGGGCCGAAGCTTCCCTTTGGTGACTGTATTCAGGGACGCCGGAGCTCGGTGCCGGAGTCGAAGCCAAACCCAGTCACCGATGCTGAAATGAAGATCGCAGTGGTGCTGATCATAGTGGCGCTTGTACACCTGCTGCGCCTGTTCCAGCCGTGCGCATGCATCGCCTAAGAGCTCATCACGCTCAGCCATGGACTTAGCCACCGCCGCGACACGTGTCTCGCCGGGCTCATAGGAGCGAATGGAGGGTGGCTCCCGCCCGTAGACGACTGAAACGGCGTCATCTTCAAAGCAGACTGGTCCGCAGTGTTGAAGATGAATTCAGCCCACGGCAAGCACTGTAACCACTGTCGTGGCCGATCACCGGTCATGCAGCGCAAATACATGATGATCACTTTATTGGCCGCTTCAGACTGACCATCAGATTGGGGGTGAAAAGCTGTAGTCATATGGAGCTTGATCCCAGTGAGACGCATCAATTCCTTCCAGAAGATGGAAGTGAAGACCGGGTCGCGATCTGAAACAATGGACTGGGGCAGGCCATGGAGCCTGACAATGCCGGAGAAGAAGGCTTGTGCTACTGATTCTGCTGAATAAGGATGGGCCAGCGGAATGAAATGACAATACTTGCTGAATCTGTCGACGACGGTGAGGATCACAGACTTGCCTCCCACCTTCGGGAGTGCCTCGATGAAATCCATCCCTATGTCAGTCCATATGGAGGATGGCACAGGGAGGGGCAGAAGTAACCCGGCTGGGTGCAGGTGCTCGGTCTTGTATTGCTGGCATGTGGTACAGGCACGCACGAAATCCTGGACTGCTGCCCGGAAGTTGGGGGAGTGGAAATCACGTTGGAGGCGATGAAGTGTGCGTTGGACGCCCTCATGGCCGTCCTCATGGACCGCAGCCATGATCTCGTGGAGGAGCGAGGGCCCCTGGCAGGATGTACAGGCGGCCATTGAACGCCACCAGGCCGTCAGTGAGAGCCCATGGCGCCCCGCGTGAGCCCCCGCTGATCTCCTCCTGCAGAGCGACGAGTGCAGGGTCTTGCTGGTTGACTTGACAAAGGCGCTGGATGAAGTCGAAGCGAGGGCCTGAGATGGCCATCACAGTGGCGTCTTCGGTATCATGGCGGGAGAGAGCGTCAGCCACTGTGTTGGTGCTGCCCGCCTTATATTCCACCGTGAAATCAAAGCCCAATAGCTTGCCCACCCAGTGATGTTGTGGGATGGTAGACAACCTCTGATCCAGCAGAAACTTCAAACTAAAGTGGTCAGTTCTTACCAAGAAGGATTTGCCCCAAAGGTACGGTCTCCAGTGCCGGATGGCCAGCACCAGACCGATCAATTCCCTTTCATAGGCTGCCAGCGACTTGTGACGGGGTGTAGCAGGCCGGCTGAAGAAAGCCACCGGGTGATGCCCTTGGAGCAGCACCGCCCCGAACCCATGAGTCGAAGCATCACACTCCACAATGAATTGCCGGTTGAAGTCAGGCAGAATCAGGACAGGCGCCGTGGTAACAGCAATCTTGAGAGCAGAGAAAGCGGCCTCAGCTTCCGGTGACCAGGAGAACCCCTCCTTCTTGAGCAGGGCAGTGAGCGGAGCCACGATCGCCCCGAAATCCTTCACGAATTTGCGATAATATCCCGCCAGCCCGAGAAAACCGCGGATAGCGCGTGCTGAGCGCGGTTGCGGCCAGTCAACCACCGCGCGCACTTTCTCCGGGTCCATGGCTACACCTTGGGCGGAGATGATGTGCCCCAGATAGCCAATAGACAGAGCCCCGAACTCGCACTTAGTGCGCTTGACATAGAGTCGATGCTGATGAAGGGTGGTGAGCACGGCGCGGACATGCTGCAGATGCTCGGCGAAGGAGTGACTGTAGATGAGGATGTCGTCGAAGAAGACGAGGACGAAGCGGCGGAGGAACGGCCGGAGTACGTCATTCATAAGGGCTTGGAACGTGGCCGGCACGTTGCAGAGGCCGAAAGGCATGACCAGAAACTCATAAAGCCCATCATGCGTGCGGAACGCGGTCTTCTCAATGTCCTCCGGATGCATTCGGACCTGGTGATACCCAGAACGCAGGTCCAATTTGGAGAAGAAACGGGCCCCATGGAGCTCATCCAGGAGCTCGTCGACGACGGGGATGGGATGAGCATCTTTGACCGTGATGGCGTTCAGCGCGCGATAGTCGACGCAGAATCTCCAGGAGCCGTCAACCTTCTTGACGAGTAGCACGGGCGAGGAGAACGCCGATGTGCTGCAGCCTGATGAGGCCTTGGCGCAGCATGGAGGAGCACTGGCGTTCCAGCTCGTCCTTGTGGGACGCCGGGTAGCGGTACGGCCGAACCGCCACAGGTGCCGCCCCGGGTAGGAGATTGATGTGATGATCCCTGGAGCGTGGAGGTGGCATGCCCTCAGGCTCGGTGAAGACGGAGGCGAACTCATCCAACGGGGCGGGCATCAAGTCGATGGCGTGGCACGTCTTGTGGCCAGGGCGCGCTGGGCTCGCTGAAAGCCCATGTTTGGTTTTGGGTAATTGATGAAACCTAGTTTGCTAACGATTGCTCTAAGTGTTTCATGAGAATTGATTAGCAAATGGCAAGACGGAGCAAAGGACCGGGTCGGTGGAGGTCACAAGTGAAGGGCAATGACGGCATCCATACAAATGGTATAAGTCCATCATCAAAAGGAGTCCACAAGCTTCATCAAGAGATGGTGAAAAAGCTAGGAGCTCAAGGCAAAGGTATAATTCATAGGAGCTCTTTTGCTTTTGGTGATCAAGACTCCATAGAGGGAGCGATCACATTTAGGATAGATAGCCGTACTATCAAGAGGGGCGAAATCGTTGATGAAATACGGTTATCAAGTGCCACTAGGTGTTCATGATCATTGCATATGCATATAGATGCTAGTGACACTAACTTGACCCGTGGAAAACTCTTTGAAAAGGCTAACACACATGCACCTAAGTGAGAGATACTTTAGAAGTGTTAGTACCTTAAGAAACGGGGTGAAGTTCGAGGGTTAGAGAGGGTTTGGTCCTCTCTTCCTCCTGCCGAGCTTGCGAGGCAGGATTCGGCGAATTTCGGAGACATTACAATAGAAAAACTAGCGTCGGACCGTATTGTCACAGAGCGTCGGACCATTAGCCTCAGTCCGACGGCTAACACTGCTGAGAGCGTCGGACGCTCAGTTCCTGAGCGTCGGACCATTAGCCGAAGCGTCCGACGGTGCAGTTCGTGCGAGAGATAACACGTGGCGAGCTCTGAGAGCGTCGGACTCTCGGCGTTAGTCTGACGGTGAGCGTCGGACCAACGTCCGACGGTTTTCAGGGCTCGGGGAGCTCTCTGGAAACGTCGGACGGCCGCGATCGTTGGTCCGACGGCTTCGTCCCGCTGAGTCCGACGGTGTCAGCTGAGGGCGTCGGACCGTTTGTTTTAGTCCGACGATTATACCGTCCAACGGTTCGTTTAGCGCGGGAAGTTAGCCGTTGTGATCCAACGTTCGACTTCAAACGGCTAGTGACACGTGGCATTCATCCGGGGCGTCGGACCGTGCTGTTTAGTCCGACGGTCTGGCCGTCGGACAGTTCGACGGTACGCAGTGAAGTCTAAACGGCTATTTCTTTGTGTGTGGCTTATAAATAGTCACTTGGCCGGTTTGGGGAGTAGCTCTTGGCACTCCTGAACATCATAGCATACTTGTGAGCCTTCCCACTCCACTCTCACTCATCCTACTTGATTGTGTTCATCATTTGGTGAGTTTGGAGAGCATCAAGTGCATTGCATTGATAGAGATCATCTAGAGGCACTTGGTAGTGGTGATTCGCAGCGGTTTCTCTTGTTACTCTTGGAGTTTGCCGACTCCTAGACGGCTTGGAGCTGCGAGGATCGTTGAGGGGAGTTGGTGATTGTCTCCGCCTCCGATCAAGGTATTGTGAGGGGTTCTTGAGCCTATCCCCGCGGGAGATCGCGAAAGGCATCTTTAGTGGATTGCTCGTAGCTTGGTGGATCCCCATCTTGTGTTGGTTGTGCGGCACCCTTGAGAAGGGTTTGGCGTGTGATGCCAATTAGCGCGTGAACCTCCAAGTGGGTGTATCGCTACAACGAGGACTAGCTTGCCGGCAAGCAAGTGAACCTCAGTAAAAATCTTGTGTCATCTCTCTACCGAGGATTTCCCTTATATTTGATTGATTGGTTATATTGGACTTCATATCTTCTCTACACCGGGAGTATTGAAATCACCTTCTCTCTTTACTTTTGTGTACTTACTCTCGTGTGTAGCTTGTTAGTTAGTTGCTCACTTAGGAGTAGTGTATAGTAGTGACATAGCCTTTGAGTGTGAACTAGTGATCATAGTGTAGTATACTTGTCTAGGTGGCTTGCATAGCATAGTTTAGAGCTAGTGTTTTGCAAAGCTTGCTATTGTTACTAATCGGCTTCTTAAGTGTTGTTTGTAGATTTTTATAGGCTATTCACCCCCCCTCTAGCCATTTAGGACCTTTCACTCGCCACGCCCTTCCAGCACACCTGCCTGTCGTGGTGCTAGAAGGACATGGTCAGGGCGCCGAAATCACATAGGATGGGGCCCAGCGTGGCCAGCCGTTGCGTCCCGAGGACGACGTCGTAGCCGGCCAGTGGGAGGGCGAAGAAGTCGGTGGTGAAGGAAACGCCCTCGATGGAGAATGATGCCGCGCGGAACACGCCGGGGCACGGCACCCGTTCACCGTTGGCGACGGTGACTTTCATGCCGCCCCGGAGTTGCAGGCGCAGGGAGGTACGCGCGGCTGCTTCCTCGGCGACAAAGTTATGCGTGGAGCCAGAGTCCAGCAAGGCCAGCAGGGTCGCCCCTCCAAGGTTGATGTGCACTTGCATGGTTTCCCCCAGCCGGACGCCCGCAATCGCGTGAAGCGAGATCAGCGGATCCTCGGTAGAGGCCGCGGCTGTGGAGTCCTTGGCTGCCTCGTCGTCTGCAAGGTCAAGGAAGAAGAGACGTTGACAGACACGGTTATGGCCGTGAGAGTATTTCTCGTTGCAGTTAAAACAGAGGCCCTGTCGCCGACGGTCATCCATCTCAGTTGTTGAGAGACGGCGGACCTGGCGGCCCGCGAAGGATGGAGTGGTGGTGACGGGCCGACTCGGGGGCGGAGCCGGAGCCGGGAGGGCGAGCGGTGGAGGCGGCCCGGTCAGTAGGCCGCGGCCTGGGAGGCGCGGCGCGAGGGCTGCCGACGCGGCGACGGCGGGTGCGACGCTCTGGCCACGAGCCTCCAGCTTCCGGGCCAGATTCATGGCGACAATGAGAGTCTAGGGGTTCTGGATTTCCACGTCGTGGCTGAGGGGCGGCAGAAGGCCCGCCGTGAAGGCCTGGATGCGCTGCTCCTCTTCAAGCGGCCCCGCGCGCGGCAGCAGCGCTTCAAAACGCGCTTGATACTCCTCGACTGAGCCGGTGCATTTGCACACCATGAGCTCGCCCATGGGGTTGGAGCGGAGAGGCGGCCCGAAACGGAGGTTGAGGAGCTCGGTGAAGCGCCGCCAGTTGGGAGTGCCCTCAGACTACTGCACGAGGATGTACCACATCTGCGCGGTGTCTTCGAGGTTGTACGACGCCATCCAGACGCGCTCTTCCGCCGCGATGCGCTGCTGAACGAAGTAGGATTCGCAGCGATTGATGAAGGCGAGCGGGTCGGACTTACCATCAAACTTGGGAAAGTCCAATTTCTGGAACCTTGGTGGCCGGTCGGCGTTGCTGTCGCCAAAGCCTGGCCCCCGTGAGCCCGCGGAAGAAGAAGACGGCGGTTGCGCGAGCCAATCTGCTGCTGCATGTTGTTGAGGGAGGATGACATCTGCTTCTGGAGGTCGGTCAGGTTGGTGGCGAGTTGGCGGATCATGGCGCCCAGCTCTGCCGGGGAAGGGATCGGCCATGGGAAGCGAGATGGAGGCGGACGAGCGAGGAGGGGACGTAGTGGGCGTTGGGGTGGTGGAGGAAGCGGCAGATGCGGCTGAATGAGGAGAGGATCGACGGCCTACCGATACCAAGTTGTCAAGGGCCTTGGCATCCAGGGTAGGAGGGCCTTGACTACGTAGTTCGTAGCTTGAGCCTGGTAATGGCGGTGCCAGGGTTCTTCCCTGGACGCCCAGCAAAGGTGAGATTTAGACAGCAGAGGTGAGGTTAGGGATAACTTTCTTCTTGCTTCCCTCATGCCATAGTTTGCCGATTACATAAATAGGAGGCTCACTCCTCGATCCTACTGCCCGGCATTAATCAGCCGGCTGCTATAATAAAGGAGCTAATCTCCTGGATACAATGCCCAGCCATAACTTCTGTTGGCTGCTAAAACCCCTTCACCTCCTTCTTGATCATCGTGAAGCCTTAAACCTCAGCCGCCCTGTCTTCATTAGGCTGCTGTTGGCCACGCGCAGCACCTCGTGCTCGAGGACGGCGGCTGTATTGTCGGCCCCACATCACATCTCCTTTGGGACATCTCATTGAATTATTAATTGCATAATCTAATGCTAGTCTACTCTTATTCTACTTTGAATAAATATAGGGGAAGATAATAATAGATAAAATATCTCTGTGCCTCACTTTGGTTAAGTAAAGACTGAACTTGACTCGACACTACATATTCAATTTGACAAGCAAATTGAGATTACCACAGAAGCCTACATGGGGCATGAGACCAAGATGGGTGATGAATTGATGATAGCACAAGTTTACCTCCTGAAGAAAAAAAAAAGAAAGACGATATTATTAGCCACAAGTAGGTTAGACAGAGATATGTTCTTTAATAATTTATTAAGAAGAGACGACTTACTTGTAATCATCACAGGTATCTGACCGATCTGCGACAATTTGCTGTGAATATGTGTTCTCTACATTTTAAATAGATGCAAATCTGCTACCTTATCTTGTAGCATGACTGCAAGATAGTACTTGTTTCGATCCAACAGGCACAACCACAGCCAGGCACCAAATAGACCAAAGACATCTCAGATCTAGACAAACAATATTTCTCATCAAGATACGTTGACTAATAAACAGAGAATCATGAAACCTATTTAAAGCTTGATTTGCTAGAATCTCTGTTTTTCCCTCCCTGACAGTAAACTTCAAAGCCGAGTACGTGTGCTCACTGCTCAATAATGTACCTTTACCATATTCATCTATCTGAGCGTGGAAATCATATTCATGTTTCATTGTCAAGCTTCAAGCTCTAAGGTTGTCAGTTGTCACAGGTAGGAAGTAAAACAAGTATCTTTACCCAGCAAACTATCCATTGTCATGGTAACTCTTAGTTGACTTTTTCTTAACAAATTCATTGATTAGTGAAGTATAAACTCCAAAGTCTGAAACCATTCCTTTTGCACTCTTCAGTTCTTCAGTACCTCTAACTTTTCCATGCTTGCAATGCCCATCCAAAAGAATGTTGTAAGTTATATCATCTGGGCATACCCCAATATTAAGCATCGCATTCAGAAGCATGTCCGCATTCTTCATCTGACCCAGACTGCAGAAGCCATTCATAACCACATTATATGTCACAACTCCCGGATTTTTGCCCTTATTCTGCATCTCTTTCAGTAACTTAAAGCCTGTCTTCACATCAGTATTCTTACAGAAGGCATCAATCACCATTGTGTATGTCGTGTTGTCAGGCTCCAAACCAGCCTCCACCATCTCACATAGGATCCTTTCTGCATCGACTGAACGCCCTGCCTTACTCAGTCCTGAGATGAGTGCAGTGTATGTGACCTCATCCAATGCAACCCCTTCGTCTGACATCTCTTGTTTCATCTCCATTGCCATGTCCAACTCACCCTCCTTGCAGCAACCATCGATGAGGGTGGTGTAAGTAACCTTGTCCGGCTTGAGACCATTGTTCCTTATCTCCTCCATAACGTCATTGGCTGCTTTCAAATCTCGCACTCGACAAAAACCATTCACCAGAGCATTGTATGCCACCAAATCCGTCTTGATGCCCCTTGTGGCCATCTCCCGGTGCAACTCCAACCCAGCTGACACATTACCATCCTTGCAATGTGCATCTATCAATGTCGTGAACACAACAGTATTGGGGTTCACGCCTCTCTCGCGCATTTCCTCAAACATCTCCACTGCATCGTGTATCCTCCCTGTCTTACACAACCCCTGCATAAAAGCACCATAGGTGTACACGTCTGGTGCGACTCCTACCTTCTCCATTAGTCCTCGGAGAGCGTTTGCGCTGCTCACATCGGATGCCTTGCACATCCCAGACATCAATGTGTTGAAGCTCACTACCGTTGGCTGCACACCCCTCCTCAACATTTCATGGAACACATTCCGCGCACCGGAAAGTTTGCCTGATCTGATCATGTCACGCATTAGCATGTTAAACTGCTTGGCCTCCGGGGGCACGCCTGCGTCGAGCAGCTGCAGGTAGAAGGCGTAGGCTTCAGGAACAGAGGGAAGCCGATTCATGAGATCGGACCACGCTGGCATAGGGACGCGGACGCCGCGGCGGAGCGCGAGGAGGAGGAGGGAGCATCCATCGGGTAGGAGGCCCTCATCGGCGTACGCTTTGGCGACCGCGGACACGAGAGGTGCCGGGTCGTCGGTGGAGGCTGCGGAGAGGAGCAGCGGGAGGAGCCGCGGCGGGGAGTCGCGGCCGAGGCGGGAGACGAGGAGGCGGAGGAGGGGGAGCGCAAGGTGGGGGAGGCGGTGGGCGTTGAGGAGGTGAGACATGGAGAGGAAGGAGGCTGGGATGTGGCGGAAGAGGCCCGGCGGCGAGGCGAGGAGGACGCGGAAGAGTGAGAGGAGCGGGAGAGGCTGGAGGGCGAGCGGGTTGCGGCGGAGGAGGGAGAGGAAGTGCGCGGAGGTGAAGGCCGGGAGGAGGCGGAGCAACGGCGCGGGCGCGGCTGCCGGGAGCGGCGCCGGGTGGACGGGGAGGCCGAGCGCTACCTCGGACGCCGCGACGAGGAGAGGATCGGCGTCGCCCGGGGGCGGGGGCGGGAGCGTCGACCACGGCGCCGCGTACCATGGGGAAGAAGAAACGGGCGGCGTGGGCTCAGCGGCCGCCGGGCAGCGCTGGGTGGGGCGAGGGCGGAGGGCTCTGCCTCTCTGCATTGTGGTCGCCTGCTCGGTGGGGGAGGCAGCAGAGCGCCAAGTTTAAAGATGACTAGTGCAGAAAACAAACTGATTTCGACGGTGAATCTGCGCTGAAATCAGAATAATTAACAAGTGCTGGTTGCTTTCAAGAACAGGGGGATGCTTTCGTAACTCGATCAAGGTTGTCGTCGTGCAAACGGAAGCAAGATTACTTGTATTGTAGCTTGCGCGTGCAGAGCCAATGCATCTTTAGATCATAGATAGATGTGGCTGGCTAATGGTAAACAAACAACAGACGAAATTCACCCTCTGCACGATCCCCTGCAATCGATCCAGATGCGAAGACATTCCACCAGAACCGGAAGTCCCGTAACGGGCTGTTTGGATACTGGGGCTAGAGGTAGTTTGATCTAGTTTGAACTCAACTAGCCTGAAAGTATCAAACTGGAGGGTTAGAGTGGGTTATTCACAGCTACCTCACCCAAAAAACTAGCCCCTCCAAAAGATGGTTATTTGGGCTAATTCAGATGTGGACCATACTTTTCCCTCACATTTACCTACACTATGGCCTACACAAATGATTAGAAAAGTACTTTCCTGTCAATCTAACACTTTGTATCCAAACAACACTTGAATTAGAACTAGTTGAGGGCTAGTTTACAGTTAGAAACTAACTCTAACTTTTAGTACAGTTAGAGGATCCAAACATGGCCAATGTCTCTCACCCAGCCTCTATGAGACACTCGCTGACTGTCCTCGAGTGAATCGACCCCTTCTAAACTGAACCAAAAGGGTTGATACAGGGCCTGTGCCCTAGAGCCACCGCCATCACCACCGTCGTCTCTCCCCATCACCACCGTTGATCCCCCTTTCCTTCTCCTCCGACATCTTACCGAGAGTTGAAGGGAGCGGGGATCTATTGTTTTTTAATAAGTTTTTCCTAGTAAATCGAGTCATTAGGGTTAGTGTCTCTCCATGCCAAAGGTCTTGGTATTGGAGTTTTATCTCCTCCTCCTTCTCTTCTCCGGCGACGACGAAGGAGAAGGAGAAGGAGAAGGGTGGAATCGTCTTCTCCATGGCAGCCTTGTTGAAGATGAGGGCGGCAACCTCAGCGTCAGCATCTTCATCAACATGACGACATGGAGACCTTTGTTTCTGGACGGCGGCATCGAGGCGGAGATGATATCGTCACCATGGAATAATTTTCTCGAGTCTCTTCTCCGTTTTGTTATGGTTAGATCTAACTATAATGAAAGACTAAGGAGAATAAGTTTCAGATCAGTCTTCCTCATTCTTCGGTGCCAGAAAGAAGGAAGACGGCAGAAAGAAGAATTTCCTCAATTCCGCCTACAGTAATGTTGGCCGCCATTCGTTGAGCATTTGTTCTCAGGCCATTTCCCGAGTGTTTGCCTGTGCGGTCATTCATACTGTAAAGCATCAAACAGGTTATGTTTTGAGTTGTGCTGTTCACAACATGGATATTTTTCTGTGATTCATAGTGCTTGTAACGTATTGATGTACCCAGCTATCATATAATATAATTCTTCTTCTGTCGAAAGAAAAAACCCTGAACCAAAAGAGTTAGGGCCAACTCCGTGATGGATTGCCCTGTATCGATCTACGATGGTCCAAAAGAACGTCTTGCGACCATCTCCTGACTTGAATGATACGGAACGCCTCAAGCACTGCCTTACAATGCGTTTAGAGCTGCGAGGCAAATTGATCCAGATTCTATACCATTGTCGGTTCATCGTAGCCACTCCCTGATTCCCACCTCAAATGAAGGGAACAGGGACTACAACAAGCTTATCCTTATCAGTTAAAATCAGCGTATTTTTTCATCCATGGAACATTGTTTTCTCTCGCAACAAATCTGCATCAGATAAAATTAGTGTTTTTTTTTCCTGTGGCCAAACAGGGCGGAACAGAGGCAGCAGCCTTTTTGAGCAAAAGGTATCGGCCTAAAGAGCTGTTGCATGGAGACATACCATAGAGGACATTGACATTCATCCTATCGACAATAGTCGATTAGGCATGTACTGAAATGGCCATTTATACAACAGGTCCTACGCATGGAAGGTTTTTCTCAGACTTGGTGCGACTGGATTTCTAGCATCATGACTAGAGGTAGCGTCGCTATCAAGGTGAATGAAAAAATAGGCCACTATTTTCAAACAAGAAAAGGGGTAAGGCAGGGTGATCCTTTATCCCCGATTCTATTTAATATAGTCATTGACATGTTGGCTATTCTCATCTCAAGAGCCAAGGAAGCGGGACAATTTCGAGGAGTAGTACCACATCTAGTGGATGGAGGGTTATCGTTACTTCAGTATGCCGACGATACTATTATCTGCATGGATAATGATCTTGAAGGCGCTAGGAACATGAAGCTGTTGCTAGGCGCCTTCGAACACTTGTCCGGTCTTAAGATTAATTATTATAAGAGTGAATTGTTCTGTTTTGGAAAGGCGAATGAAAATCGTTCGGAATACACAAGAATCTTTGGTTGTGATATGGGATCATTTCCATTTAGATACTTGGGTATTCCGATGCATTACAGGAAAATAATGAATAGGGATTGACGGCATGTGGAGGAACGGTTTCAGAAAAGGTTAGCGGGTTGGAAGAGCAAGGTGTTGTCAGTAGGGGGACGCCTTGTTTTAATCAACTCAGTTCTAAGCAGCCTCTCTATGTTTATGATGTCTTTCTTTGTTATTCCTAAAGGGGTGTTAGCAAAGCTGGATTATTTCAGATCCCGTTTCTTTTGGCAAAGCTCTGAAACTAAAAAGAAGTATAGACTGACTAGGTGGGAAGTGGTTTGTACGCCTAAGGACCAAGGTGGGCTGGGTGTTTTGAATCTACACGTGCAAAATAAATGCTTATTGAGCAAATGGCTGTTTAAATTATTAAATGGCGATGGGATCTGGCAACAGATACTAAGGACAAAATATTTAAGGCACAAAACTTTAACTCAAGTTCAACATTTGCCTGGAGATTCACAGTTTTGGACTGGTCTAATGACGGTCAAGGATGAATTTCTGTCTATGGGCAGGTTTGAACATGGAGACGGAACACAAATTCGTTTTTGGGAGGACACGTGGATTGCACAGCGTCCTCTAAAGATGATCTTTCCGTCTTTGTATAGTATTGTTCGTAAGAAAAGTGCCACAGTTTGCACGGTAACATCCACTATGCCGCTGAATGTAGCCTTCAGAAGATCTCTGATAGGAGTTAACTTGCATGCATGGCACACAGTGGTGCTTATGGTTATGCATGTAAATTTTAGGAATCAGAGAGACCGCTTTGTTTGGGGTCTACAACGTAATGGATTGTTTACAGTTAAATCGATGTATACAGCTTCGTTAAACACTCAGTTCCTACCTCTAAATACGGCCATTTGGAGAATAAAGTTACCCCTTAAAATTAAAATTTTTATTTGGTATTTGTTTAAAGGGGTAATCTTAACGAAAGATAATTTGGCTAGAAGGAGATGGGCAGGAGATGTGAAGTGTGCTTCTTGTAATTCAAATGAAACAATACAACATCTATTTATTGATTGTCATGTTGCAAGATTCATTTGGAGAATCGTTCATGTGATTTATAATATGAGTCCACCAAGTAGTGTGCAGAGTTTGTTTACAGTCTGGTCACAACAGGTAGACAAACCAAATAGGTCTAAAGTACTAATAGGTGCGGCTGCGATCTGCTGGGTATTTTGGATTAGTCGTAATGATATTATATTTAATAAAGCCATACCATGTTCATATTTACAGGTTTTATTCAGAGCGACGTACTGGATCAGAACATGGGCGATTTTTCAGAAGGTGGAATGCTCGCCAGGATTTTATTAAAGGGTGCGGGTTACTTGAGACAGCCGCGATGGAGATCTTCGCTTCACACAGGTGGAGATTTAGCAATAGAATTGCTATTTAGGTTACACCCTTTTTTTTTAAGTCAATGAGTTACAAACGTTTGTCGCAGCACTTTGTTTTTGAGGTTCCTTAGTTCCTGGACGTGGAGAACAGTTTGTAATAATTAAAGGCTATATACATCAATCGATGCAGAGGCCGGGATATTTTAATATATTCCCTTTAAAAAAAAATGTACACAATTTCTTTCTCGAAGGCAAAAAAAAAAAACGCAATGGTAAGTAACAGTAAATCCCACATTAGGTAAGAGTAACAACCAAAAAAAAAATCGCAATGGTAAGTAACAGTAAATCCCACATTAGGTAAGGAGTAACCTGCTCAGTAGGTAGTCCAAAACAATGGCATAAATGGAACATGGCAAAAGAGAAACATGACCCATCGATACCGAAGAATCATAACAAAAGCACTGTTGATTCTGAAGCTACTTTCCTCAGCATTATGCAGATAAATTATCAGCATGTAGTGGTGTTCTATATCGGGCGCTAGCTACAACCTTACTCATAGACAGTGCTTAGTTATAGAAGCAGAATCAATTAAGTGTTATAGGCCCAAATCAAATTAGTCTAGTGCTCTCACTGCACTGCAAAACGGTACTGATGGCAAGCTTTTCTTTTCATACGCATCAGCCAGAACTATTCTAATGGCGATTCTTAGCAAGGGTTACTAAGGCCCTGCTTGGATCCTATGGTCTAAAGGTTATAGTTGGCTAAATTGAGGACTAAAACTTTAAACCACTTCAATCCACTTGTGTGGTCTAAAATTTTTGTGAAGTTGGCTAAACTTTAGATAACACTTTGAACCTCCAATTCGGAAGTGGTATAAAGTATAGTGGCTAAACTTTAGGCCATGGGATCAAAACAGGACCAAGACAAATGAGACCTACTAAAAAAAGGTTAGAATAGAAGAGATTCAGGCATTCAGCCATCGGGAGAATGGTGCCACCACCCTGCATGGAAGACACATGTCTGACACCCTTAATGCTGAAATCCAGCTCCTAATGTCATAAAAAAAATTAAAAAAAATAAATAAAATAAAAAGAGGTCAGAAGAACAATAGGCCACGGATAAATAGCAATGAGCATATGCAAGGTAGAGGGATCAAGTGCAGGTGTTTCTCATATTAGACAAGTACCTAGGTAGCTTACAAAAGATGGTATATTTACAGGTACATTTTAGATATTTCTCCTGAAGAGCTTTGCATAGTAGAGGAGAACATCCGAGTTTTCAGAACTTGGGCATTCCCTGTTTGGCTGCTGAAAGCTGATCAGAGGACGATGAACTCAAGCAAGCAATAACTTCTCCAGCACAGCCGAGAGGGCTTTCCTCGCTGTTCCATTCAACTACCAATAACCAAGAGCTTAGCTACTTCTTATCTCTGTCATCCTCGCTTGTTTCCGACACGGCTCGATCAGCTATGGCCTCTGGCTCCCAGCCTTGCATTCCAGACTTCATAATCACCCACTGAAGTGACTCAATCACCTGCCGGTCATACATCTGCTTCTGCTGCATCATTTCCTGGAATTGCCGCGCCTCCCTCTCCACCAGTGCCTTCTCGCTACGCAGGCACGCAATCTTGGCCATGGCCTCGTCAGCGGCAGACGCTGCAGCATGCCTCTCCTTCTCCAGCTCCTCCAGCGCAACCTCCTTCAGCAGCCTCTCCTCCTTGAGCCTCCTCCTCAGGTACTGAACATTGCCTTCGTCTTCCGGATCGCTGGGCTCTCCAGCATTGTCCTCTTCCTCCCTGCTGTCAACCGCCTGCTCGAATTCAGCAGCCAGCGACCTCGAGACCGGCTTGCTGTCAAGACATTGGCTCGAGTCGTCCGAGCGGGTGCGCTCCACGCCGCCACGGCGGCCTCCTCTCTTCAGGGCCCGAATCTTGGACCCGCACACGGCGCACACGAGTCCCCCGACGTGCAGCGCCTGCACCACCGAGTCCGTGCTGCCGACGCGCCGCTCTACGGAGGCGCAGCGCTTGGCGAGGCGCCAGACGCTGACGGCCAGGAAAAGGAGCGAGATCGCGACGAGCAGGCGGTGGGCGCCGATCGATCCGGCCAGCCGAGCAGCCCGCCGCGCCGCGGAGGCCCAGTCTCCGCCGCCCTCAGCCCACCGCGCCGCGGAGGCCCACTCGCCGACGACCTCAGACCACACCGCCGCGGAGGCCCACTCGCCGACGACCCCCGCCAGCCCGGATGCGTGGAGCACCACCATGACGCCGAGCGCGGAGCCGACGAGGAAGTACACGGCGCCCGCGCCGGTGCCGGGCACATAGGCAGGGGAAACGCCGCTCTTATTGCCGCCCATCGTGACCAAATTAGGGCAAAAAAAAACACACTCCGAAATTTGAATTGAATTGAAATCAATAAACGCAGGAAAGGATGGTGCGAGCTTTGGGGGCTCGAGCCGTGCGGCGGTTCCGGCCGAATCGGTTGGAACCGGGAGAAATCTGGGGCCCTGTTGGTTCGTAGGACGGAGCCGGGATCTGCGCGGGCGAGCTGCGGCGCGCAGGCGTGGGCTGTGCTGGCGAGCGGGGTGGAGTCGTGGAGAGATTGGAGGCGAAGCGCAAGCGCTTGGAAACAGGAAAGCAAGGCGAAGCTCCGTCCGTTGTACTACTGGAGTCTGGAGTAGCAGCCGTAGGGTTCGGTTGGAGCCTTTTGAAGATTTCTGCGGATAAGTTGTGGGCGATGTCGCTGGCCTGTGGGTCTGATGAATCAGTGGGCCCCAAATGACGTGGCATGCCGCATGGGTTTCGTTGTGTGTGGGGCCGGAGAAAAGGATCGTACGGGACGTGGGTAGTCGACGAGTCGTAGCGTCTTTTTTCGATGGAGGAGGAGACGGATACTTGTGGTACGGCATGACAAGTGGGGTCAAGAGTGGGTTTTGGCCGTATGGGCCCAGTTGTATATGACGTGGTACGCTCAAGCCAAAGTAGGAGTACACAGATATCTATGGGAAATACGTGGACATGGAGAAAGGCAGGGGAGATCGAAACGGCCGAATATTGCGTGGCTTTGGCTTGTGTGAGATTTGTCATTTACGAAGTGTTTGTATGTAAAATATTTTTTAAATAATAAGAAATATTGTGGTTTTCTACAATATTTTGGTTTCAAGTTATAACGTGTTTATTGTGATATGATATTGTGTGGCTCGTGTGATTTGTCATTTGCGAAGAGACAAAGGCTCTATTTGTATGTAAAATGTTTCTAAAATAATAAAGAAATGTTGTGGTTTTGTACGGATAGAGTAAGTCTTCTACTCATTCCTGTTTAGACACAATTTTTTACTTTGTACTCATTCAATTCCTAAACTATAAGATATTTTAGTTTTCTAAATATACTGTTTTTTTATACACTTTTACATATAATATCCCAATGTAGTATAAAAATATAGATCTGATCAAAACATTTTATAATTTCAAATAAAAGGAGTAGTTCCGTGATGCTACATCTCTCGAAAACTAAACTACGTCTATCAAACATACCTAAAACTGGTTGTTTGGTTGGTAGCCACACTTTGCAACTATTTGTTAATAAAAATTGCCACATTTGCCTAAGTTGAGGTGGTCAAATTCTTTGCCACAACTTAGCAAGTCTAAGGGAATCTTGCCATACTTTTTTTAGTCATTGACGCGTGGGACCTAGTTTACTGGAAAAGAATCTTACCACAACTGTGGCTGCAACCAAACAGCTGCCAAAATTGGTCAAACTTGCCTAACCTTAGGTGTGGCAATCTGTGACAAAGTGTGGCTGGCAACCAAATAACCCCTAACAATCTGGCATACATGCATTTCTTGTCATGGTTTGGACTACTAGTAGGCTTTGGGAGTGTTTAAATTTGAGGCGTAAAGTTTTTACGTGTCATATCGGATATTATAGCGATGTCGGAAAATTTTTTCGGATACTAATAAAAAAACTAATTACATACTCCTCCGTCCCAAAAAGACTGTCGTTTTAAACTTTTCAGATATCATGTTTGACCATTCGTCTTATTTAAATTTTTTATATAAATATCATTTATCTTATTATGATTTGTTTTATTATTAGAGATACTTTAATAATTATTAATTGATTTATATTTTGTACAAATTTATTGAATAAGACGGACGGTCAAAACAATTTCTGAAAAGTCTGAAATGACAGTCTTTTTTGGACGGAGGGAGTAACTGGTTTGTAAACCACGAGACAGATTCATTAGATCTAATTAATCTGTCATTAGTGAAGTTCACTATGCCACAATATTATCAACTCATGGACTAATTAGGCTTAAACATCTGTCTCACAATTTACACGCAATCTATACAATTTATTATTTTTCGTCTATACTCCCTCCGTATTGGTAAAAGATGACGTTTAGAACAATGACACGGTCTTCAACGCATGACTTTGACTTCATATTTTCATAAAAATATTTATTAAAAAATGATATATGTATATTTTTATAAAAATATATTTGAAGAAAAATCTATCTATATAGGTTTCATATTTTCAAACTTAACCATTTAAAAGTTATTCATGATCTATATTCTCAATGTTTGACCAAGACCTTTTTCAAAAAGGTTTTTTGAAATGAGGCCATTGTAATTTTTAAAGTTTGGAAATACGCCATTACAATTCATCTATTATGAGATCTACCACTGTAATTTCATCTCTTCCTCGTTCATACCATTATGTACGCCTGCAGCGTATAAGGGCCCACAGTCAGCTGCGAATGCATACGTATGAACACGTATAGGTCTACTAGGCGCGAGGCTGAGCGAAGGCAGAGCGATGTCGCTCGCCGCGGCGGCCAGCATGCGAGGAAGGAGCGCACGAGCGTGCACCTGCTTAATTCCGCCGCCGCTTTCAACCTCCCTGCCGCTTAGCATCTCGCTGCCTCCTTCCCTGCCGTCCAGGTAGTAGCCGGGTACCGTGTGTCTTCATGGTGAAGACGGTGGCTTCCTTCTTGCCCACGTCCGACGCGTAGGCGACCTGCGCTCGCGATGACATCTCATGAAGTTCGTGGCCTCGCCAAGCGCTGCGACGTGGCCGGATGGGTCGTGCTGCACACCGTGCATGTTGCCGGTGACGAGCGAGCTTGTGACCTTGATGCAAAGGACGACGATCCCATGAATAAGTCGTTGCCAGCTTGCCGCAGTACCAGACGAACACCCAGCAGTATTAAGTCCAACAGGCTGCAGGCGTGGCAGAGGCGGCCGTGTGCCCGTGTGGGCAGTAAACTTGACGACGTGCGCCTGCTGCGGCTCCTTCTCGAGCACCAGGCCGTGGTGTGTCGATCCTCGACCTCGATGCGCTCCGTGGCCCGGCGATGGAGAGGGAGGACACGCCGGAGACGACTGCCGCGGAAGCCGACGCCACGCTCACAGCCGCATCGACGGCGGCGGCGGCGATGGCCACCGCGTCCGCGGGGATGGCCACCCATGCGCAACTCCCGTGCAGACCTCTGTGCAGGCGAGAACTGCAGCTTGGCCTCGTGCGCTGGCCGCCGTGGCAAGCGCCGTCGCGCTGCCTTCGTTCCGGCTCACGCCCTGGGCTTGTACATGTCCATACGCGTTCCTATACCGGTTCTCAGTATGCATACGCGTCTGACGGTGGGCCCTTATACACTGCAGGCGTACAGAATGGTATGGACGATGAAGAGATAAAATTATAATGTCAGATCTCAGAATAGGCGGATTATAACGGCCTATTTTCAAATTTGGAGAATTGCAATGGCCTCGATCAAAAAGCTATTTTCAAAACATCATCTTTTACCAATATAGAGAAAGTATTTAATACTTTAGGTATGTGACTACATATTGTGTGATGGGTATAAAAGGTACATGGGGTTCAAGATAGCTCATTAAAGTTCACCATCATCAAGCTAAGGATTGAGCTGTTTTTTTTTTTCAACAGAAAAATCTGCACGGAACCTAACTGCCTGTGTGATCATGCGAACCTAGAGCCCACACAGACTAAAAAATCGCGAGCAGTTCTCCAGGCCTTTTCTCAGCCCATGAACTAACAACTCTTTTTAGCCCATGAAATATATAGGATCCCTAATTCCCTTTAGCAATCCTTCATTGGCCCAATAAACTTTTTTCTTTGTCTCTCGTGTGTCTAGCATAAATAAACACCTACGGTATTATTTGGATGTCCATGTATTCATTTTAATTTACATGTCTTGAAGGGGATTGACATAGAGTTTAGTTTAGTTCTACTCTAATTCACCGTAATACATGTGGATTAAGACGGATACGTGTGCAAAATTCCAAATAAGGCCTAGAGGAATTCCAGCCATATATATTGTACACTTATGAAACAAAGCATTACTCCAAAATGATTGTAATCTATGGTCAATTGATAGAACACGCCTTTTTCTTGAGGGAAATAGGTACAAAGACATCTGTGTATAGTCTATTGCTATCAACAAACGAACGTTGCTAAACCGTTTGTATGTCAAATTTAGTGGCAGAGGCACCGCATCGGAGCACTGCATCCAAAACTGGATGGCTCCAGTCGCTACAGTAAGACGCCACAGGTAGCGTTCCTGCGTGCCGCCTGTGAAGGGATGGAGAGAGAGATGAGATGGGTGGGCCTTATATTTTGAGGATGTTGGTATAGAGTATGATATAGAGTAAAGTATAGTTGCGGGGAAAATTGATATAAAGGTGATCTCAATGACTAGGTGTAACAGAACCGTCTAAATCACGTAGTCCCACAGGCACCTGTCAACGTCACTAATGACATCTGACAGCCGGACCCATGTTCCATATGACCCAGGCGGGCTCTGCCGGGCTACATAAGCACCCGTTATCTCCAACAGGATCCCATTGCGAAGCCATTATAGAGTTACAACATTTCATAACAAAATACATCAGAGTAAAATTTGCGGAAGAGTAAATAGTACGTAATATTACAGACCAGTGTTCGAATAAAATTGAGTGTAGTTATTACAGACCATAAATTTAAAAGAGTAGCAGTAGTATTGGAACAACAGTACGACAGATAGTTTAATATTACACGAACCCTGCCCAAGGTTTTAACCTTAATCTTCTTCAGTCTCCTGGACGATGGTGACGCAGCACGGAGCGAGACAAACTTCAATCTCCTGCTGCCCTCCTGCAATGGGGTTAACAAACCCTGAGTACATGGGGTACTCCGCAAGACTTACCCGACTAAAAGTGTAAGATTAGACTCAGGAATGCAAGCTGAGGGGAAGTCAAGGTAAGGCTTTAGCAAGAGTTTAAGAGTTTTGCGGAAAAGCATTACTAGTCCTATCTCATTATTTTCTTTCAATAATACTATTCATCATTATCCATTTCTCCAAGTTCTTTCTCATATATCAACATTCTTTCATTTGCTTAATCCATTCAAAACAATCATAGTTCCGAACCACTATTCACTGTAGGTGTGAGGATCAAGTCTCCATATCCGAGGAGCAACGACGATTCAAATCGATTAACACCCAGCTGGGGATCCCTATCCACACTGCGTATGTAGCACTTAAGCTTGCATACGCCAACCCCGCCTACCACGGCTTTTCCTACCCTGGAACCGGTCCTGCGCCACCCGAGAGCACAGTACTCCTCTCGTCTCCAGGCACGACGGCCACGAGGGTACACGCTACTCTCGCCATCTCTCCACTCCCAGTGAGTGGTTGTCGGTTCCAGCAGTAGAGCCACCAGAGTCAGAGGCTTTCCGTAGTATGTGGCTAGTTGCAAAGTCTTGATCACAGCAGGCCTGACAACGAACGGTCCCTAATATTTTTCCGTTAGAAACCATGCATTGGGACTCTAACCCAAGTACACTGGTAACTACCCGGTTTTCACATCCCTTTACCGATGGCGACGAAAGTTGGGACTCTAACCTAAGCAGTTGGCCAACCAAACGGGAAAAAACCATCCCCGTTGATGACAATGAACTAGCTAGGAACACTGCCAACCAACAAGGACATAACCAGACCCATACGGTGATTCATTTGATTGGTATCATCATAGTTCAAAATAGCATTTTTTTTGCAAATCTAATCATTAAGCATGACTAAGCATTTTGCAATACTTTTTAATAAATCAGGTTCTCAAGTATTGTCAGGTATTCAAGGATGGTAATGCATCAATTGGTTGTCACCCAACTCCTATTAACCTAATGTAATTAATTAACTCAAGTGGTAAATATTTTAAAAACACAAGGAGAGGGCAAATGCACCGGGGCTTGCCTTGGATTGCGTAGAGTGTCGGATCCGGGTCAGTTTCACAAATATCAAATCCTTGTACAACTTCCTGAGTAGTCTCCTCAGATGGACCCTCAGACTTTACCTCCGGATTCTCGGTCACTACACGTTTGCAATGAATGAATGTATGAACGTGATGCACATGAAATGATAGAATAAAATTAAATAATAAGTAATGCCCACACGTGAACAAGATCCTACCATAGGCTATCCATGATTACTCTAATTCACAATGTCCTAGGTCATAAAGGTGATTGACCTAGAATCTCAATCAATCCAAAAATCACACCATCCAATAATCATTCCATTTCCTATTCCTATTATTAATCATTTAAACTAACATATAATTTAATAAATACTTAACTATTTCCATTTGATGCCCAATCTCACCAACAGATACATTTCAGTACCAAACAGTGGCACAATAAATTTCATGATTTTTGGAGCAACACATAAATTATTAAAAATCATCAAAGTTCCTTTTATCATTTAATGTGCTGATTTTTAATTAATACATAAAACACTCAAATCATGCATTCAATATTTTTATTAAATTATACACATCTCAGAGAGTATCTAGAAATATTTTCATAATTTATGGTGCAGTATATTAATCCACACAAAAAGATTAAAACCTAACACTATTCATTTAAATGAAAATGAAAAAGCAATAGGAAATCGCTTGGAAAATTGAAACGGCCATTCGTCCCACCATGGCCCAGCATGGCCCAGGCCACGGCCCCGCGCGCGCGCCACCGAGCCGGCCCACAATCACGAACAGGCCCAGCACGGCCCGCACGCCCCCGCGCGCGCTCGCCTCCGGGCCGGGTCGCTGACAGGCCGGCCCCAGCCGTCAGCCCCCCGCGCGCGCTCACGCGCCTCCGCACGGGGACACTGACAGGCTGACCCCAGCCGTCAGTTCCTCCTCCCACCTCTCGCTCTCTCTGCTTCCTTCCGACTCCCGCGCGCGTGCGAGCACGGCGGCTTGCCGCCGGCGGCCCCTTCGGCGAGGGAACCTTCACCGAACGATGAGGTAAGCCCTAAGATGCTACCCCAGGGACCCTAAAAGGCTAGACCCGACCGGCGGCGAGCTCGTCGCGCAACAAGGCGGCTCGGCGAAGGCGACAGACCATACGCCGGCGAGCACAAGACGATAGAGACTAAACCAAAGGTGGGAAACGGTTCAGGAACTCACCACGACCCTAAACCACTAGCTGGTTGGGACGGAGACGGGACGGAGGAGTGGGCTTGACGACGTGCCGACCCGCGACGATGAGCACCGGCGATGACCCTCCCGTTCCGGTGATCCTAGAGCACCAAATGGCGAACCATCTAGCACATGAGAAACAGAGAAACACAAGGATCCCAAAACGCACAAAAATACCGGTAAGACCTCCCCCTCGAGGGCTGACCTCGACTTCCCGACGTGCGGCGGCGCTCTGCTCGGCTCCGGTGAGGAAACTATGACTTCCGAGCGCTTCCAGTGGCGGAAGGACGCACAGACAGACTCGATAGGAGCGCTGGGGAGTGGTGGTGACGGTGACGAGATGGAGGGAGTGAAGGTGAACGAGGCACGACGAATTTCGCCGGAATCCGATGTGATCTCACCGGTGACCGAATAGAGGAAACTGGCTGGGGAACGGGCCTCGTCGCCTTTAAAGGCTGGGCAAGGATGGAGATAGGGTCGGGGCGTCCGGGTCCCCCCTCCCGAGCTCGACATGGCGACGGTCGGGCCCTGGGACGGCCGGACGACGACCGGCGCACGTCGCGCGCACGCCGCGTACGGGCGGAAGATGAACAGGGGGTCCCCCCTGTAGCTACAGTAGTAGCCCATATAGGTGAAATGCTATTTGATTCAATTTGATCTGATCCAGCCTGAATCCGATGAAGTGGTGAATACAAAAGTTGTAGAGAATTTCGTGTAGATCATTTTTGCTTTTGATACTAATTTCAAATTCGGCCAAAATTTCAAATTACAGAAAATGGGGGTAAAAGTAGGGTTTGAATTTCAAACTGAAATTTCAAAATTACTTTTGATTCTTCTCAACAACTTGAAAATTGGTAAACATGAAAGTTGTCCTACTCAGAGAGCTTGACAACTTCTATTAAGGAAGTTTTTGAAGATTCTCAATATTTTTGAAAATTGAAGTTTCAAATGTAAATTTCAATATAGTAATTTGAGTTTAATTTGAATTTTTATAATATAAATTCGAAATCTCCAAAAATAAAAGTTGTTCCATTTTAAAAACTATACAACGTTTATTAAAACACTTTTCTCATATTCCTTATAGATTTTGAATTGGGGTTTTAGGTCAACTTTAGAGTTTAATTTGATTTCTATTTAATTGTTATTTTTTTGATTTTGATTAAGGACTTAATTACACAATCAATACTAGCTGAAATCAAATCACTCTAGGCCCTAAGCACAATCATATGCAGATGCTTAAATTTAAATATGATGACATGGCAGATTAATTCAACTGTAAAACCAGAGGATATTACACTAGGATATAATATTCTTTTACAGGTGTATTTTAGAGGTTGTGGAGTGCGGATAGCCTAAGATAAAATGGGGTCCAATACCTGTAACACCCCAGGTGTTAGTCATGAGCTAACCAGCGAGTGTGGCCCTAACCAAGTTATGTCAATAAATGATCTTGATCACTGTCTCACATTCATGTCCATCTACCACTGACTATTGGAAGAGTCTCATAAAGATCCAAATCAAGAATCCACTTGAAATAGCAAATCATATGCTTGTTTGGATTTATTGATTTTGTAAAGATGAGCATGCAAAGTCAATCAAACCTTGCAATCTTACCCAATCAACTCTACTTGAACTCTGCAACAAAAGTCATGAAGGGTTCATGTTGAGCACATGTCAAGAAAATGCCCACATTGGCCTAAATCTCCAATTCGAGCTATCAAATGATATTAGTTTGACCAAAGTAAAAATATTATTTCTGAGCAAGATATGAGGTTTGACCAAAAATAAAGGTTGAAGATCAATTAGAGTAGAACAAATGTTATTTTTGGACCAAGTCATGATTCAACTTCTATGTACCTCAAAAACAGCACCCAAGATGGGTTAGAAATCTAATTTCAGCACTCAGAATAATTCTAAGTATGAAAAATGGTGTCGATCTCACAGACGCCCCACTTCTCTGATTTTTGTTAAACAACTTGAGTGGGACCCAAAATAAAAGTTATCACAAACTCTTTGGGGCACAACATATTCAAATTTGAGGTCAATCCGACTTCGTTTGACAAGGTTTGCTACTCGATCTTTGATTGTAATTAGAGTTCTGACAGCTTCAAGTTGGCAACTAATTATCTCCTAATCCATTGCTCATATGGCCTGGCACTCTCCATGAAGTTGATAGCCCTTTGTGAGATCAACAACTTTGCTTAAGGCTCCCAGGCCGAATATTCTCTGGATATTCCGTTTTGCACCGCCAAACTCGTCCACTCTTGCGCACGCCACGTGTTCTACGTCGGGCTTCAAAGGGGACGCGTGGTCTCCCTGCTCTGTCCGCGCCCCCACCATTGCAGCTCGCTTGAGCTCTTCTCCCTCTCTCTTCTAGAGCACAAAATGGACAGAGGGCTCCCCCATCTCGCCCTCCACTCATTTCTCTCCCAATCGGTCGCTCTCCCACTCTCTCTCTGCCCTCTCCCCCTCGCCGGCGCGAGCGCGCAGAGCGCCACCGCCATGGCCGAGCGGAAGCTCTGCGGGCGCCGTGTGCTCCTCGCCTTCGCGTCTCCCCGTCGCAGGTTTGAGGTCGCCACTGGCTCCGAGAGCATCGGCTCCCTCTCCGGCGTCCCTTCTCCAGCCCTGGCCGCTCTCCCCGTGGCTGCCTACGGCGTGCCCGTCGTAGCCGAGCACGCGCTCGAGCTGCTGGGTCACCGTGGCTGCTAAGCCAAGGCCGTCACAGGGCCAGCCCTCAGGCGCGTGCCAGCCGAGGCCACCGCAGTCCCACGTCATGGCCTCCAGTCGGCCGCTGGCAGTGGCCGAGCCGGCCATTTCCTCCCCGGCGCCATCTGCTTCATCTCTGTCTGTTCGCACGGGAGAGAAAGGAAGAAGAAGGCCTTTGAGCCTATGACGAGCGGGCCCCACCTGAGCTCATTTGTGTCCCAAAAATGCAGATCTTGCTATTTATTCCCAAAATTCATATCTGGAGTTTGGTAGCTCCAAAAATAGTGTGGTTTATTTTGTTAGATTGCTTGTGAAGTGCTCTGCATGTTAGATCCATAAAATGTGCTATGTTATTTACATTTATGTGCTGTAGAAATTATTCTTAGAAAGTGGTCTAAGAAAAGAATTAACTTGCTTTTGTCAATATCTCGAGTTTTAGAAGTGCAAAAATAGTGGTTCCAATTTTGTTATTCTTCTAGTAACATGCACTTGCTCATAAAAATATAAAACATATAGGTTGTTTACTGTTTTAATGGTATTTTGCTTTAATCTTGTTAAATAGAAAATAAATGGCTGTTTTACTTGTCATTTTTGTATCTGGAGTTCTTGTGCTCCAAATGGCATAAAAATTTATTTGTAGACTCTTGGTATGTTGTGTGATGTCTGGTTAAATGTTTGGGATTTATGGCACAAGTATGACTGAGTTGTTGATTTATCTTGTTTTATGTCTATTAAGTAGATTTAAATGCTTTATAAATAATATATTGGTGTAAAAATGGAAAATGGTGCTCCAATACCTTTGTATAAGGTTGTTCTAACTTGAGAAAACATAATATGGCCATGTTGTTGCAGAAAGTATTGAGTTTCACATTTATCTTACTCTCCAATGCTTCATTGCATTATAAATTTGTTTATTTTGTATTAGTTAATGTATAATACCTGAGCATGTAAGATTTGAACCTTGGTCATGTTTTGTAATTATCTAGCTCTCATAAAAATATTGGCTCCATTTAAGATGTTTATCACATGACTTAAATAATTAAATAAATGACTTTTATGTAATATTTAGAAGGAGATTGGAGGTAAATAGACACATGCATGTTGTTTATGACTTCTTGCCATGTCTTAATCTGATATGAGTGTTATTGATCATGCTATGATTGTTGGAGCTATGTCCATGGCTCATAAGTATAGGTATGCTTCGATAGAAATCAAATTAATATTGTTTTGCTTATATGTTGAAAATGGCTGCAGGAGCAGCACCTGTTGTTGTGATGATTTACCTAAGAAAATGATGTTGCATGAGAATGTGTTCTATACAAAAGTTGTATCCAACTTCTATGTCTAGCTTTTCCTAAAATTTCATGTTCATAGGCCTAATAGTTTAGGAATTATGGCTTTTGGATGACTGCTGTCAGGTTTTGCCAATTTTCTGTCTAGATCTGATTGATTGCATTATTTGACTGAGTTATGCTTTGAATCACTTCTTGGTGATAATAGATCAGTTGTAGTATATTTCTATGTCTTTCCAAATTGTCTATGATCATCCCTTTTGGTGGTCTAAATCTCTAGTTATGATTGTTTGAGTGAAAGGACAGAATCTGTCCAAGTCTGGACAGAGCTGTCTTCTTTGTATTGTTTTACCTTTATATGAATTAAATCATCTAAAGAGGATAATACCAAAGTTGTAGACAATTTCAATAGCTTTCCAGAAAGGCTTAGATCACCCTGGTTGGATGTATATAGCTTCAGTTATGGTTAAATCTTGTGCTTGCTGTCCTGCTGTCCTTAAAATGCATATGTGAGATTATGATTGCTTTTATGTTGCTTTGCTTGGTGTGTTTGTTATCTCATGGTTCAGTGACTGTAGATTAACATGTCTTGTATTACTTCCTCTTATTCATACATGTGCATTTTGCATCTCATTTAGGTACGCTAAATGATGAACACGTGAACATGAGGGACATGATGATGGAACTAACCACAAGACGGTGTGGTGGACTAATCACGAAGATGGAAGGACTAATCGAGTGCTTGAATGGGAGGTGCTCGTCGAGCGAGTGTCATCTAACAAACACTGACTTAGTGTTGAACCCCAGGCAAGCCCCGGAGCATCCCTAAGCCTCCTCCTATCTCTTTTTATAAATGCACCGGTCTTTATTAAATCGTATGTTTGTGCATTTAAGTATAGGAGTTGGTTTGAAACCGTTGCTGCATATCTACCTTGTCTACTATATATGTGAACCTGATACTATTACTAGACAGATGACCGATCTTATGCTTAGCCCTGCTTAGACCGGTAGAAGTCGGATGATTTCCTGTCATCCGCGAGAAAGTCGGGTGATTTCCTGTCATCCGCGAGTGTAGGTGGTGACTGACGAGATCCACATGATTGGCTATGTGTGTCACCATGCCACAATGAAATAATGAGAGAATCAAGGCTAGGTAGCGGGGAGCTGCATGACATGGGTCATGTTGACTTCGGTGCTGCTTGCGGCCGGCTAGGACTGAGGCCACCAGACATCAGTTGAGATTGAAGGACGTCGTCACGTAGCTGGCCAGATAAGTCGTTCTGACCGCGAAGCCGAGTATTTCTTTCTGAGCCGAGCTTTGGTGCGACTAGGCAGACATATTCTGGAGGTAGGAAGTATGTGCGGAGACACCATTTTACCAAGGGCAGGTCAGGGACCTGATGCATCCTGAAAGTGGGTTGGTCTCTGAGAATATGGTCCCCGCCAAACTCGCGACATATTGTGTCTCAGAAGGATTTAACGGTGACCCAAAAAGCCAGTGGCTCGGCTGATAGGGTTTGTGATTGGCATGTTTTGCCAGCTGGTACAATCGATCCGAATTGTCATCTCTCCTGGTTAGTGAGAAACTGAACTGATCTTCTAGTGAGGTAGAGGTTAACAACTTGAACATAATAATTATGGTGAGATGAGGTTGATATCTGTGGATATCGGAAATCATATGGTTTATTGATTGCTATAATATCAAGTGATTGCTTAGTATAACTGCAAACCTTAGCTATAATAGCTGAACTGAAATCAAAGCTGAACAATATCTAAAATTGATAAGTTGAGGGATTATTGTAGTAATGCTTTTTCTGCAAAAATGATGCTATCTCCTGAACTCCACCAAATAAGCCTTACATATCCTTGAGAGTCTTTTTATTTACTTCCTGTCGGGTAAGTCTAGCTGAGTACAATTGAGTACTCAGGGTTTTATTTTCAATGTTGCAGGAGAAATGTTTCGTTGACTAAAAGAATTACTTCTATCCTTCGGAAGAGGAGGACTAGACCTTGGGCAAGGTCATGTTATCTATTTTACCTTTGTTGCTGTGACTGGTCGACACTTGACACTGTATTATGAACTTAAGTATGTGTAAATCTATTTCGTTTTCGCTACTGAACTTTTATGTAAAAGTCTATCTTGTACTCTAATGTATTTGAATTATGTGCGAATCTATGTATCATGTGTATGTGTGCTGCTGAGTTTCTGCGATTCTTGGGTGAATACTGTATAAAAGTTTGAAATCCTTCGAGATTTCCGGACTACTGGGTTTATATTGGCTCAAGTGTGACTCGATTGCTAGTAAAACAACTGTCGTTATACTTGTGCTCGTATAAATTGGTCGGTTCTGTTACAATACCCAGAAAATCCCACGCTGTGTCTGCCCTGCAGGCTGCAGCACGACCGTGAGATCCCCAAGCAAGAATGAGCAGAGGAGAGCGTGCAAGGGAAAAGGCTGATGGGTGAATCGGTGATCGATCACTCCCTTCCGATCTCATCACCGCTCTCGGACGCCTCTCGCCGCCCCGCGAGTTCGAGTTGGCACGCACGCTGGCACCGCGTGAGCCGTGAGGACGAGTTCCTCACATCGCACCCAAACGACAAATATGTCCGCGCGCGGCAGAAACACCAAGCGGACAAAGCGGTCCGGTCCCTGAAATTTGGTGGTTAAACTCTACTGCGGTGACGAAATTGTAGGGGAGGTCATGCGGTGCGAAGGGATCTGTTCATGCCGCTCCGAACTTCGGTTGGTGGCCAGCCATGCCTACCCAAATACGTCACCGTAGCATGTTCGTGATTTTGGCTTCTTTTTCATGCAAAAGTATTTCTCTCTTACAATAATACGTCACCATGACCTGTTCGTGATTTTGGCTTCTTTTTCATGCAACAGTATTTCTCTCATACAATAAATTAGTATTGAACGAAATTAACATTTTTTCTGAGAGAAGTGAACAAGGCCACGTGTTCGTTGTCGCCAGAATCGCTGAGCCGTGAGCCGTGAGCTCTCCGGTACACCCACTGAACAGTATCACACAGGCCATCCACCATCCATCCATATGCAATGGTCGGTAGTATTATAAAGTTGGGTACGAAACCGTGCATATACGGTACGGAACATCCGAACATGCTTTGGTCACTTGCCGTAGTTGTTACTCCGAGCGTCTGTGCTACTGATGGCGGCTATAATAGCCAGTCCGGTCGTTTCCTCAAGTACAGAAATCATCTTGCGATCCAAGATCCAGCATTAAATCATTAATAATAAAGGCGTTTCTTTGGCCTTTCGGGACAAATGGCCTTTTCCAACTGTGGCTAGAGCCTTCAGTCGAGCCTGATCTGGTAATCAATGCTTCAGTCTGATTGCAAGAATCATAGCGCAACCTACTGGATCCCAGATTGGACCGGCTGTATGGGGTTCACATGATCACATCTCACCAGCACTGCCCACAACCTATACTACAAGAATGGGGAGTTCAATCCTGTACAGAAGTAAACTAGCTGTTCATTTGTTACTGTAGTAAGCACACACATCGCACGTCAGCCTAAAATGAGAAAACGAGATACTCCTAGATGGCATAACTTGCAAGCGTAGTTGAATTATCTGCCTTTATCATCAGATTAAGCGAGTATTCAGGTGATGCCCCCTTCAAGCAATTTTTTGACGTTTGCACGTAATTGTATACGCGGAGCCCTTGCTTATACAACAAGCAACACAAATGTAGTTTAGCACACACGTACGACATGTATATCCAGCACACGGCTGTGCGTCAGTACAGCCGAGCTGTGACGCCCAAACCGCGTACAGGAGAACCTTCTGCTTGGCTTGGCACAAAAAGAAAGCGAGGCCGTTGGCTGAGGTTGAAGAGGGCCCCGCCAGCGCCAACTGAAAATTGCTCATACGCGAAAGTCAGCGTATTCGTGACGTGCAGGACCAAAGCCCACGAAGGCGTAGCGCTACCTGCCGGGGGTCTATTTTAAAAAGTTCCCGGATTCCCCCTCTCTGGCAGGCACTCTCCGGATGCTCTGTGATCCTGCACCGTTCATGGCGTGCCCACCGCATAGGGGGCGCATACTCTACGCGTCGAGGTCACGCCAGCTGAGCAGAAAGCTACTACTGCTGCCGCTCCAGCTGAAAGTGGGGCAGAATCGGCACCGCAAAATTTTCCTCTCCAAATTTTTTCTTCGCCTGTGCCGCTGTGCGTGCCTAGGCTCTGCATCAATTTGCTTCTGAACTTCTGATGGCAACAAACCGACTAACGCTGACACTCGACAGTGTCACACGAGTGAAAAGGGAAGCCCTGGCGATTGGCGATTCCGCATGCTGTCAATATGTCATTGTCTGACCGCACAGCACGGTTTAACTAAACGAAACGCGGCTTTAGTACACGTCCGTAGCTTGGGAGCTAGCACCACTGCATTGGTGGTGACAGTGATTAGTGCGAAACTGTCACGACGATTACGCAGTCAAGACATTTACTGGCCACCAACGCGGACGGTTACAAGATCCGGTCGTGCTCGCGTCGCGCGCCCCCTTACTCTTTTTTTTCGCGCCGTCGCAATAGAAACTCGGCTGCATGTGCACCTCGCCGCAATGCACCTAAAGTCGAATGACATCCATCCGTCTATCAAGCGAGCTGGATTAGGGTCGTCTTTCTTTATTATATATATATATATCATTCTTGTTTTTCGAGAAGTTAGTTTTTTTAACTTTGACTAATTTTATATTAAAAATATTCATATCGAATATACAGAACTAGTATCATTGAAAAGATCTTTAAATCTACTTTTTTAACAAATTTATTTAGAAATAAAAATATTATATATATTTTTTTATAAATCTAGTTAAAATTGAGAAAGTTGGACCGGTACGCTTCTCGTAGCGTCATCGGACCGAGGGAGTAAGTACAAATTAGGAATGCGATACATGATATGTGTAGGTTGTCTGTCAGTCGTACCAAACATATCAACTGATCGATTGGATTCCAGCTCTGATTGACACCTGTGTCTCACTCAGCACGTAGCCACACCTTTTTTTTTTTTTTACCTCGCTGCCCAAGACCGCATCAGGGCCATAGAACGTTCCATCCGGCGGTGCAGAAGCCGTCCGAATCTCGGCCGTGCATCACACAATTCACGCACCGTTGCGGCCTCGTGGCGGGCGTCCCCCCTCTTTCCCCACTGTCAGGCGCCAGCTGCAGCTAAACAACGCAGCACCGGGAAAAAAAAAGCTTCTTTCCGATATTCCACAGCCTTGTTTCATCCATTCTTCTGGTCTTCCCTCAGCACCTACCCCCGCATGGTGTGATCAGGTCGCTCGGGTAGGGTGGAAAGGAAAGGCGCCGCGCGACACAGCCAGCCATGCCCCCGCCGCGCGCCGCCACCGTGGTGGTGGTGGTGCTGCTGCTGGCCCTTGCGGCCGGCGCGGCCCGGGGCGCCGACGACCTGGCCTCGGACACCGCGGCGCTGCAGGCCTTCCTCGCGCCGTTCGGGTCGGCGATCGTGTCGTGGAACTCGTCCCGGCCCACCTGCTCCTGGACGGGCATCGTCTGCGCCGGCGGCCGCGTCACGGAGATCCACCTGCCCGGGGACGGCCTCCGGGGCGCGTTCCCCGCCGGCGCGCTCGGCGGGCTCACCAGGCTCGCCGTGCTGTCGCTGCGGTACAACGCCCTCTCCGGCGCGCTGCCTCGGGACCTGGCCTCCTGCGCCGAGCTCCGGGTGATCAACCTGCAGGCCAACCTCCTCTCCGGCGAGCTCCCCGCGGAGGTGCTGGCGCTCCCGGCGCTGACGCAGCTCAACCTCGCGGACAACCGCTTCTCGGGGAGGATACCGCCGGCCATTGCCAAGACCGGCCGGCTGCAGCGGCTCTTCCTCAACGGCAACCGCCTCACCGGGGAGCTGCCGGATGTCAGCATGCCGTCGCTCACCGCGCTCAACGTCTCCTTCAACAACCTCAGCGGCGAGATACCCAAGAGCTTCGGCGGCATGCCCGCCACGTCGTTCCTCGGCATGCCGTTGTGCGGCAAGCCGCTCCCGCCGTGCAGAGCACCGGGCTCGGAAGCACCGTCCTCTCAGTCGTCTCCCACGCTCCCGCCCGTGGCACCGGCGGCCCACACTGGCAACCGTGGACGAGGCCGGC
Source organism: Eremochloa ophiuroides (assembly GCA_038502445.1). Lineage (NCBI taxonomy): Eukaryota > Viridiplantae > Streptophyta > Magnoliopsida > Poales > Poaceae > Eremochloa > Eremochloa ophiuroides. Next base: position 44,767,489 of record JAHLJS010000009.1, on the reverse strand, counting down.
GTCACCTCGCCGGCGGCGCCATCGCTGGCATTGTGGTTGGCTGCGCGTTTGGCTTCCTGCTCGTCGCCGCCGTCCTCGTCCTCGCGTGTGGCGCGCTGCGGCGGGAGCCGAGATCGACCTACCGCAGCCATGACGCCGTCGCGGCGGAGCTGGCCCTGCACAGCAAAGAGGCGATGAGCCCCAACAACGGCTACACTCCATGCGTCTCGGACGCGCGACCGCCGCCGCCGCCGCCGCCTTCGGTCCAGCCAGCCGTCGCCGCCGCCGCCGCGGGCCGGAAGAAGCTTTTCTTCTTCGGTCGGATCCCCCGGCCCTATGACCTGGAGGACCTGCTGCGCGCGTCCGCCGAGGTTCTTGGCAAGGGCACGTACGGGACCACGTACAAGGCCGCGATCGAGTCTGGGCCGGTCATGGCGGTGAAGCGCCTCAAGGAGACCTCTTTGCCGGAGCGCGAGTTCAGGGACAAGGTCGCGGCCATCGGCGGCATCGACCACCCCAACGTCGTGCCCCTGCAGGCCTTTTACTTCAGCAAGGACGAGAAGCTCATGGTGTACGAGTTCGTCGCCATGGGCAGCCTTTCCTCCATGCTCCACGGTACGTGCTCTGCTCTTGTCAATGTCGAGCTCGAGCGACCCCTCTCTGTTTTGATGACCGAATTGAACGACGTTTTTCTGACGACGGGGTTCCTTGTTGCAGGCAACCGCGGCTCCGGCCGGTCGCCGCTGAGCTGGGAGTCGAGGAGGCGCATCGCGCTGGCGTCGGCGCGCGGCCTGGAGTACATCCACGCCACGGGCTCCATGGTGACGCACGGCAACATCAAGTCCTCCAACATCCTGCTCAGCCGCACCGTGGACGCGCGCGTGGCCGACCACGGGCTCGCGCACCTCGTCGGCTCCGCGGGCGCGCCGGCGGCGACCCGCGTCGCGGGGTACCGCGCGCCCGAGGTGGTGGCGGACCCGCGCCGGGTGACGCAGAAGGCCGACGTGTACAGCTTCGGCGTGCTGCTGCTGGAGCTGCTGACGGGGAAGGCGCCGGCGCGCGCCGTGCTGCACGACGACGACGGCGTGGACCTCCCGCGCTGGGCGCGCTCCGTGGTGAAGGAGGAGTGGACCTCCGAGGTGTTCGACACGGAGCTGCTCAGGCACCCGGGCGCCGAGGACGAGATGGTGGAAATGCTGCGGCTGGCCATGGACTGCACGGAGACCGCCCCGGACAAGAGGCCGGCGATGCCCGAGATCGTGGCGCGCATCGAGGGGCTCGGCGGCCTGGCGTCGGCGTCGACGGCGAGGTCAGCCCGGAGCGCGTCCATGGACGAGGCGGACGACCGGCCGCTGAGGACCGCCGGATCGATCCGCCAGAGCTGAGGTCCGTCCGATCACTTGGCACTTGGCAGGCAGCAGCGTAGTGGTCGTCGATCATTCGGTAACTGACGGAAGGTTCTGAAGAAGGAAGAGAGAAAAAAAAAAGATCTTTCTGTTCTGTCTTCTTGCGCTTGTCGTCGGGCGTTGTCGTGTGCTGTTTATTCTTTGATGAAGTTTCATGAATCTCTTGACACTTCTTCGTTCCCTGATGAATTCTTTCGTTTTAGCAGCGGTGAGTGGTGTGCTGATGCTGTTGAATTGGTGCTGGTGGTGATAGGGAAAAGCCTTGGTGCAGTGATGCAATGTGTAATGTGTAATTACTTCTAGGCCCCGTTTAGTTGAGAAATTTCCCTTCTCTCTCCCGATCACATCAATTGTACTTTCCGTCTGTATGAAGCACCAAATGAAATAGCAACTGTTGCATGTTTGTACTTTTTGCCTGCCTAGGTCGAGATGAATCTTTTGAGTCTACTTGGGTCATGATTGGACAAAAGTTGTCAAATACAAACGAAAGTGCTACAGTTACAAAACTACCTAAAATTTCTCAACTAAACGCACCCCTAGTAACTCAATAGTAGTATTCCAATGGAAGAGTTTAGCCTCGAGTCCCGCGTGCGATCGTCCCAAGCTGATTTCATGTCCGATCGCGCGTGCATGTCATGTGTCGTCACCTCCCAACTGCACCACGAATCAGAAGAGTTGATTTTGGTTGTGTTTAGAACCTAGTTGCAGTTACAATGTAGCACGTTCGTTTGTATTTGATAATTTTTGTCCGATCATGGTTCAAGTAGCCTTAAAAGATTCATCTCGTGATGTACATGTAAAAAGTATAAATATGCAAACATTTTATCTATATTTAGTGCTCCATACATGTGTCACAATATTGACGTGATTAGTTGCAATTGCAATTTGCAGTGGATCTAAAAAACAGGGCCTTTATGCCAGCGCCACCGCCCGTCGCATTGACTGAGGGTGCGTTTAGTTTGGAATTTTTGGGTAGTTTTGCAACTGTAGTATTTTCGTTTATATTTGATAACTTTTATCCAATCATGGCCTAAGTAGACTCAAAAGATTTATCTCGAGATAGTCAGGCAAAAAGTACAAACATGCAACAGCTGTTACTTCATTTAGTGTTCCATGCATATAGAAAGTACAATCGATATGATTGAGAGAGAGAATGAAAGTTTGTGAACTAAACGCTCGCTGAGCGCTCTGAATCGGCCATGTACTCCAACAGGACCTCAAATCACAAGCTGCAAAAAATTGTTTCTCTGCAGTCAGTGACGGCGTCGTCACAGGCAATCTCCAGAGCTGAGGCAGTCCGACTTGTTCCTGAACAAGCGGCCGAGTCGGGCGAAGACGACAACTGACTGACGTAATGGTGGTTTGGCTTTGTATATAGGACACACTGCGAGACACAGGAGAGATTGCGGAGCAAGCAAACACGAACATGGCCCGTACTTGCCGACCACGAACTCCCGGCATGTATAGTGTATTGTATCCATCAGCTAACAATAATCCTCTTATCCTCGAAGGAAATAAAGAAGAGGGATGCTGAGGAGCTGGATAGATCATGCACGGACTGTCATGTTAGTTGTCAGGCTTTTATATATAAAAATAAAGAAAGGCGGGTCGATGGAAGCCGAGAGTCGCTCCCCCACTACAATAATGCTCGCTGTTGCATTATTGCTGGCCTCGCCCGATCCCCGGCACAGCACAGCTCGGTGCCACCGTACCGCGTTGCATGGGCTCGAGCTCGATCGCTTCCCGTTCTCGTAAACGGCGCGGCGTACTACGTTCTTCAGGGCAGCGAAGCGCTTGTTTTTGCTTTGAGGCCGCTGGATCTGAACTCTGAAGGGACGGACGAGTCGTGCACAGGGGCACAGTGATAGCACAGGCGGTGTACCGGCGGGTTATTACGAGCTGGCAGGCAAGGGCGTGACGCGTCTGGAAACAAGGAACTGGTGTGCACGGCATGCAAGGCACCGGCAGGCAGGCAGGCGTCGTGCGGAGCAGTAACTGTTGCCGGCTTCGGAACGATCCCGCTCCTGCTCCACGGCCTGATCGGTCGATTCGTTCGCCTTTTTCCGCTGCGTCCAGGGTCCCCGCCGGGTTAGGACGTGCACTGTGCACATCCGTCCGTCGTGTGGAGAGCTGGGACGACGGGTGTACTGTGACTGTGAGGCCCGGCCAGCCTCAGCAGCTGCACTTGGCAAGTGCGTGCCAGTGCCACCACGTGCCGTGCAGGCCGCCTCCTCCGTTATACTAGTGCGGTCGGTGCGCTCGCCCGCGGCGGCCGGTCAGGCTCAGGCCACCACCACCTGCCCTGCGTTAGCGAGCACGCGTGCGCTCCCGGCACCACGGCGTCGGTGTTCAACACTTCGCAGGCTTGGCAGTGGTGGTAGCCATGAAAGTGTCGTTGCCTGCATGCTGCAGCTCCAGCCCGCCCGTGGTACGAATCCAAGGGCGCGACACGAACTAACGAACCAGCACTGTTGAGTCTTAGGCCCATTCAGCGGAACGGCACGGGCTTTGTTGTCATTCTAAATAGGCCACAAAACGGCCCATTGTCCGAGAGTCAGGTTCAGGTTCAATTCCAAGCGGAGGGAAAATTGGTTCTAAGCCCTAAAAGAAATGCAGCTCAGTTACTTGATCATATTTTTATCAAATTTGTTTATTTGGACCTAAAACAAATGTTGATTGGTTTCTAGGCCCTTTTGTTAGTTTGGCATGGTAACGGTGTTAAAAGCAACACGAAATGACTGTCCCACTTAATGCTTTCTGGATGTCTATTATCAATAATTTTTTAGAATAAGTTGCAATACTTTTTAAAGCATGAAACTATTATTTTTTGTAGAGAGATAAAACAGTCATTTCACATTGTTTTATCATGGCTGCCATGTTGAACTAACATAAGGGTTAAGATATCCATCAACGTTTGTTTTAGGACCAAAATAGTAAGCAAGTTCGATAAAAAAGCAAGAAACTAAGCCTCACCTTTTTTCTATATGGCTAAAGAACCAATTTTCTCCAACGCAAAAGGCAAGTTTTCTTTCTTCTGTCCCAATCCATAAAAACAGTCTACGAACCGATGTGCCACGACACAGACCGCCGCTTCCGACCTTCTTATCTCGCAAGAAATGGGCGGACCCGACGCGAAATAAACCCCTGCAAAACCCGCTAGAACCCGCCACTCCCAGATCCGCATAGCGCCGCCGCCGCCCTCCAGACACAATCCCCTCTCTCTAGGGTTTCCGTCCCCGCGCCGCCGCGCTCCCAAATCCCCCAGAGACAACCATGGCCGGCGGTCCCGCGGCGGTGTCGTTCCTGACCAACATCGCGAAGGCGGCTGCGGGGCTCGGAGCCGCGGCCTCCCTCGTCTCCGCGTCGCTCTACACCGTCGACGGCGGCGAGCGCGCCGTCATCTTCGACCGGTTCCGCGGGGTGCTCCCGGAGACCGTCGGGGAGGGCACCCATTTCCTCGTGCCCTGGCTCCAGAAGCCCTTCATCTTCGACATCCGCACGCGGCCGCACAACTTCTCCTCCAACTCCGGGACCAAGGACCTACAGATGGTCAACCTCACGCTCCGCCTCCTCTCCCGCCCCGACGTCCAGAACCTGCCCACCATCTTCACCTCCCTCGGCCTCGAGTACGACGACAAGGTGCTCCCCTCCATCGGCAACGAGGTGCTCAAGGCCGTCGTCGCCCAGTTCAACGCCGACCAGCTCCTCACCGAGCGCCCCCACGTCTCCGCCCTCGTCCGCGACGCGCTTATCCGCCGCGCACGCGAGTTCAACATCATCCTCGACGACGTCGCCATCACCCACCTCTCCTACGGTATCGAGTTCTCGCAGGCCGTTGAGAAGAAGCAGGTCGCGCAGCAGGAGGCCGAGCGCTCCAAGTTCCTCGTCGCCAAGGCGGAGCAGGAGAGGCGGGCGGCCATCGTGCGCGCCGAGGGAGAGAGCGAGTCCGCGCGCCTCATCTCTGAGGCCACGGCGATGGCTGGGACAGGCCTGATCGAGCTCAGGAGGATCGAGGCGGCCAAGGAGATTGCCGCAGAGCTGGCTCGCTCGCCGAATGTGGCGTACATTCCTTCTGGGGAGAACGGAAAGATGCTGCTTGGTCTCAATGCTGCCGGATTTGGCCGGTGATTCACTGTTTTGTTTTACTTTGCTTGTGCTATGCTGATGCATGACCAAAACGGTGGTTCGAAGGACAGCGATATCTGCTACCCTTGCTTATGTTAAGTTTCCCCTCTCTTGGAACTAAATGTTTTTGTCTTGTGCTCCAAATAAGTTTTTGGTCTTGACTCTGGGCAAGTGGGCATATTTACAATTGGTAGGGTTAATTAACGTGACATATTGTGTTGAGCAGGCATGGTGCATTCTAATTTCCCCTTGCATTACTCACTCATTCAAAACTCATTGATATCTAACCTTGCTGGAATTGTTGATCTGTTTTGGTCCCCTTCCTTGTATTGTTCTTGCATGATGATTTGTGGTGGTATATTTCTGTCGTTATCTTTTAAGCATATGTCTTCTGATTTCAAGTGTGTTGTTCAAACTGTAGTTGTCTAGCCTTTAGCCCTGTCGGATGCTATTTTCTCATCTTTTTCTGAAGTGCTCTAGTTAGACTGATATAAGGTAGTGGCGTAGCTATTTTCTCTAAGGCTTGCACCACGGGCTTTGCTGAAGTGATACAGCCCTGTCATCTTATTTAGGTTCTCATGACATTTAAATGCTTTGTAAGTGCCTCAATGGTTGATGACTTGCTTGTGATACGCCCTGTCATCTTAAATTGGTTCTCAAACTACTTTGTTGGTGCCTCATTAGTTGATTGTTTGCTTGTTGTGCTATAGGTGATAGGCCTCAGGCATATTCTCTTCTTTTGGGAGGCTGTTATCAGATTTAACAATGCCATCTTAATATGATGCTGTATCAGGTTTGTTTGGGTGTTTGTTAAATAATACGAGATCAGCAATTAGCCTGAGCAAATGTTAGGTTTTAACTTCAAACAGCAATGGATGTTTTTGTCCTGATGATGCGTTTAGATGTCCATTATGTTGTTTATACTCAGACCTGTGATCTTAAATAGGCATCAATTTTGAGCGCTTGTCAGTGCTATCATGGGGTGATCATTTGCCTTTCTGGTGTTTGATTTTGGTGTTCTGCAGTTCATGAACTTCTGATTTGTTAGCTGTTTTATTTGTTAGAGGTCTATCTTCTTACTCTAGGATGTTGCTACCATGTTATAAGCTCGTATTGGGTCAAGTTGGAGTTTGGCCTTGTTTATTGTTGAATTTTGGCTTCATAAATAATATTGTATGTATGCGATTATGTGGGTTTTGTTATCTTGATCTTTGGTAGCTTGCGATTATTCATAACTTGGCCTTGCTGTGCTGCTTAATGATGACTTCATATTCAAGAGTTAATTTCTTCAGTACCTGATTGTAGGCTTAGCCATGTTAACAGCTACTGAGCTAGTGAGCTTCATATAGCAGATTAATTTTTGGTTTCTAACATAATGTGTCTTGATTCCATAGCTGTAACCAAAATTTACTAGCAACTTAACATGTTCTACCAAAAGTTTGGTACTCTAGATAAAGTGATAAATCTGCTATTTGCATATATTACATGTGACTATGTTACAGCTCATGGTCAGCAGTGAAGCTAGTACAAAGTTGAATTGAAAGATTTTAAACCCCTCCCTCCTCCCCCCCCCCCCCCCCCCCCCCCAACAAAAAAAATGGTACTATATTTGGATATTTTTTTTATTCGGCAGTGGTTTAAAACTTGTATTCTTCATGTGTTGCCTAAAAAACTCTTTATATGTCACCATCAAAACTATTTATAAATGCCATTGCTATCCACAAAGTAATATATGATTTCTTTGAAACCAGCGTTGTTGCTAGAAGTCAAAATTTGGCTGAGCTGAATTCTATGATTAAATTGTTGTGAGAGAAAAATACTATTATATGGTTGGAAATAAGCTGAACCTAGCTCAAGCGAATATAGTGATGGTCTGCTTAACAACTTGGCATGGATTGGTCGGCTAGTATCAAACTTTTTTTGATCTGTTATTTTTTGTTCATATAAAACTTTTCATGTAACAGTTTTAGATGTTGCTGCTCTTCTTGATCCTGAAAACTTAGCCTTTGATAAGCTACATCTTAGTACATCTGACAAAATGAGGAAACATGCACATTTGAGATAAGTAACAAATTGTTAGTTAGCCTTTCATAAGCTACATCTGAGTACGTCTGACAAAATGAAGAAACATGCACATTAAGAGATAAGAAACAAATTGTTAGATGTGTTGATGAGCTGATCTGATGACTATTTGCCTAGAAACTGCAATGATCATAACCAACATTGAGATCTTCAGTCAAGTAGCTAATTCTTTCTTTAAATCTGAACCAAAAAGATTACCCTCGATTTTCAATTTTTATAGGAAAATCATGGATTTAGCAGAAATTAATGAATCAAACTTTCCAAGATGATTGCAACATTTAACAAATAAAGGAGAAGGAAGGATCGTAGAAATAAAGGAATCTCGCCTGACTTGGGCTTTTTTAGTTATATTGCCTTTTTCAATTAGAAAAAGGCCACACCCTTCTTGTTTCATGTTATGTAGTTGAAGCTACGATTGCTATCTACTAAAAAAAAAAATACAGACAATATTGTTCCTCGTGACATGCATTTGTTAGCAATGGAGAAATATAATATTGTTCATTGTGACGGCCTCTGAATTTTACTGATTGTAGTCCTAGCACATCGCTTACCTTTTGTATCCATGAGCTCACCCTGTTGATGGACAATATTTAGAGAAGCCATATATCTCTTTAAGAAGGTGACCGAGCTTATTATAAAAGGATAAATATTCTCATGCATGATCATATTTCGTATACTCTAGGTATACGAAATTTGTCAAAACTTCGAAGGAGTTCTTGTAAATCAACATCATCATCCAGTCAGGATCAACTTTGGCCAAATCCTGCTTTGACGGCAATACCCAGTGCCCCCTCATAGCTCGCCTTAGGGCTATAGCGTGGGGACATGCCACCAATCACTGGCGGAGCCAGGTAGGGGCAATAGTGGTGAAAGCCCTAGTTTGATTTTGATAACCTAAGTTGCTAAGTGTTGACAAGGTTTAGGTTGTCCTATCCATGGAGTGTGAAGCCAAAGGAGTTGATGGTGTTGATCAAGATGGCTTAACCATGGACCAAGAGTGGTGGATCAAGTGAAAAGAAAAGGCTTGAAGGCAAAAGTATAACCCTATTAGGCTTTTCTTTTGGTGATCAAGACACCAAGTGGGTGTGATGACATTTAGGATAGATAGCCGACTATTAAGGGGAGAACTAAGTGATTGGATTACCTTCAAGTGCTCTAGGTTGCATTTCATGTGCATTGACTAACTCAGCCCAGAGATCAACTTAGAAACCATTGAAAAATATTTTGAAAATGCTAACACACTGTGCACAAGTGTTGAAGACCTTGAGTGTTAGCACATAGAAGCAAGGGTGGAGAAATAGACTTGGAATCGCTGAGAAAAGAGTATCGGACGCTAAGAAGACAGGGCGTCGGACCATTGCTTGACAGCGTCCGACGGTCCTTAAAGTGCTCTGCTAACTGTTTAAAAGTGTCGGACGGTTTGGTTAGTCCGACGGTGAGCGTCGGACACCGTCCGGGCATTTCAGAACCTCTCTGCGTAAAATCGACTAGCGTCGGACGATGAATTGCTTTGGTCCGACGCACTGACTGACGAGCGTCCGACGGTGGCAAGCTGAGTTCTGGTTTGTGAGAGTCGGACAGTCCGACAGCCCGAGTGGGACAAGCGTCGGACCATGAGTTCTCGGTCCAACGGCGCTTCGTGGCAAGTTCACGTTCTGACTTAACTCACGGCGAGAAGTGTTCAGTGCGTCGGACGTAGGACGATCAAAATTGAAAGGATCAAGGATGCCCAAGAGGGGGGGTGAATTGGGCAACTAATAATTTTTCGAAACACAATTCAACCTATCGCAATTTGCCCAATGTCACCCCACAAGTGCTTGTGACAATTCTATTCCTAAAACAAGTTATGCAACCTAGAGCCAAGTCCTATTACAAGTATGCTACTCTAGGAAAGTAGTGAACATAAAGGAAATGCGGGTATATAAAGGGTTAGAAAGACAAATCCGTTTTTCCCGAGGTATCGAAGAGTCGGCACTCCCCACTAGTCCTCGTTGGAGCACCCGCGCAAGGGTGTAGCTCCCCCTTGATCTTCGCAAAGACCAAGTGCTCTCTACGGGCTGATCCTTTGCCACTCCGGCGCGGTGGATCGCCCACAACCGCTCACAACTTCGACTTGGGCCGCCCACAAGCTCTCCAAGCGGTCACCAAGCCACCAATAGTCACCAAACCGTCTAGGTGATGCCGATCACCAAGAGTAACAAGCTTAGACTCTCACTTGACCAAGAACAAAGCCAAAGAGGGTGATGGATGCACACAAGTCACTCTTGATCTCTCTAGGGAAGAAGCTCACAAGCAATGGAGTTCACACTAATCTCCCTAGGGCTCTTGCTCTCTCACAAGATCAACAATGGTTCTTTCAGCTGTTAGAAATGGCAAGAGAGATAGAATGGAGGCTTTGGTGGAGTATAAATACTCACCCTCTCCAAAACTAGTCGTTTCTCACTTTCCTGCGAACCGTCGGACTCTGCCGAGGCTCGACCGTCGGACTAATTTTCACGGTCCGACTCTCACACAAACACTGCGCCCAAAACTGTGACAGAGGGGCGTCGGACCGAACTCGATGGTCCGACGCTCCTCAGTCCGACGCTTCTGCCTGCGGGCACAGTGCCTTTCAACGGCTAGAACATGGAGCAATGGTCCGACGCACACCGTCGGACCCAGTCCGACGCTCAAACTCGCTCTGGGAACCTCTCTGGAAGCGTCGGACGCTAACAGATATTAGTCCGACGCTCCCACTCGCGATGGTCCGACGCTCGCTCAAGCAACCACTGGCACCGTCGGACTCTGGCCAATGGTCCGACGCCCATCCGGCCAGGGTCCGACGCTCCCTGGCACGCTGAAACTCGTCCAGGGGCTGCCACGTGTCGTCGGACTCTAGCTATTGGTCCGACGCCCATACTAGTTAGAGTCCGACGCCTCTAATTCGATCAAAACTTCGCCGAATCGAAAACTTTCCAAAACGAAGTTTGATCCTCTCTCTCTCAGGAGAAACCCTGGGCTATTTAGAGCTATGTTGGACAAGTGTGCATCACATCTACACTCTCTAATCTTGCTCTAAGTCAAGCTACCCATCCAAACCCCTCTTAATAGTACGGTCAAGGAGAAAAAACAAAACCTAAGACTACGCCAAGTGTCTCTCAACTCCAAACGACACTTAGCACTAGCCTATCACCGTCTTGTCTTTCATCCTTTGAAAACCGAATCGATTTCCATCGCTAGGGGCTTGAACCTATATGTTATTATGACCTAACCTCTAGGTTATCCTGCAAAACACACGTTAGTCATAATAATCGTCTTGTTGTCATTAATCACCGAAACCACTAGGGCCTAGATGCTTCAATCTCCCCCTTTTTGGTGATTGATGACAACAACCTCAAATAGATTTAGAAGGAATGAGGTTTTTAAAAGTTTGATTCATATAAGCATGTGACAATAAGAGCAAAAGGGTTAGGCATGCTTATACAAATCAAGACCACAAGGTACATATAAGATATGAAATAGGCACAAGTACCAAACAATACGCTCAAGATCGGAATGAAGTGCGGAAGCTAAGACAAGAGCGTAACCAAAAGAGAATCAAGTGTCACAATATATAAATAATCATGAAGCTCAATCACATGTCACAAGTAAGTCTCAAACATGAAAATAAACATAATGCATGATAATGTCACATCCAAAAGAACAAAAGAATCAAAACCCTCTCACGCGCTCCCCCTAAATCTATGCTCTCTCCCCCTTTGGCATCAAGCACCAAAGACCTAAGACTCAGGAGGAGGAGAAGAAGCTGCAGCGTCGCGGTCGGAGGAGTGAGGTCGAAGCTCAAACTGAGAAGGGTCTTCCTCGGACTCGGAGCTCTGAACAGCCTGACCCTCTGACGGAGCACGTGAAGGAGAAACGGTCCGGGTCTGCTGAGCTGTCTCTGTAGCTGCCGCTGTGACTACTACTGTCGCAGGCCCTGCTGAAGTCGGGAGAGGCTCTGAAGAGGCGACTGACGACGGTAGTGTCTCTGTAGTCCCAGTGGCAGGTGGAGCTGTGGTGGTGGTAACAGGCAATCTGAACTCAGGAGGAGTGGGAATGCCTGTGATCTCACTGAAAGTAGCACCCAAGCTCCTGGATACTGAGGGGCCACCTAGGTCAGGTGTGAAACCGGTGTGGATCGGAGTGAACCCCTGAGTGCCTGGCGTGGCAAACCACTGCTGAGTCTGCTGAGAAGGAGTGACAAACTGGCTCGGTAGAGAAGCTGTGCCCTGACTCTGAAGTCCACCAGACTGTATCGCTGGAGTCACTTGGGCTGCAGTGGCTGCCGGTCCAACCTGCTGGATTGGAGAGGCAGTGGCTAGGAACGGTGGGGCTCCGGTGTGCCTGATGATGTGCTCCATAAACCCAAAGGTCTGTAACTGTATCTGCTGGCTCTGGAGCTGCATCTGGAGCATCTGCTGCTGGAACTGATCTTGCCGAAGCTGAATCTGAGTGAGAGCTGCAGCCTGCTCCCTGGCAAAACGGGACTGCTCCTCTGCCTGTCGCTGCTGTGTCTGCTGTAAGGTCTGAAGAATATCAAGCAGTGCAGGGTCGGTCTGTGAAGTCTGAGGAGCGGAGCTGGACCCACCGGCCTCCGAGTCGTGAGCTCGTGGACGTGAAGGGATGGCCCGGTAGTCCCTGTCAGAGCTGGACGAGGAGGTGTCGACAGGGTCGTCGTCTGCAAGTAACTGCTCAAGCTCGCTATGGGCAACGTGCCTCATAGCCTCGTCCTGCTGCTGAACCTCTACCATGTCTGCCCCTGAAGTCTGACGGCGCTGTACTCTGTGTAAAGCTCGGCTGCCACGGCGTCCGTCAATCAGAGAGGTCATCCGATATACTGGAAACTCTGTCTCAGTCTGGCGCAACTCACGAGAGATGCCTGTCCAAATCCGGTGCAACCTCCGCTCAAGGATATGTGAGATCCAATGAGCGTAGGGGAGCTGTCGCCGAGACCTGATGCCCTCTGCTATGGTGTCCTCCATCTCACTGATAATTAGATCGGCAATGTCAAACTCGGACTGCTGGACCAGGGCACTAAGGAGCCATAGCTGTAAGTGTGTCGAACCCTCCTTGTACCCCTCCCGTGGTAAAAGAGTACGCCTCATCACGTCGTTCAGGAGACGAACGACGGGACGAAGCTCCAAAGGTGTCCTGCGGGAGCCGTCTCCGAACGGTGGTCGAAAACATGCTGCTATATGAGCAGTACCAGGTGCCAGTCCTCCGTGAGCCCTCCTCGGCGGGTCTGTCGTGGCATAGCAAATGCTGTGCAACCTGGTAGCTGACTCTGGCACTCCAAGCAGCTCTCGCAGAGCCTTCGCGTAGAGCCGGTATGGCTCTCCGCCGAAGGTGTACTGCAAGTACTCGTGGTCGGGGTCGATCCATAGGGAAGCATAGAACTCTCGGACCCACGACTCCACGTATCGGCCTGATCGGCCAAGAAGCTCTGCAAGTCCAGGCAGGTATGTCAGATATGGCCTGATCTCCTCTCCTGCTGCCTGGACTATGTCCTCTAGGGGACATACTTTGTGCTGTCGCAGTCCAACTCCTGTGGCCATGAGGGCGGTGAAGAAATCCTCGTGAAGAGGAGTGTACCAGCCCTCAGAAGCTCTGGGATCTCTCTGATCCGGAAACCAGCTGGAAAGCGACGTCAACCGGAGCTCTCTGACTCGAGCTGCAGATATCCTCTGTAAGTCCAAGTGAACATCCGGCTCAGGCACCGGCTGAGGCTCGGAGGTAGCAGGCACCCTGGGAACTCGGTCGCCGCGCCTCTGACCAGCGGGCCGGGGTGGCACCGAAGGTCGAGTGCGGCCCGAGCGACGAAGAGGTGGAGCCTGGGCCTGCTCCCCCTGAGTAACTGCCTCCTGCTGCTCTGGCTGCCTCGGCTCTGCCACCACTGGCTGTGCTGACTCAGTCTCCGGCTGCCTCTGAGGCTGCGGCTGCTCCTCGGTCTCATCTCTGCCTGACAAACTGACAGAGATGCCTCCAATGTGTATACCCCTGCCACGCTCTGCCTCCTCTGCAGCCTGTGCTACCCTGATGGCCTGCCTCTGCTCTGCTGAAAGCCTCTTTCTCTTCTTGCTGCTTTCGACGAGAGGAGCCTTCCCCTTGTCCAAAGGTGGACGAGGAGGAGGCCTCTCGTCTCCACCTGTGCCTCCCTGACTGCGACTGACCTGCTTGCAACGAACCATCTCTGCCAACTGTCACTGTCTCTCTGAAGCTGCTAGCTGACACTCAGAGGCTTGGCCTCGTTCCGTATCCGCGAGCTTGGCCCCGGATTCACTGACGCACTGCCAAACTCTCTGACCACGACAGCTGCAAGAGAGAGATAGACAGGGATACATAAGCATATATAATCTAGAGAAGAGTGATCCTAGGAAGCAAGCATAATGAGATAAGAGGGGAATAGCAAGAAACCTGCGAGAAAAGGAACCTGTGAAGGGGTAAGAGACTCTGTCGACGCGAGGCACCACAGGGAATCACACTAGGTGTAAAGCACCCTCACAAGCTGTAGAATGCCCGAAAGAAGAGTCAAACTTCAATAGAACTGCGAGGAACGCGAGGAATAATGCTTAGGGCATTTCATCGAACACCTTGTGTGCGAAGTAGATTTGAAACAAGGGATTCAAATCTTACCACCATGTGAGCAGCTGAGGAGAAGACGGATGACGAGTTCGACAAAGGGGAACTCGAGTGAGCCGCGGTGATGAGCACAACGGCGGCGAGAAAACGGCGGCGGCGGTGCTGCTCGGTGGCGCTCGGCACGGCGTCGTGCCGCTGCAGCAGAGCGTGGACGCGCGCGAGGAAGAAGGGAGGGGGTGCCCGCACGCGCGGGAAAGCCAGGCTGCCGGCGGCGAGGGCGCGGGCGAGCTGGCGGCGGCGTTTTAGGGGGCGGCGTGGCGGCGGCGGCGGCGTTTTAGGGCGAACGGGCGCGGCGCAGCGAGCGGCTCGGGAAGATGAACAGAAACTGACAGCGGGGCCCCACGCGACAGAGAAAGAAAAGAACTGAGGCGCGCCTTCGAACCGACCGTCGGACCATTACTGTGCAAGCGTCGGACCAATACTCAGCAGAGTCCGACGCTTTCAGTAAGCTCCAGCGGCCGTCGGACTTAGTCCGACGCCCAACGTCGGACCAATACTTTCGGTCCGACGCCGTGAACGCGGCGTGAACGCGGCGCGACACGGCGTGAACCCTTTTAACCAAAAGTCCGACGCCTGAAAATTTCCGGTCCGACGCTGCGTCCGACGCTTCCTTCGGCTTTGCCGACCACCGTCGGACTGAGGTTGAAAGTCCGACGCTGTGAGATCCAGCGTCCGACGCCTCGGACAACAGGGAAAGAGACCGTCGGACTGAGGCTATTGGTCCGACGCTTGGAAAATCAGCGTCCGACGCCTCGGTCCGACGCCCTAAAACCTGTTTTCTTCCAAATTTCTTCACGCCGACTTTTCCCAACTAAGTTCCAACCCCAATAAGAGTCAAATAAACACCAGTTGGAACCAGTATGAGAGGCCCTCTCTCAAACCCTCAATTTTTCAAATATTTTGCCTTAGGCATATGTGAATTTTATGAAGATAGGCAATGAAATCCATAAACAAAGCGACAAAACAACAACCATGCAATATGCAATGCAAATTCACGTAAATTAAACTAGTTGTCAAGTTTTTCCTCGGGTAAGCTTCTTCACACGCTTTTAGGCGGTTATCTTAACCGAGTTAGACAAACCCTACGTGCAATTCAATGTTAGACATGTTTTATGTTACAATGCAATGCACATGACAACACAACATCATCTTTTAGTGAAGTTGCTTAGATCAATGCAATTAAGTTCATTCCTTAGAGTACAAAAGCGTGCCTCTTCCAATGGTTTAGTGAAAATGTCCGCCAAGTTATCATCCGTTCTCACTCCCTCAAAGGAAATGTCACCCTTGGCAACGTGATCTCTAAGAAAGTGATGACGGATGTCAATGTGCTTTGTGCGGGAGTGTTGAACCGGGTTATTTGCAAGTTTTACCGCACTCTCGTTGTCACACAACAAAGGCACCCTTTTTAAGTTGATTCCATAATCAAGTAGGGTTTGTTTCATATAAAGAATTTGTGCACAACAAGCACCCGCGGCAATGTATTCCGCTTCGGTTGTTGACAAGGCAACACTATTTTGTTTCTTGGAGGACCAAGAAACCAGTGATCTTCCAAGCAAATGGCACCCTCCGGATGTGCTTTTCCGGTCAATCTTGCAACCGGCATAATCCGAATCGGAATAGCCGACAAGAGTAAAGTTAGCTCCTTTGGGATACCAAAGGCCAATGCTCGGGGAATGCTTTATGTACCTAAGGATTCTTTTTACCGCAACTAAGTGAGGTTCCTTAGGATTGGCTTGAAAGCGCGCACACATACACACACTAAACATGATGTCGGGCCTAGATGCGGTCAAATACAACAAACTACCGATCATAGAACGATAGAGAGTTTGGTCAACCGATTTACCTCCCTCATCAAGGTCGAGATGTCCATTGGTAGGCATGGGGGTCTTGATGGGCTTGCATTCTTCCATCTTGAAGCGCTTGAGGAGGTCCTTCGTGTACTTCTCTTGCGACACGAACGTCCCCTCCCTCATTTGCTTGACTTGAAAGCCGAGGAAGAATGTGAGCTCACCAATCATGGACATCTCAAACTCCTTGGACATCATATCACCAAATTCCTTGCAAAAATCTTCATTAGTCGAACCAAAGATAATATCATCAACATAAACTTGACAAATGAAGATATGCCCTTTGTGCTTCTTGGTGAATAGTGTGGTGTCAACCAAGCCGATTTTGAAGCCCTTGTTGATGAGAAAGTCACGGAGGCGCTCATACCAAGCCCGTGGGGCTTGCTTCAAGCCATATAGCGCCTTGGACAATCTGTAAACATAGTTTGGATATCTAGGGTCCTCAAAACCCGGTGGTTGCGAAACATAGACAAGTTCATTTATGAAGCCATTTAAAAATGCACTTTTCACATCCATTTGAAAGAGTTTTAGATTGTGATTAGATGCATATGCAAGTAGGATACGAATGGCCTCTAATCTTGCCACGGGGGCAAAGGTCTCCCCAAAATCCAAGCCTTCAACTTGGGAGAACCCTTTTGCCACGAGCCTCGCCTTGTTTCTCACAATGTTGCCCTTGTCGTCTTGTTTGTTGCGGAACACCCACTTGGTGCCTATGACTCTTGCTCCTTTTGGCTTCTCTTCAAGTGTCCAAACTTGATTGCGGGTGAAATTGTTGAGTTCTTCATGCATGGCATTCACCCAATCCGGATCTTGAAGAGCTTCCTCTATGCTAGTAGGCTCAATACAAGAGACAAACGAGTGATGTTCAATGAATTGAGCATGCCTTTGTGAGCGAGTCATTACCCCCCTTGAAGGACTCCCTATTATGAGATCTTGAGGATGTGCTTGTAGAAGTGGAGTGGCTCTTCTATCAACTACTTGAGGAGGAGGTTGTGGAGCATCAACATCTTGTGCTTGTGCCTCAATTTCTTCTTGTGTGATGTGGGTGTCTTCATGTGGATCCACCCCATCTTTATCTTTATCATCTTGAGGCACATTTGATGAAGATGGTTGATTGATCACTTGCACATCATCACCATCATCTTTTGGCTTGATGTCTCCAGTTGGCATGTTCTTCATGGCCTTCCTCAAGGGTTCATCACCTACATCATCAAGATTCTCATGCTCTCCTTGAGAGCCATTAGTTTCATCGAACTCCACATCATATGTTTCTTCAACAAGGCCGGTGGCATTATTGAATACTCTATATGCTTTGGACTTCAATGAGTAACCAACAAGAAAACCAATATCACAACGTCTTTGAAACTTCCCTAGGTGTTGCCGCTTTTTGTAGATGTAGCATTTGCAACCAAACACCCGAAAGTAGGAGACGTCCGGCTTCTTGCCAATGAGTAGCTCATAGGGGGTTTTCTTTAGCAACCGGTGAGGGAATAGACGGTTGGATGCATAGCATGCGGTGTTGATTGCCTCCGCCCAAAACCTCTCCGGTGTGTTGTACTCATCAAGCATAGTCCTTGCAAGGGTGATCAACGTCCGGTTCTTCCTTTCAACTACACCATTTTGTTGAGGGGTATAGGTGGATGAGACTTCATGCTTGATCCCAACTTCATCACAATATACTTCAATGTTTGTGTTGTCAAACTCTTTTCCATTGTCACTTCTAATCTTCTTGATCTTTACTTCAAATTCATTTTGTGCTCTCTTGGCAAACTTCTTGAAAGATTGGGCTACTTCGGTCTTGTCATGAAGAAAGAACACCCAAGTGTATCTTGAAAAGTCATCAACAATCACTAAGCAATAGAGCTTGCCACCAATGCTTGCATAAGTTGTTGGCCCAAATAAGTCCATGTGAAGTAACTCTAATGGTCTTGAAGTTGACACAAATGCCTTGGATGGATGTGTATTTGCCACTTGCTTCCCGGCTTGGCAAGCACTACATAATTTGTCCTTCTCAAATACAACATCTTTTAATCCTCTTACCATTTCTTTCTTCAATAACTTCTTGAGTGTGCTCATTCCAACATGTGCAAGCCTTCTATGCCAAAGCCACCCAAGAGATTGCTTGGTGAAAAGACAAGTCTTCAAATTTGCATCTTCCGAGTTGAAGTCCACTAGATAGAGATGATTGTACCGAAAGCCCTTGAATATGACTTCATTATCATCTTTCTTGGAGACAACCACTTCTTCACTAGTAAATAGGCATTGGAAGCCAAGATCACACAATTGACCAACGGATAGCAAGTTGAAGCTCAAAGAAGCAACTAGAAGCACATTTGAAATGGAATGATCATTAGATATAGCCACTTTGCCAAGCCCTTGCACTTTGCTCTTGGAATTATCACCAAATGTTATCTTTCCTTGGTCTTCTACATTCTCTTCAAGGGAGGTGAACATACGAGCATCACCGGTCATATGTTGAGTGCATCCACTATCAATTACCCAATGAGAGCCACCGGTCTTGTAGTTCACCTACACACAACAAATCAAGCTTGATGTTTAGGAACCCATACTTGAGAAGGGCTCCGGACTTTCTCAACCAAAGCTTTCGCCACCCATAGTTGCCTAGGCCTATTCTTGTTAGGGGGTCCTAGGAACATGACTTTCACTTTGCCCTTAGAATCTTTCCTTAGTATATAATGAGCATCAAAGGCAAAAGGCCTAGCATGCTTGGGCAAAGGTTGTGGTGGCGGTGTCTTGCACTCATGAGCAAAATGACCTTCTTGACCACATTCAAAGCATCTCTTTGGCTTGGGCTTGGGCTTGTTCTTTGCTTTGTTGAGACGATTTTGAGCTCTAATATTTTGCACCTTCTCACCCATGTATCCAATCCCACTTCTATCAAATTTCATCACGGTGTTCATGAGGAGATCACTTTGTAGATATTGACCTCTTGTGAATTTTTGCAAGCCCACAGTGAGATGGCTCTTGTCTTGCTTCAACTTCTTGTTCTCTTCCAATAGGCTTGCAAAGTGACACTTCTCATTCTTGAGAATCTTGTTTTCTTTTCTAAGCACTTCAACTTCTTCATCTTGTTGCACCGCTTCAATGACAATGGTATTTGTGGTTGATTGCTTCTCAAGCTCTTTCTTCAAGTTGTCATTTTCAATCTTGAGCTTCCAATAGTCATCATGACAATCGGCCACCACCACTTCCTTGCCTTTGCTACTACTACCTTGCTCAATGATCTCATCAATCAAGTCATCACATGATGTAGCTATGTCACACTTAACAACATGGTTAGGAGCATCATGTGTTTCATTGGAAAGCAAGTCATAGGCCATAGCAAGGTTGTCATGATTCACTTTCACTTGAGTATAGTCCTCTTTTAGCTTGTTGTAGCTAGTGGTGAGCTCAATGTGTATCCTCTCAAGTTTATCATGTTTTTCTTTGAGCTCTTTTATGTTGGCTTTGAGCTCCTTAACCTTGGATGACACATTTTGATTTTCAACTCTAAGCTCATCACTAGCTTTAGTGAATTGTTCATTTTGAGCTAAAAGGTTTCCATTCTCAAGTTTTAAGTTTTCATTTTTCCTTGTTAGCTTTCTTATAACTTTGGTATAGTCATTTAGCAAGCTAGCAAGTTCATCATAGGTGGGTGATTCATACTCATTGTCACTATCACTACTCTCATCATCACTTTGTACCTTCTTGTCCTTAGCCATAAGGCAAAGGTGTGTTGGAGATGAGGGCGGTGATGGCGGTGGAGGATGTGAAGTCCCAATCACAAGAGCGGCCACCTTCTCCTTTTCATCATCACTTTCTTCACCGGATGAGCCACTAGAAGATTCAATGTCGGTGAGCCAATCACCAACAATGTAAGCTTTGCCACTCTTCTTGTTTTTGTGAAATTGCTTTTTCTTGAATTCTTTCTTCTTGAATGGCTTGGCCTTCTTCTTCTCATCATCACTCTCATCACTAGAGTCTTGCCTTTTGCCCTTGTTCTTGTTCTTGAATTTGTCTTTCTTGGGCTTTGGGAATTGATGAGCAAGATGCCCAAGCTCTCCACAATTGTAGCAATCCATCTCGGAGATGGGCTTTCTCTTGCTACTAGTGAAGAACTTCTTCTTGTTGGAATCAAATTTGATTCCCTTGTTGTTGAGCTTCTTGAGCATCTTGGTGGTCTTCCTCACCATGAGAGAGATCTCCACATCATCATCATCATCATCACTTGTGGAGTCAAGAGAAGAGTACTTTGCTAGAGCTTTGCCTTTCTTGTCGGCCTTGAGGGCCAAGTCTTTCTTCTCTTCTTTCTTGGATGATGATCCATCTTGAGGAGTGATCTTCATGTACATCTCATGAGCATTGATCTTCCCCAATATTTGGGTGGGGGTTGCATTTGAGAGATCCGTTTGATGAAGTACGGTTACAATGTGACCATACTTCTCAATTGGAAGAGCATTGAGGATTCTCCTTGCAACCTCGGCCGGTGAGATTTGAGTGAGTCCAAGGCCATTTACTTCTTCTACAATGATATTCAAGCGAGAATACATGTCATTAGCACTTTCATTGGATAGCATTTTGAAAGAATTGAGCTTGTCAATGATAAGATAATATCGTTCATCTCGCTCATTCTTAGTTCCCTCATGGAGCGCACAAATATCCGACCATAGTGCATGGGCGTTTTTGTGGTTCCTCACACGGTTGAACACCTCTTTGCTAAGGCCTCTAAATATGATGTTTCGAGCCTTAGCATTCCACTTCTCGTGCTCTTCCTCAACGGGTGTGAGGGTTGCGCCGGGTTTGGGAGTGGGGTACCCTTGTGTGGCGGCTTTGTGAACACCAAGGTCCACCGCCTCAAGGTATGCCTCCATACGAATTTTCCAATAAGGAAAATCATTACCGTCAAAGACGGGAGGGGGACCATCGTGACCACCGGACATCCTTCCTCTTGGCGGTTAAGCCAAATTAATGAGCAACAAGGCTCTGATACCAATTGAAAGGATCAAGGATGCCCAAGAGGGGGGGTGAATTGGGCAACTAATAATTTTTCGAAACACAATTCAACCTATCGCAATTTGCCCAATGTCACCCCACAAGTGCTTGTGACAATTCTATTCCTAAAACAAGTTATGCAACCTAGAGCCAAGTCCTATTACAAGTATGCTACTCTAGGAAAGTAGTGAACATAAAGGAAATGCGGGTATATAAAGGGTTAGAAAGACAAATCCGTTTTTCCCGAGGTATTGAAGAGTCGGCACTCCCCACTAGTCCTCGTTGGAGCACCCGCGCAAGGGTGTAGCTCCCCCTTGATCTTCGCAAAGACCAAGTGCTCTCTACGGGCTGATCCTTTGCCACTCCGGCGCGGTGGATCGCCCACAACCGCTCACAACTTCGACTTGGGCCGCCCACAAGCTCTCCAAGCGGTCACCAAGCCACCAATCGTCACCAAACCGTCTAGGTGATGCCGATCACCAAGAGTAACAAGCTTAGACTCTCACTTGACCAAGAACAAAGCCAAAGAGGGTGATGGATGCACACAAGTCACTCTTGATCTCTCTAGGGAAGAAGCTCACAAGCAATGGAGTTCACACTAATCTCCCTAGGGCTCTTGCTCTCTCACAAGATCAACAATGGTTCTTTCAGCTGTTAGAAATGGCAAGAGAGATAGAATGGAGGCTTTGGTGGAGTATAAATACTCACCCTCTCCAAAACTAGCCGTTTCTCACTTTCCTGCGAACCGTCGGACTCTGCCGAGGCTCGACCGTCGGACTAATTTTCACGGTCCGACTCTCACACAAACACTGCGCCCAAAACTGTGACAGAGGGGCGTCGGACCGAACTCGATGGTCCGACGCTCCTCAGTCCGACGCTTCTGCCTGCGGGCACAGTGCCTTTCAACGGCTAGAACATGGAGCAATGGTCCGACGCACACCGTCGGACCCAGTCCGACGCTCAAACTCGCTCTGGGAACCTCTCTGGAAGCGTCGGACGCTAACAGATATTAGTCCGACGCTCCCACTCGCGATGGTCCGACGCTCGCTCAAGCAACCACTGGCACCGTCGGACTCTGGCCAATGGTCCGACGCCCATCCGGCCAGGGTCCGACGCTCCCTGGCACGCTGAAACTCGTCCAGGGGCTGCCACGTGTCGTC
Organism: Eremochloa ophiuroides; assembly: GCA_038502445.1. NCBI lineage: Eukaryota > Viridiplantae > Streptophyta > Magnoliopsida > Poales > Poaceae > Eremochloa > Eremochloa ophiuroides. The sequence continues at coordinate 44,745,241 of JAHLJS010000009.1, read as the reverse complement.
GGACTCTAGCTATTGGTCCGACGCCCATACTAGTTAGAGTCCGACGCCTCTAATTCGATCAAAACTTCGCCGAATCGAAAACTTTCCAAAACGAAGTTTGATCCTCTCTCTCTCAGGAGAAACCCTGGGCTATTTAGAGCTATGTTGGACAAGTGTGCATCACATCTACACTCTCTAATCTTGCTCTAAGTCAAGCTACCCATCCAAACCCCTCTTAATAGTACGGTCAAGGAGAAAAAACAAAACCTAAGACTACGCCAAGTGTCTCTCAACTCCAAACGACACTTAGCACTAGCCTATCACCGTCTTGTCTTTCATCCTTTGAAAACCGAATCGATTTCCATCGCTAGGGGCTTGAACCTATATGTTATTATGACCTAACCTCTAGGTTATCCTGCAAAACACACGTTAGTCATAATAATCGTCTTGTTGTCATTAATCACCGAAACCACTAGGGCCTAGATGCTTCAAAAATCATCTCTGCGTGCTCTCTGGAAGTGTCGGACGCTAGTGGACATTGGTCCGACGGCACTTGCGTCCGACGGTTGGCGTTTTAGCGCGATCAGTTAGCGTTGAGATCCAGCGGCTGAGATTAAACTGAGCTGACACGTGGCACCATCGTGTGCGTCGGTCGTTGGACATGGTCCGACGCCTACCGTCTGACGGTAGCGTCCGACGCCACGAAAAGTGGTTTAACGGCTGTTTTCTGTGGGGTAACGGCTAGGAGTGCACTTAGAGGTATTTATACTCCTTCTCTGGTCACTTGGTGACTCTCTTGGACATTTGATTCATTGCCATAGACTTGTGAACACTCTCTAGCCTTCCACTCACTCACTTGTTCAACCATTGATCATCTTTGTGAGTTGAGTGATCCTCAAGTGAATCATTGCTAGTGATTTGCATTCTAGAACACTTGAGAGCAGGTCATTGCTGAGTTCTTATTCTCTTGGGGCGTTGCCGTGTCCCTAGCGGCTTGGAGGTGATTCCGGTGTTGAGGTTGATTGGTGATTGTTCAAGCCCACACCGAAGGTTGATTGTGAGGGGTTCTTGCGGTTATTCCCCGGCGGAGTGCCAAAACCGACTCTAGTGGATTGCTCGTGGTTAATAGCCACTTCTCTTGTGTTGGTGAGCGGCTCCCGGTGAGGGATTGGCGTGTGAAGAGTAGCTCGCAATCCACCAAGGAAGACCAGTGCCACAACGAGGAGTAGCGTGACGGCTATCACGTGAACCTCGGTAAAAAAATCGAGTGTTCTATCTTCTCCACCTTCGAGTGGATGATTGGTCTTCGATGTTCTCTTGGTTGATCACTTGGTATTCATATTGATATTCTCCCGGTGATTGGATCAACCTCTTCTCTCCTCGGTGGTATAGCTTTCTCCTTCACTACTCTCTTGCGCTTATTACTTGTTTAGGTGCCTTCTCCTTAGGTTTCGAAGGAGTGGGTTTTCTTGCGATTGAGTGCATACTTGTGTGAGTAGTATATTGTGCTAGGTGGCTTGCTTAGAGTAGCTTAGAGCTACTGCTTAGCAATAGCCTCGTTATTTACTAATTTGTGCTTAAGTTGCTTTGTAGAAATTTTTATAGGCTATTCACCCCCCTCTAGCCTATCCGGTCCTTTCAAGTGGGCGACGGCCCCCCTTGCAATCGAGAATTTTCTGAAGACCACGCATGCTGTTCAGTCCAAGCAAGCTAGCGCATGAGGAAAACAACAATGGAAGCAAAGCTACGACCATCAGGTCAGCATTTATGTTTAGCTCATCTGGCCGTTTCAAATGAATACCGCTGTTGTTTTTGCTGTTTGCAGCAACTGCGTTGTTATATTCACTTATTACTCTATTAATCAACTAATGATTATTCACAAGACTAAAATTGCCCCCCTTGAATTCTAACCTAGCTCCGCGACTGCCACCAATGAATGGTAAACATCTTCATAACCTTGCCCACATAATTCACAAACATCATGAAGAAATCATTGCTTCAGGTGGCGATATTTCTAATTAACACGAGTAGGTAGTCCATTAACAGCCTTCATTGTAAAAACACTAACCTTGAATGGAACATGAAACTGCCATAGCTTCTTCAACCCAACTCATCCTTGATCAGGGTTGGAACTGCTCCCAATGTTACCAGCACCATAGAAATTTCGGACAACTAACATGTACAAACTTCGGACATAAAAGATTCTGTTTTTCTCATAACGCCAAGCCACAAGATCTGTAAGACTCCTACCCAGGCAACTTAATTTTAAAAATCTCTGCAATATCACATGAGTCAAGATATCTTCAAATGGTCGTTTCGTTCCAAGTTCCAGTATTATCAATAAGAAGGTGGATCCACCAGAGCCGGCACGACCGTCGAGGCCCAATCAGTTTCAGGCCATACCCTCGTGGCAACCAGTTATCACGATAAATCTAAGTGGATTTCCAGTGATGCATCTCCAGCCGGACTCAAAGTGTATCAGGGAACGCTTGAACTCTCCAAACTTGTCAAGCAAGCAACGTCTGATTCATTAGTCAGGGATCTTTGAATCCCATACCACCAAAACCTTCGGCATCACCAATTTCTCCCATAGAATCCGTTGCATCTTCCTGCGACCCTTCTCAGCCCCACTAGAAAGCACAAACCTGTTTCATAAGTTCAGCACATAAGGTCAGTGTGAGCTTAAAAACACTCATAATATAAACTAGCAAGGCTCGAATAACCGATTTAATCAGCGCCTCCTTTCTTGCTGTAGGCAACCATTCTCTTATGGAAACACTCCTGAAGTGGTTGAAACAACGCCCTTGGAACCCGGCCCTGGTAAGCAATACTAAAAAAAGATCTTGAAACAACCCAGAAAAGCATTGATTCATGCATTTACATGTTACATGAAGACTAGGATGTGTCGTTTACTGCATAGTGCATTCTGTCAAAAAACCTCATGTGCTTTATCGATGTCTAACATCTAGTTGTGGCCGCTTCAAACTCTGAACAGATTTCGGTCACCAAGATCACCACTTGGGGGCTCTTTGTGTAAGGACCTTGATATCGTCAAAAGGGGCCTAAAGGGGGGTGAATAGGCTTGTAAAATTTTAGCTCAAACAAATGTCAGAACATAGCCTGACACTGCTGCTCCTTAAAGCGGCACTGCTGCTCTGGCAGACCTCCGAAACTCATAGTTCAAAAACTGTCCAACGAAAAATGGATCGAGTAAATTTGTGAGCTTCATGGGATTGTGAAGAGCCTATTCCACCACCTTAGTGTTAGTGAAAGCTTGCACACGAATAGATCGGGACCAATCCCTAAAATCACGACAAATATGAGTAAAGAAATGCAAATCACAAGAACACAAGTGAGACACCGATTTATCCCGTGGTTCAGCTCGCCACCAAGGCTTGCCTATGTCCACGTTGTTGAGGTAGCCACAAATGCTTTGGTCTCTTTCAACCTTGACCTCGTTCTCAAGTCAAGAGAACAAGTCTCTTGAGATGAGGGTGTTTCCACTAGATGTAGAGGGTGATAACAAACGTCCCGGGGCTGCCACAATCGAGTTGGAAGCTCCCGGGCGACGCCTAGCCGGCTAGGAGCCTTGCTCCAAGAGTAATGAACATAATCCACCGGCTTGAACGCGAACCAAGTGTTGTACGAGATGAAGAACAATTGGGGCTGCTCTCTAATGTTGTTGGGAGGCTCAAACTCTCAAAAAATTGGAGAGGAATCAAGGGGAGAAGCTTGAGGGGCTCCAATGGAGAGTAAGAGGGAGAGAGAGCTGCTCTCTGGTCGCACTTGGGATGGGAATCGCCGAACTGGCCGTTAGGGACGAAGGGAGGTGCAAGAAATAGCTCTTTCAGCCAACGGGCAGATTTTAAGGCGTGGCAGTGCTGCTCTTAGCCCGGCACTGCTGCCCGAGCGGCACTGCCGCTTTGGCAAAACAGCTCCGAATGAACAACTGTTTTGCAGGCTGATTTGTCTAGGTAAAAGAGGTGTTTGGTGGAAAGATTTGTACTTGGTTGCACATTTAAGCTTGCACATTGTATCCTCTTTTATAGTACGGTTTTTCCTAAACTCAATTTCAAAACATAGAAGAATTTAAACTCCTTTGAGCTTGTTGCCGCTGCACTTTGCAAGCAAAAATGTTGTCCTCTTTCTCAATGTCATTTCATAATGGTTTGCAATCAACTTTGTCTCATCTCTTCGAGCCAACCCATCTTGAGAATGTGACTTGAACCATTCAACACATGTGAGTTCATTTTATGCCTTCAAATCACTTTCACTAAAGATTTGATCCTCAACACAATATGACTCCTCATAGCTTGATTAGTTCCTCGACTATATGCAAGTACTCTCTTCTTCACCTTAGCCATGGTATCTCAGTCCAAGCCTTTGCTTACCCTTCACCTCTGCTTAGTACCTCGAAGCCCTTTCCTTACTATCTTCACCCTATCAAACCATACTCAAGTCACATCACATTAAGCATCCATTGAAAACTATTTCTTCAATATTATGATTCTTAGTTGAATATCTTCTAGATATGAATATTGGGATCAATCAAGCTTCACATAGAGTGACATATAAATTAACATCAATATGGTCAAGCCAATTTACGATTCCTTATATCCTCTTCATTTTGGCTTGACACTCCAAACACTCACTTCAATATCTATATTCACTAGCCAGTACCCCGCGCGGTGCCGTGGGCGACAACAGCAACCAATTGGTGCAGAGACAACGCTATTTGTTAGCTTTGACATGCAAAAGAACTATGAGAAGTTTAATATACCCAAGTCTGAACCACATCAATACTGACATATTTGTTTATCAGCATCTGTATGTAACAAAGAGTAGTGGTCGGGGGGATTCGTGAAATATTTGTCTATCAAGATCTGTTGATCTTAGTGACAAACAACAATAGCTAGGAAACCACATCAATAGTAGTCAACACACACACACACACACACACACACAGAGTAATGGCTAAACCACGAATATTGAGTTTGATGCCAAAAGATGGTAATTGTGAGGCCAATCTGGGTAGCACTGGCGGAGGGTAGTGGAGGCGAAGCTGGGCGCTTGCCCCCCTTTCCTGCAAACGCTGATCACTGCAAAGCCAGAAGTTGTGCCTGTCAGGTGCTGACGCTTACACTAGATAGAAGTAGTAGTAGTGTTGGGGATTTTGACTTCGGGCCAAACTCAGCCCCAGACTTCGGAAGAAAGAACAACTTCATCTTGACAGAAGACGCGAAGATAAAGAACCACGCGTGAAGTTGGCTTCGCTCAGGCAGAGTTAACTTCGGGCGTTGGCGCGAAGACGAAAAATGCAAAGATAGCGACGAAGTCTCGTTAACGAAGACATTAAGAGAAGCCTTCGCCCAAAAGATCGGCAAGCTCAGCGAAGTATAGTTGAGAAAGATTAGGATTGAATTACTTTAGGCGAGGTGTGAAAATACGACTTCGCCCCTCATGTAATGATTTATGGAGAATAAGAGAGGGGTAGAACGGTCTTTTGACCATTAGTTAGCGAAGGTCAGACCCCTATAAATACCCCCTCTGACATGTACAGTACGGCAAGGAGAATAAAGTCACTTTACACGTGCGTGATTCTGCCACGTGGACTCTCCAAATCTGTGTTGTGAAAGTTCACCCCATCATCTGGCGCCCACCGTTTGTGTGTGCTCGTAGTAAATTTCGACCACAAGGTTAAGAGAAAGATGCCGAAGACTAGCAAAAAAAATAGCAAACACGAGCGAAGACCTCCCTCCAGCAGGCGAAGGCAAGAGGCTCGACAACGGAGAAAGAACATCTCAGGAATAAGAATCTTCAGAAGAAGAGTGAAGACTCAATAAATTAGAAGAGCAGGTTCTCTTGAAAAAGAAAGAGCTGGAAGAGTGTCGAGCTAGAACTCGAGAAAAGCCAATCCAGCAAAGAATCAAAGAAGCAGAAGAAACTCTCAAACAGGTCAATGACAAGCTACATACTGCAAGCCATGAAGTCATCAACTTTGATGAACCAGGATCAGCAGCAAAAACAACTCAAGAAAAGAACTCGCAAAGATCACTTTTAATAATTGATCAAAAATCACCACTATCAACAAATTTGCAGCTCGCCCCATGGCCTTTGGGATACAAATTCAACATGCTCCCATCCTTCGAAGGGGACTCCGATCCCAGACAATTCCTAATGAGCTACGAAGCCACAATCATAGCAGGCGGAGGCGACGAAACTACACTGGCAAAATCTTTAGTCATGATCGTCAAAGGACCAGCGCAACAGTGGTACACTTCGCTGCGTCCACATTCAATTCATTCCTGGGAACAACTCAAAGCAACACTATTAGTGGATTTCCAAGGTTTCCAACCAGCAGGACTCACAGTGCAAGACCTCTTCAGTTGCAAACAGCAGCACAAGGAGCCACTAAGCCAGTACTTCAAAAGATTTCTCAAAACAAAAGCCCAAGTGGCAAACGTGCCTGACGAAGTTACCATAGTAGCCGCAATAAAGGGGCTTCGAATGGGGCAATGTGCTTCACACTTTGTCCGAGAACCTCCGGCTTCAATCATAGAACTTTACGAAGTCATGCAAAAGTTTTGCATGTCAGACAACGATCACAGAAAAAGAGTCGAAGAAGAAAACAACTTCAAAAGTTAGCTAAAGTGCACTCCATATCCAAGAGAAAACAACTTCGTACGAAGAACGCCAACAACCTTTCAAATCAATCAAATTGACAACGAAAATTTCTCAGTTGAAAACAACTTCCAAGAAAGGAACGGCCAAAGGGAAAGATCATTTGAAAGAGGAGCACCCAGGAATAGAGGACACCTAAGAGGTGGCAAGGTCAATGGGAGAAGACCTCTTAGACCCGAAGACATGTTTTGTGTTATTCATGGTAAAGGGGCTGGGCACACTTCAAAAATGTGCCCCAAAGTAAAAAAGAGTATCGAAGAATTGCAAGACGAAGCCAAGTCCAAACACATCAACCATGTAAACTCAGCTTCTCACCATCAAAGCTATTACCCAATCCATTTTGGACAAGCAATGTTCCGGCACAGCCCAGCACATTCAACATTGAGCCCGTCGCAATGTTTCATCCTCCACAAAATCAATGGAAAGCATATCAACAACAAAGCGCAATCCAGCCAGAAGCCTCAATAGCAAATAGCAATCAAACAAACAATCAAAACAGGCAGGAATTCCGATCCCCATCTCCCTCTGTAGCAAAAAATTCAGTGATACCCAGCAGAGGGAGAATCCTAACAATAACAGAAGGGAATAGCCTGGAACACGAAAACAGAACTCAAAGAAAGAATTACTTCAGAAGAGTAAATTCAATATCAATGGAAGGACCGTTCAAAAAGACGAGATGGTCACTTTTACCTATAACTTTTTCTGAAGATGATCTCAAGTTAAAAGACTTCCCCCGCATGGATGCAATGGTAATCGAAGTCAACATAGACGGATTGACCGTATCCAAAGTCTTGATTGATGGAGGAAGCTCCGCAGACATCATATTCACCTCAACACTCGACGCAATGAAAATAGACCGCAGAATCTTACAAAGAGCCGAGAATCCTCTATACGGCTTCGGAGGAAAGAAAATACACTAAATCGGCAGAATCATCTTACAAGTATCATTCGGGACTGTAAACAATGCAAGAACAGAGCAAATAGCCTTCGATGTTGTCAAAATGCATTATTCATACAACGCAATCTTTGGGAGAGGAATGTTAAATGCCTTCGAAGCAGTAATAATCTACTCTTACCTTTGCATGAAAATACCAGCTATTAATGGAATAATCACTGTCTATGGAGATCAGACAGAGACACGCAATATTGAAAAAGACTCTAGCCCAGGGCAAAAGAACATCTACACTATCTCAGAAGAAGAAGAAGAAGAGATGGAGAACGCGAAGCCCCAACCAAAGGCAAGACCTTGTGAAGACACCAAAAAAGTACCTTTGGACCCCCTGGTACCAGAAAAGTAAGTAATCATTGGATCACATTTAAGTCAGGAAGAAGAACAGGAGTTAATTCAACTGCTACGCAGCAACAAAGATATCTTTGCTTGGTCTTCAAAAGATTTAGAAGGAGTGAGCAGGGATATCATTGAGCACAAATTAAATATAGATCCAACTTTCAAGCTAAAGAAGCAAAGACTGAGGAAAATAGCAGAAGAAAGAACAATAGCTGCAAAAGTCGAAGTCCAATCATTGCTCGATGCAAAAGTTATAAGGGAAGTACAATTCACAACATGGCTAGCAAACATAGTCATGGTACAAAAGAAAAATGAAAAATGGAGAATGTGCATAGACTTTACAGACCTCAACAAAGCATATCCCAAAGACAACTTCCCCCTCCCAAGAATAGACACTTTAATAGACAAAGCTGCAGGCAGCGAAATGATAAGTTTCCTGGATTGTTTTTCTGGCTATCATCAAATATGGATGAAAAAAGAAGATGAACAATACACAAGCTTTATCACCCCTTTTGGAACTTATTGTTTCGAAAGAATGCCAGAGGGGCTCCGCAATGCCGGAACAACCTTCGTTAGAATGACTTCACACGTCTTCAAAGATCAAATAGGAGACAATCTCCTTACCTACGTCCATGACATTGTCATAAAACGTAAAAAAAAGAACAGATCACATCAAAGATCTACAACAAACATTCTCAAATATGAGAAAGGCAAACTTAAAGTTGAATCCAGAAAAATATACTTTCAGAGTTGAAAAAGGGAAGATTCTAGGATGCATAGTATCAGCAAAAGGAATAGACCCAAACCCGGACAAAATTTGAGCAATCCTAGATATGACAGTCCCAGAAAATATCAAGGATGTTCAAAAGTTAATAGGAAGACTAGCTGCACTAAATAGATTCATATCAAAATCAGCGGAACGAAGCCTACCAATCTTTCAAACATTGAAAGGTGCAAAGAACTTTGAATGGGGACCTTTGCAACAAAGTGCATTTGAGGAAATAAGAAAGTACCTTTCTAATCCTGCTACTTTGACAAATCCAACACCAGGGGGCTGATTTACTACTTTATGTCTCTGCGACCGAAAGGGCAGTCAGCGCAGTCTTAGTAGAAGAAAAAGAAACGAAACATTCAAAAAAGCAGCTTCCCATCTATTATGTATCAGTGGCTCTTTCAGGAGCAAAGAAGTATTACTCAGAAATAGAGAAAATAGCTTACACAATATTAACAGCAGCAAGAAAGTTGAAGTATTATTTCCAAGCGCACAAGATCAGAGTACCCACAGTTCATCCACTCAAAGAAGTGCTACAAAGTTCAAAAACTTCAGGAAGACTTGGCAAATGGGCAGCAGAACTCTCTCAACATTTCATTGAATTCGAAAAGAGAACAGCCATAAAATCTCAAGTTTTGTCCGACTTCGTAGCAGAATAGAGACCGGCAAAAAACACAGGTGGAGTCCAGCAAAACCCGGAATGGACAATATGTTGCGACAGAGCTTGGGGCTTCGCAGGTGCAGGAGCATCAGCAATAATAACCTCGCCCTCAGGCATAAAGATGAGATACGCAGCCAAACTCGAATTTCAATCCACAAATAACATTGCTGAATACGAAGCCGTCCTCTTAGGACTTCGAAAAGCAAAGGCGCTAGAAATAAGAAGGCTCATAATCAAAACAGATCCACAAATTGTTGCTGGTCACATAGAAAAGAATTATAAAGCAAGAGACGAAGAGCTAGCCAAGTATCTGCAATACCTAAGAGATCAAGAGAAATATTTTGAAGGATTCACAGTCAAGAACATCTCAAGAAATGATAACTCTGAAGCAGATGAGCTAGCAAAGGCAGCAGCACAAAAGACAAGTTTACCACATGATGTCTTTTATCAGATACTAAAACAAGCATCGATCAAAACAGTACCAGAACCACCAAGGAAGTTCATCTGATAGAAAGCGAAGACTGGAGGGTGCCTATCATGGCCTACCTTCGTGGGCATTACGAGCCAGAAGATGAAACAGACGACATTAGGACGAAGCACAAGACAAGAAACTATCTAATCCTTGACAACCAATTATACAAGTAAGGATTGTGCCAACCGCTATTAAAATGCATATCAAGAGAAGAAGGTAAAATTTTGCTTCAAGAAATTCACGAGAGGGTATGTGGAGCTCACCAAGGCCCAAGAAACATTGCTAGGAAAGCATTTCGTCAAGGATTCTACTGGCCAGCAGCATAGAATGATAGCAAAGATATTATAAAAAAAAATGCCACAACTGTCAAGTTTCAGTAAGCAGGCCAAACAACCCATCAACAAAGCTCAAAACCATAGATCCAACTTGGCCACTCGCAAGATGGGGTATAGACATAATCGGAAAATTACCAACTGCTCAAGGAAACTTGCAATACGCAGTGGTAGCAGTGGAATATTTCACAAAATGGATCGAAGCCAAACCAATAACAAACATGTCTTCACTCACAATGAAAAAATTTCTATGGCAAAACATAATCTGTAGATTTATACCAAGGCATATAACAGTAGACAACGGGACATAGTTTGATAGCGAAGACTTCAAATCTTATTGCCAATACATGGGAATCGAGCTATGCTTCACATCAGTGAGGCATCCAAAGTCAAATGGGGCTGTTGAGAGAGCCAAAGGAATCATATGCACTGGAATCTCGAAATGTCTCGTGGGGCTAGCCAAAGGAAAATGGGTCAATGAATTACCAAAAGTAATTTGGGCTCATAACACGAGTGTGTCAAGATCAACAGGCTTCACCCCATTCAGGCTACTTTATGGGGAAGAAGCAATGACTCCAGAAGAAATCAAGTTTCAAGGTTCAAGAACAAATGTTCAAGCAATACACGAAGAAGATCTAATAACAATCAAAGATTTACTCGAAGAAGAAAGACTACAGGCGGCAAAGAATCTCTCAAAGTATCAAGACGAAACAAGAAAGTGGTATAACAAGAAAGTCAAACTAACTGAGATATGTCCTGGAGACTTCGTCTTGAAAAGAAAAGAAATGAAGACACCATGGGAAAATTCCAGCACAAATGGGAAGGACCATATCTGGTCACAAAAAGTTTCAGGCCAGGATCTTTCCATCTAGCAGACTTGGAAGGAAACAAACTGAGTCACACGTGGAATGCCGAAGAGCTTCGCAAGTATTACCCATAGTAGAAGGAATTATCATTTTTCACTTTCTTTTAATGTCATTTACTTTTCAAAAAGATGTAAAACGAGCTGCACTCTTTTTCCACTCAGGGGGAAACCCTACACAGGGTGAGTGGTTTTTTAACGAGGCAGTCTCTATATGTAAGTCTCATATCATATAACTGAGAATCTCCGATTGTAACAACCTGGGTTTTCCGATAACCAAAATACGAAATTTTTAAAATTTTTCTTGCAAATGTGTGAAGCATGTAGCCTTTAGGTCGAACAACGACTAACCCGCTGACAATCGTTGCATTCATATAGAAATGGTTTGTTAGAGTCTGTCAGAGTTCTTTAGCGGGTCTAGGGCTTTCTGTCGGAGAACACGAGTCCATAGCAACTTCTCTTGACCCTTATCGAATACCCTTCTGACTCCATGATCCGGAAACCACCATTCGCTAACGAATAAATCCTTGTCTTCCCTTTTCACCTCGGGAAACCCTCATTATCCTCTCCAACTATTAATTCCTTCACAAATCTCATTTGAATTCCTCTTTCAAATTCCGGTGGATCTATATTAACTTTCATTCCCAATTTTCCACCAAATACGACCAAATCCTTTTCCAAAATTTTTGAATCAAATTCCAAAGGAAATAATAAAAAGGAGAAAGACCCCTCTCTAACCAGCCCTCTCCCTACTCCACCTTGGCCCAGCTGCGAGCGGCCCACACCCTCTCTCCTCTCTCCGCCCATCCCTCCTCCTTCGCTGTGCGCGGCCCAGCAAGCTACCAGCAGCAGCAATAGCATTCCCCACATGCTGCCCCGCGCCCCCTCCGGCCCGCTTAGCATGCGCGGCCCACCACAGCCCAGCACGGCCGCACCCTCCCAAACCCTAGAGGCAGTGCCCGACTCCTAGGGCGCCAGGCCGCCGCCCCCGCCCGACCCCAGCACCCGTGCGCAACCCTGCGTGCCTTGCACGCCACCAGCTGGCCCCTCGACGTCCGTACCACTGCCCGAGGGATGCGCGCCGCGTGTCTCCGCTCCCGCACGGACGCCTAGGATGGTCAACACCACTTTGCAGCCCTAGCATGCAGGCATAAATACCCAAGCTGCCGCAGCCGAGCTCCTGTTTTTCTTCCCCGATCGCCGCCATGCCTTCTGCCGCCACCACCTCACTGCTCGCTAGGCTGCCGCCCACGCTCGCCCGCCACCGCCACGACGTGCCGGCCGTAGCCAGAACGACCGCGCAGCGGTGTTCCGCGGCCGTCCGCGCCTGCTGCGGCAGCAGCCGACCATAGTCCGGCTGCAGCCCCACGTCGGCCTCCACCGTGACGCCCCGGAATGTCAACCCTGATGCCACCGAGCCGCACCACTAGACGTCCACCTCGCCTCGCCACCGAGCTCGGGACCTCGACGCCGGCCGAACTCCCTGCACCGGCCTTGTCTTCGCCCTATCGCCAAGCCGCAACGACAACCTAGGCGCCACTAAGCAGCACCACCCCGACCTTGCTGTTGACGACTGGCGCCCTGCACCTCGACCCCGGCATGCACAGCCGCTCCCAGCCTTGCCTTGGTCACCGTTCTGCCAACGCCGAGCCTGCTTTACCGCGTCGCACTAGCTCCTCGACCGGCCACGCAGCTGCTCCGAACTCGATGCCGAGGTGCCGCGACATCACCCACAGAGCTGCGTCCACGCCATGGCCGTGCACGTAGTGCACTGGACATCGACCTCGCCACGGCGGACCTAGAGCACACCGTCGCCCTCCTTGTCAAGCCACGGCCGCAGCCGCAACCTTGCCATTCCCTGCTCTGAGCCCGTTCGACCGTGGCCGTGTCACTGCGACCTCGTCATCCTTGAGCTCGCATCCATCAGCACCACCTCGCTCAACCTATGCCACAGAAGCGACCAGCGTCTTGCCGGAGCTCGTCGTTCCCTGTCGATGAGCACCCCTAACCAAACCCCTACCCTTTCTCGTCATCTTGTTGCAGCCGTGCTAAGACCGGCCTTCGTGCCATTACCTACACTGCTGCAGGAAAGCGGCCACCCTGCAGAACTGTTGTCAGAGCCCTTCCCGTTCGCGCTCTGCCGGCAACGAGCCCAACCCGCGTCAAGCGATCTGCCATCCGCAAGCCCTCGGTGGGCTGACCAAAGACGAAACATTTCCAACCCCTGCTGCCGGCGGGATGCCGATGAACCTTTTGCCTTTGGCCCTGCCCACCTGCTGCTGGCCTAAGGCCGATGATCCCTCCATGTGTCCTGCCTTCGAGCCGTGTTTTCTGTAGGGACCTCGTCGACTGTGTGGAGCTGACGTTAGTAGGCACGATGCACGCACACACACTCGCCGTGTCCTTTTGCGGCACTCACGCACATCGGACTAAACCCAGCCAATCGGATGACAGACCATGAACGCTTGGAACAACCATGACGGGCATCGCCGTTGCGTGCACCCGGGGCGCCGACATGTCGACGGCGTTCCCGTGCGTTGCAGCTACTCAACCTTGATGGGCATCACTGTCGCGTACACCTTGCCATTTGACATCGGCCTTCGTGCTATGATTCCATGCTTTGTTGGAAACCCGGCCATGCTCCGCCGCCTCCCGGCCATTTGACGCCACCTCCAGCCAGCCTCCGGCCAGTCACAGCCCCCGCCCGACCAGTCGCGGCCAGCCAACAGTAGGCCTATTGGCGCAAAAAGTGGTTCCCTAAGCCCAACACACCAGCGAAGCCGGAAACGACCCTTGAGGCAGTAAAGCTCTCGCTGATCCAGCTAGCTTCGGACCCGGTCTGAGAGTGTCAGTAACACCCATGCGTGCCAGTCAATTTGACCTGCAATTGACAAGGAAAAAGATAGTAATCAGTAATCAAAGGGTGGAACTAACCGGTATGTCCAGGTAGTTCCAGCTGTATGGCTCGAAGAGCCGATGTAATGGGAGATCGACTAGAAAGCCGATTCCGTCATGTTATGAACCGATTGTAGCGAAACATGTTTTATAACTCAAGTTAACCGACTCAGACAAGAATTCAATGACATATACTTGTATTAGACGAAAATATGCTATAAAAGATCTAGTCACAGCAAGCTAACATGATCATAAGATGTCTCAATGTAAAATAAGATGAAATCGGCTATTTCAGCCGATTTAGTGTATACGGGCAACATACAAGCCTATAAAGCAAACAATGTTTCAACTCTCCGGCTAATGGATCTAGATCGCAATCTTGCAACAGTGGAGATCGAGCGGATCGAGGCAGTCATGATGAAGTTGCAACTTAGATCCGTTAACCTTTGAATCTAGACAAAGTTTATTCTATTACTTGAGTGCGACCCGTATCTAATCTAGATCCAAAATACAACCGGCTGGTGCAAAACATTCTATATTAAAAACAATGGCAAACATAATTCGTTGAACATATAGATCTATTAGATATAAGCCGATGCATATGGATCAAGACGGGCAAATTGATGATTGCTTTAAATAATAAATAATAAACATAAGCAACATCGGTAACTTAATGAATCCAGCTAAACTGCCAAATTTAACTAGAGCCGATAACTAATCCATGCATGCAAACTGTCTTAATCTATAGCCTGTCTACCGGATGACATTAACTAATAGATTAATCAAGCAAACAAACACGAATCGATAACTAATCCGCGCGTGAAAACTGTCCTAATCTGCATCTCGTCCACCGGATGACGGTTAACACAGATTGATCGGGTAAACCAGCGTGAATCATCCTTGACTCACTGTGCTTCCCACGTCCACCGGATGACGCCAAAGAAACAGAGCTTAGCAAGGACCCTGGTCCGCCATGCTTCCACATCCACCGGATGACGCTAAAAAGACATAGTTTAACAGGGGGTTGACGATACTTACAAGCAAGCCTGCGTCCACCGGATGACACCCAGCCTGGATGAAGTAACTCGCCGGACTCGACTGACTCAAGGGTTTGTTGGCCGGAGCCGAAAGTTGTGTTGTATTGATGTTGTTGTATGTTTTACAATGGCTGAGGGCTTATATTTATACCCTGAGCGTAGCTAGAGTCCTAATCGAATTACAACTCATCAATAGATAAGGAAACTAACAAACTATCCTATATCTAAGGTAACTTGGAGTCACATCTTCCCTTTCATAACGGACTCTGATCGTGATCGCATCTTGGCAGTGCGGACTCTGGATGACGTCACCAATACCGACGCTGCACGCCTCCTGTCACCTTCGCCCGATAACCGATTTACCGTTCAATCGGCTATTCTCCTTCCTTCTGTTGGACGGAATCTGCATCCGAGATCAGCTATCTTCCTTCGGTATCGGCTATCGGCTCCCAGCCCAAAATTTGGTGTTAACAAGGCCACAGCTAGCCGCAGCCAGCCCACAGCAAGTCGCAGCTGGCCAGAAGCTACTAGCAGCTGGCCGAGAGGAGCTGGAACATGTAGCAGCAAGCCTCGCCACTTTCCTTTCACACCGACCCTGTCCGGCCTTCGTACCGTTGCCCCATTGCCAGATCTTAAGGCCCCATAGATGATGCTGGACTGTTGGTGAGCCTAAAATAATAGATGACGTTGGACTATTGGAAAGCCCAAATTATAGATGATGTTGGACTGTTGGAAAGCCCAATCGATAGATAATGTTAGACGGTTGGAAAGACAAAGTGATATACGACACTAGACTATTGAAGAGCCCTTTCTCTTATTTCCTATGCACATGTCCACCATGCTGTACCCTATCCTTACGATATGTCTGTACATGCATCTGTTGTATTCCATCCTTACACTCACTCTGTACATGTATCTGTAATACAGGATCCATCCACCTCCGAGCTATGGAATTGTGCTACTCCACTGTCTTGTCGAGTTGTTTTGTCTTTTGGTTGTGTCACTGGTTCTCAACTGCTAGTTGTTGTGTTGTTCGTCTGTGTGCTGTGCCTTCGAACCGGCTGTGGGATCGTACTTCATTCAGATATTGCGATCGCGGGATTCATCTCGCCATGGCCGTAATGCCGAGTGTAACTCGACCTCGCGTCATAGTTGACCATGGAGCTATACCCTCGTTACCACACTTTGACTTTTCATGCCCGACCCTCGTATGCTCGTACCCTACGCGACCGCCGCATTCCTCTGATTCTTGCGGTGACAACCGCATCGCTATGGATCTTAGTAATGACTTAGTGCCAGTGCACCCAGGTCGTGGTACCCTACGAGTGGTTTGCATACTTGATTTCTTCTGTGTGTCTCTCCTTTCTGACGCCCTGTCTATGCCGTGGCGTGGAGTCTCGATCTGAACGTAGACGACGAAAGGACTCGTGGAGTGGAGTCGCCCTAGGAGGAGGAGACACAACTGTTCAACTACACTAACTGGAGAACGCTTGTACCACTGCTACCTCGACAACGCAGGTGTCATGGCAGCACCTTCCTTTAGAGAATCCTATTAGACATTGCATATTTAGAATTGCTAGTGCTTTATATTTACTCCTTTTGCTAGTATATGATGCATACTACTACCTGAGCTGTTATTACCCTGCTTGCAACCACTCTACCATGCTACCCAGCTTCGCGCTCACTCTCTTATATACATTTATCTGCTTGCTTGCATGTTACATCACCATATTTATTAACTTCACTCGCATTGTATCTGTGATATGATGCTGGTGGTGAACCTCTGGGAATAGTTTGGCTTGGGATGCCGGACCGGTGGACTGCGAGCGTGCTGCGTGCGTGGTGAGGGTTGAAGTCGACCAAGTGGGATATGAGATGAGCCAGAAGGGCAAGTCGTGCCAGGGGTGCAACCTGGGCTTCCCTACGAGAGTTACCTGTGGCGGGTTATGGTTTACGAGGTGGTTCCGGGTTGGATGGCCTGTGTGGTTTGGAGCCTGTGAACGGAGGTGATGTGATGGCATGGGGAGAGTATCCCCTAAGTGAAGATACCTGCTTGGTCAAACCTAGGACAGACTAGTTTCAGGTTCATGGGAATCCTTTACTGCTCACTCGTCTTCGATGGGCGGGGAATGGTTGGACTACTTGGTAGGACGGTGCCACTACTGCTCGGTTGAGAGGTGGTAAGGGTGGGCGGTGACGGTCGATGGGTTCCCGTTCCGTTCTAGATTCGCAGTACCACTGATTGGGCCCGGTACTGCGTCTCCCAGTCTCAGCGTTTCGGTTTGTGCCCGAAGTTACCCAGGGCTGAGTGGTAGGGTGGCATCGACCTAGGCAAGCAAGCACCCAGAATTCTGCCTAGATGATTGTACAACATCGATGATGGCTAATCTTGTGAGTGGTAAAACCTCTGCAGAGTGTATGGTTGATCGATCGATACATATGTCGACTCGTCGGCTATGGACCTTTCCTGTGAAGCTTCTACTAGTGTAGAGAGTGATATTCTTTTCTTCCCTGGTTAATGATTGTCCGGCAATGTGCCCGGTATGGCAGTGTGCCGTTGAGACAGGACCCGAGAGGGAGTTGGGCCTGTCGACTGAGCGCGAGGTGTGTTTGTGAGGTGATGTATGGGTGGGTTGATGGATTGGGATGGACTGATGGATGGGAATTGATGAGATGGTGAAAGGTCCTTGTTTGGTTTTGGTAATTGAGTGACAACTTAGGTGGACTAATATGTGTCTAAGTGTTGATTACACAGGTGATTAGTCCACAGGTACATGTGTGTGAGCATCTATGCCATGGAGGTGGATATGGCGTGTTGAGTGTTGCTTAGCTCACACATATGGAGATGAAGGAGCTAAACGCATGAGACATGACATAGAGTCATGTGGCTAGGTGGAGAAGATCAAGACGAGGCTTCGCGTCGACGGACCGGTTGCAAGAGTGAAGGGCAAGTCGGGTGATGGCTTGGCGCCGATGGACCAACGCAACGGTGAAGAGCAAGCAAGTCAAGGATCGAAGAACCAAAAGCCACGTGATAATATGAAGTGGATCATATTATTCATGAGGTGTTAGTGCATGTGTTGCATTGGCATCGATGGTGTCGGAGACGGAGATGAAGACGGTGATCGAAATGGAAAGCGCAAGGCAAAGGTATAACCTAGGGCATTTCCATTTCACCGATCTAAGGTTGAGTAAAGAAGTGCTTGACCGGATTTAGGATAGATGGCCGTACTATCAAGAGGGGCAAACTTGTTTGCATATTGGTCATCTAGTGCCTCTTGAGCGATCTAACTTGCATGCGTTGCTAGGATCGAGTGGCGTGGTGAAAAGAGTGAAAAATCCTTTTGGAAAATGTTTGTGAAAAGCTAACACACATGCACATGAGGTGTACACTTGTTGGTGTTAGCACATTTGCAAAGGTGGTGAAGTTTGGAGTTCAAAGGAGCTCAAAAGGAGCGTCGGACGATGGCTTGGACAAGGCGTCGGACCATTGGTGTGAAGGGTCCGACGGTCCCAGGCTCTGTGCAAATCCGTGGAAGCGTCGGACGCTCGATTAACGAGCGTCGGACCATTGACCGCTTCGGTCCGACGGTGGCGAGCGGTGTCGGCTTGACGCGTGGCGCTCGAGAAAGCGTCGGACGCTAGAGTTTAGTCCGACGGTGAGCGTCGGACTGGAGTCCGACGGTTTTGAGCGCTCGGGGAGCTCTCTGGAAGCGTCGGACCATGGTGATCATTGGTCCGACGGCTAACCGCGCGAGAGTCCGACGGTGGCCGAGCTGTGGCCCGTCTGTGAGAGTCGGACGGTCCGACGCCTGGAGCTGTGCGCGCGTCGGACCATCGGCTTGAGCGTCCGACGGTTGGAAAAACGGCGCGAGAAATAGCCGTTGTGATCCAACGTTCGACTTCAAACGGCTAGTAACACGTGGCGGCTATCGGGAGCGTCGGACCGTGGACATTGGTCCGACGGTGGCGCGGCTGAGCGTCCGACGCTCAGTCCGACGGCCGGTTTGAGAGGGCAACGGCTCTATTCGCTTGAGGGCTATAAATCCAAGCACTTGGCGGCCTTGGCCGATAAGCTGAGCACCCTTGGGCCTGTGTGGCTTGTGTAGGTGTGCTTGGAAGCCTTCCCACTCACTCACTTGCTTAGTGCACATCCGATTGATTGATAGTGAGTGATTCTAGTGCGTTGCATTGTGAGATTGCATCGAGTGGCACTAGGTGATCGTGTTGCAAGCTGGTGGTGCTTGTTACTCTTGGAGGTTGCCACCTCCTAGACGGCTTGGTGGCTTGTGGCTCCGTGAAGCAAGCAAGAAGATTGTGCTTAGCTCCGGAGAAGCTTTGTGAGGGGTTGGAGCTCACCCCGTGGGAGATCGCAAAGAGCATCGCAAGTAGAGCGAGACGTGAAGAGCGACAAGTGGTCCGGCCGAGTCAAGTGCTAGAGCTTGTGGTAAGCACTCCACGTGGGAGAGTGTGACTTGCGGGTCACCACTAGCAAGAGGACCGGCGGCAACCTTGGAGCTTGTCTCAACGGAGGACGTAGCTTGTGGCGACAAGTGAACCTCCGGGAAATAAATCACCGCGTCAACATCTTCCCATCCTTCAGCGGTGGTTTGCTCCCTTCTACACAAGTTATTAATATAGTGCATTACTTTATTTGTGTAGTTGTAGTTGCTCTTGTGAGACCGGTTAGCTTGTGCAGCTTGCCACTCACCTTCTTAGTTTGTGTAGCTAAAGTGAGTTGCTCTCTTTGATTTGGATTGTGTATCCTTGTCATTGAGCAAGTAGTGAGCTTAGGTGCTTAGTGCATTTTGCTTGCTAGTTAATAGGAGTTTTCCCGGTGCTTAAAGTACTAGCGCTTAGATTTGTGTGATCTTGCGCTAGAACGATTTAGGGAAGCTCAAGCTAGACTTGCACCTTTGTTTCTCGCTAGGATCTTTGGCAAGGTGTTTAGAGTCTTAGTTAGAAGGGTGAATTGTCGCTAGAACCGATTAGGTTTTATTCCGCTGCGATTAGTTGTTATAAAGGACTATTCACCCCCCCTCTAGTCCGCCATCTTGACCCTACAGATGGGTTAAAAACTTGACAAATTATTATGATATTATTACTTAATGATACTTTGCAATTGCATAGGATGCAAACCACGGCCAAATATTAGGATCGTCAGATCCTTTGTTTTCTCTTTTTCACTAAAGCTCATCGGTGCTGACCATGCCCTACACATATCTGGCGGTGTACAGATTACCTGTCTAATATAGATCTAGAGATAAGAAGGATTAGAAGGTCTCGTGCCTACGCTCAAGTTTGGTTCAGGAGATGAACACTATGCTGCGCCAAGATTAACTCTGATGATGCCCGTGAAGGAGGAGCCTTCACTCGATGACATATTCTACCAACTCTGATGATGCCTGGATATGCTTCCACTAGATTAACCTTGTAATAGGAGTGATCTCAGTTGATATCATCTTGTATGTATTTACGATGCATGGCTGTAATATCAACTGATATATGATAATGTGATGGGATCAATCTTTGGATTTTATCACATTATAGCTCATTCTGTAGATTTTCCCTTCGTGGAAAATCGAGGATGTTTCACTAATTTCCCCAAAACCGAAGATTTAGACAAGATCACATCGATATCGGCAAACAAAAAACACTAGGTATTGCCAAATATTGAAATAACTTCAACATCTAACAATTACCTAGACAAGCATAATAAGTAAAATTTAAGCTCGCTACGGCGATCAGCAAACAAATCCACAAAAGTGGAGAAAGAGCTGTCCTAAGGGATAAGCGAAAGCTGACTTCGCTAAGGCGATCAGCAAATAAATCCACAAAAAGTGGAGAAAAGAGTTGTCCTAAGGGATAAGCGAAAGCTGACTTCGCTAAGGCGATCAGCAAATAAATCCACAAAAAGTGAAGAAAAGAGCTATCCTAAGGGATAAGTAAAAGCTGACTTCGCTAAGGCAAAAACTTGTTTCTAAAAAAGAGACAAGTCTCTGTGTCGACTTTGCTTAAAAAGAAGGGGGACGGCGTTTTCAGTTTAAAAACTTGTTTCTAAAAAAGAGACAAGTCTCCGCGTCGACTTCACTTAAAAAGAAGGGGGACGGCGTTTTCAGTTTAAAAACTTGTTTAAAAAAAGAGACAAGTCCCCGCGACGACTTCGCTTAAAAAGAAGGGGACGGCGTTTTTAGTTTGAAAAACTTATTTCTAAAAAAAGAGACAAGTCTCCGCATTGATTACACTTAAAAAGAACAATGATGGCGTTTCTTCCATTCAAAAAATGTGCTTCTAAAAAATAAGATAGACAGCACTTCTTCTCCAAATAAGGTATCATTTCATAAAAAATGAACAAAAGTTACAACAAGAATTTACAAGAGTACAAATTGACAAAAATTAAGGACTTTCCGAAGCTACAACACTCGTGGCTTCGTTAACCAGGTTAGTCACGACTTCGTCCAGAATCTCATCAAGCTTCGCCCTAAGAAAATCTTCCGATAAAGGAAGAGAAGGATCACCGGAGCTAGAAGACTAGAAAGACAACTAATCATGATCTCGATCATAAAACTATAAGTCAAATACAATGTGCTCCGGCACTAACCTCTGAGATTGCATCGAAAGCAATTTTGTTTTCGAAACCACCATGCGCGTCAGTCTCTAGGAAGATAGAGCAAACAAAATCATTCCAACTTCGATGAAAAAGAAGCAAGCGTCCTTTTTAAAAAAAACGCTTACTATTAAGATAATGATCAAAGGAAGCGGAAGTATTATCCGTCGCAAACTCCAACCACAAAGATGGCTCAACGAAAACATTATCTCTAAACATCAACAAGGGCATAACTTCAACTATGTCCTGAAGTTCACAATACGATACCACTTAAGTTTAAATATTACAAATACAGAGACTCCAAAATTCTAAAAATGAAGTCTATAGCGGATGATCATGGACTGCGTCGTCAGTTTTTGCCCTCTCAGCAGCAGCCTTCTCCGCTCTCTCCACTCGAGCGTTCGCAGCAGCAGCGGCTTCCTCAATCTTCTAAAAAAAGAGAAAGACAAAGAAAAATTAAAAAAAAAATCAGATCAGTCGAACACCTTCTCTGTCGAAAGAAGGGAAAAAGAAATAATACAAAGAGTGGTATGCACCTTTTCAACTCGAGCCTTCGCTTTCATCATAGCATAGTCCTTTCCACCACCATTTCAATATTCGTTGAAAAACTTTTTGCCAAGAACATTTGTTCTGGCATTAATCTTGCTAAATGTTTCAACAGACGGAAACTTGTAATCATCTTTTAGCAATTCTTCATAGAGAGGATCTCCAGTCTCTTTCATCAGATGAAAAATTGCCCGAGTAGCATACATACAACTGAAGTCAGAGGTAGTCTGCAACACCGTGGGCAAATCTTCATACTGGCGACACAACCAGCTGAAGAAAGGAGCATAATCACCAACTTCCCAACTTTTCATGGCATGCTTTACAAAGTTCCCAGACACGGGAAGCGGTAACCTAGAAATATTCGTCCTTTTCTTTCAACTTCTTCTGGAGATATGTGACCTCTCTTACAGACTTGCCAAGTTTAGTCTCAACTTCAGAAAGTTTTTCAGATGTATTCTGAAGGGAAACAAAAACTTTTAACAAATTATCCTCTAATTTCTGGTAATCTTCAACCACAGAAACCCCCTCTTTCTCCTTTTCCGCAAGTTGAGATTTCAAGTTGTTAATCTCTTCAACCATCTTTTTCTCACGAAGAGCAAAAGCTTCTTCGCGTAATTCAAGACTTTGTCGGAGACCTCTCTGAAGAAGAGCATTCTAACAAAAAAGAAAAGAGAAAAATTATGACATTAGAAAATAAAAAATAAGCAAAACAAAACCAAAAATTACAAGTATACCTTATAAGCCAGCGCAACTGAAGCATCCCCAAGTTCAAAGAAAGATTTCTTGTTTAACTCCTCCTCAACGTCGGGAACTGAGAATGTTTTATCAATACACTCAGACAGTTTAAGTTCCGACGATTTCGGAAGCATGCGGATCTTATCCAAACCAATCCCATTAAATTTAAAAGCATCAAGATCCACACCTTCGCGCTGACAGAAATCGAGGCAACGTTCCAATGAATCCTTAGAGATATCTTGGACTGTCGGTCGCGAAGCCAAGGGAGGAGTAGGAGGATCTTCAGTCACACTCTTTGATTTAGACAAGTCTTTGGTTGTCTCTTTCTGGGAAGAAGAGCCATGAAATACAACATCTAAAAAAAGACAGCAGAACAAACAAAAAAGATTGTTCAGGAAAATAGAAAAAGCAATAACAAAGCCTCGAAGCAAAACAAAGCTTACCAGTTGAAACTCCCTTTTTCTTCTGAAGATCAATTTTCTCACCAGAAGAAACATTCAACAAGAATTGAGATAGACGAGTGATCCTCGCATTCTCAGCATATTCATCAAAGACATCCTCATCTGAATCGTCAAAATTGACATCGGCACAAATGGTGCCCTTTCGAGAAGAAGCCTCAGACTTCGCAGCAACCGAAGACAAAACTCTTTCAGGTGCAGAAACTGGAGATTTACCACCTCCAACAACTGGAGCTTTAGCCTCAGTAACTGGAGCTTCATCTTCGCGAACACGCGAAGTCGGATCTGCAATCATATCATTAAGCAAAGATCCAGGGGAACAAGGAGAAAAACTTTTAAAAGTTTCAAACTCCCCCATTACAAAATCACCCCTTAGAGGTGTATGAGCTGTAAAACGAGGAGAAGAAGCTCGGGCAGTCTCCGGGGAGCCAGTAATATCAATCTCACCTTCCTCGTCGAGATCACCACCACCATCACTTCCAAGATCAAATAAAGTCTGAGGTGGAAGAGGCTAGTAATTTTGCCGACCGTAACATTCAAAAGCTGTTCGTCAACAACCAAAGATTTCACAACATCAAAAGACTGGAAAAAGTCAGCAAGCGGAGACAGAGGAGAAGGCAAACTACTCGAGCAAAAGACTTCAGCAAGAAATTTCACCTCTTGACTAACATTAAGAGCTTCAACATCAGTTTCAACATCAACATGACCTCTTCCAGAGGTCGCACCCAAAGCTTGGTTTGCTTCTTCATCAGAAAGAACAAGAACATTAGCTTCTCGTTTCTTCTTCTTCTTGGAAATTTTCTTGGCAATCATTGGAGCACTCGAAGCCGGTGCCCCTTTCCTTTTACGAGTAGTCTTTTCCAAGCTAGGTTTTCCTCCATGAGTATACAAAGGAGGAGCCCTTGGCCCATATTCAATTCGCGCGATCCCAAAAATACGATTCAAACGATAATAATCAGACCCAATCAATTTCAAGACAGTATCATTCTCTGACTTATATTGTTTCCCAAGAAAATCACAGACTTTAAGTTCAACTCCCTTGACAAACTTCGCATCAGAGTCAAACCTATTAGGGCGAACGGTCTCAAAATATGGAAACAAATATTTCTTGTTACTGACAGTCTTTTCATGGAAGCGAAGAGGTTTCCAACCTTTCCGCATTGGCCAAACCCGGGCAGCCACATACTCACACAAATTGCGGGCTGACTGAACAGAAGCAACAAGCTTATAAGCTTGTTCACAGTCTTTTGAAATTTGTGTCCTATCAAGAGTAGGTTTGCACTCAAAAGAGGACCGAATAAGCTTTGAAGCAAGAGGAAACTTCTTAACAATCTTTACTTTATCATTTCTTTCCTTAACCATAGGAACTTCGTGATAAAACCATTGTCTCGACCAATTATCAGGCCACTTGTTCCGCGAAGCCGAAGGAATCTGGATAGCTCTTCGAGCAGCCTTAAAACTACTACAAGCAAAGTTTGAAATGATCTTCTTGTCATTAACCATCTGACTCTTATGCATCTCATGCAGTTTGTAGAAAGCAGCAATATCCGGCTTTGCGTGCTGGGATTTCACAGCCCAAATGAAAAGGGCAATTTTGCAGGTACCATTCGGAGTCAAATGGTGCATCCCGATGTTGTAAGCACGGAAAATGTCTTTGAGCAAGTCATCCAAAGGGAATCGAAGACCAGCGGTGAAAAGCTCTTTAAAGACAATACATTCATCCTCTTGAGGATCCGGCACAACTTCATCCTTCGGAAGACGAATCAAATTCTTATCTAGAATATTGCGCTCATACAAAGGCTTCAACTCTTCTTCGGTAATCAAAGTTTTACCGAACTTAAAAGAATGCGTCTCATCAGCAACCAATTTTGATTTAGACGCAGAGACATCACCCTGGGAGTCACCCGAGCTTTCAGAATTCGTAGCAGACATCTCAACTAAATTATCACCAGACTTCTGTTCCAAGTCAAATAGATCACGTTCCATGAAAACCTGCAAAGACCATAAAAATAAGCCTGCGAAGACATAAAATAAGAGAAATCAAAGCACAAAAAGGTAACCTTAGAAGCACCAAGCAAAGAAACAGCGAAGCTAAAATAGACTTCGCGACAGAGAATCAAGCAGCAGAATATCAATGGCTCAAGAAATAAACGAAAATAGAAGACCCCAACTTTGCCCTTTTATAGGGAGGCTCTGGTCAAAGCAACAACCGGCGGTCAAACTTCCAAAACAAAACTTGGCCTAAGAAACTCCGAAGTCCGGGGACGGCGTTTGGAAGCTCAGTAGCAAAATCAAACTTTGTGGGATTCAGACCTTCGGAGTAGGCCTTCGCTCGCGAGGGGCTGCTGTTGGGGATTTTGACTTCGGGCCAAACTCAGCCCCAGACTTCGGAAGAAAGAACGACTTCGTCTTGACGGGAGACGCGAAGATAAAGAACCACGCGTGAAGTTGGCTTCGCTCAAGCAGAGTTAACTTCGTGCGTTGGCGTGAAGACGAAAAAAGCAAAGATAGTGGCGAAGCCTCGTTAACGTAGACATTAAGAGAAGCCTTCGCCCAAAAGGTCGGCAAGCTCAGCGAAATATAGTTGAGAAAGATTAGGATTGAGTTACTTTAGGCGAGGTGTGAAAATACGACTTCGCCCCTCATGTAATGATTTATGGAGAATAAGAGAGGGGTAGAATGGTCTTTTGACCATTAGTTAGCGAAGGTCAGACCTCTATAAATACCCCCTCTGACATGTACAGTACGACAAGGAGAACAAAGTCACTTTACACGTGCGCGATTCTGCCACGTGGACTCTCCTAATCTGTGTTGTGAAAGTTTACCCCCAACAAGTAGCTCTCAGGTTTTCAGTGAGTGTTAACCACACTGCTAGGCAGGATAGCTCTCAAGTCTCACGTGAAGTTGTTGCTTGGCAGGATTAGACTTCGATTCTCAAGAGTACTTACAGCCCCCCTTTGATTGATTCCACGCTCCGCCACTGCTGGGTAGGACATGTGTGGCAATTACTGAAGTATTATTGGGCACCAAACTAAAAGAGTGAAACAATTTGCTGCACAAAGGACGTGAAATTTCAATGCCATAGGTGAACAAAATACAGATAGACACTTAAGTAAGTCTGAAAATGGCACACCTTATCATCAAGGTCCATTGTATAGAATACCTCCCAAAGGTATTTAGCAGGATCGCGTGGGCCAACATCTGCAGGACATGTGCTTTAGCAACAATTTGGTGAACCTTCATTACCTCTCAATAAGTTACATTCGAAGGACTTAAGAAAACAAAAGGAAGACATTGATATGTAATGAAGAACCCATTTGAAACACTGACCAGGAAGCATTCCCTCTAGTGGACGTACACTGCTTAGCTACCATGACATGAACCCATCCCTATGTCATTGGAATTATTTTCGAATCAGCACCTCCTAGTATCATGCAGCTGATAGAGCATATGGGTACTCCATAGACCTAGAGTGATCAAATGGCCAAGTCAGATACTTAAGCAGAGAAAGGAGAATGATCTCAACGACCATAGCACTTGCTAACTGGAAACAAATCTTCATAAGTGGTACCTAGGTATTTTTCCTTCATAGGTTGTATAAGCTTTAATGCATTTTTGAGACCTGTGGAAATAAAGTGAAATCTGCAGGTCCAAAACCAATTTTCATTGCCATCAGCATTGACTGTGTATAGTGATTCCTTCCCAGAACCAAATAAAGGAATGAATGGAAGAAGCATTTACTGTCTATGCTAGTAGCAAATGACTCTAAAGTGACTGTTGTATGCAAACTGAAAAAAATGCATCGATTTGCATCTTATCAAAATATGGTCTGCAGATTTTCCATGCACAATCATTGGAGAAAACATGGAGGCAACCTGCAGGCATGAACCCGTACGAACTCTGAAATGCATGGACGCAACAATAAACAAAACCACCCAAAATCCGATGGCAACAAGTACCTTGGCATGGTTTGTCCATACGGACACGTTTCCTCTTGCCGACGGTGTCCATGGTGTGGAACCGTCATGGAGCTATGAAGCAGCCATGGTTTCTGTGGCAGGAAGTGGAAGTCCCGAAGATCGAGCGGAGGAGGGAGCGCGCGGACCGCCTGCACCAACCGGCGCGATGGGAAGGGGGCTGCGGGCAGTGGCGGTGATGGTGGCCGCCCGCACCCGCGCGCCTGTTGGGTACCAAAGTATGGGGTACCCAACATCAACGCAAAAATGAGCAACCATAGCGCAGCCTGGCCCAAATAAGGTCAGCCGAAGCCCACGAAGGCTACGCGCGTGAAGGCCCAAAGTGGCCTCCCGTAAGGCCGGACGGCACCCTCGGGCGCCAAATCCCTGATTCGTCCGAGCCTCCACGAGAGGGCTCGGGACAGCGGCACCCGCGGGTGCCAACTCTCCGATGCGCCCGAGCCTCCACGAGAGGGCTCGGGACAGCGGCACCCTCGGGCGCTAAATCTCTGATTCGCCCGAGCCTCTTCATCCTCCTCGAGCGCGATCCCTCTAAAGGCATCAAATGCACAATCGACATCAGCAGGGCTATCTTGGACCGCAAGGGACCCCTCTGACCACTTTACAGGCGCGGCCCCACTGACTAGACGCCGCGAGGCGACGGCACCCCGCTCGTGCACGCCTTCCGTACCCACTGCCATACCTCCTCCGGAGACCGATACGATGGTTCCACTCTTCCCACTCCGTCCTAAGGACAGTCAACCGGATGATGCCCCTTGCTGACGGAGAGATTCTCCAACTGCGACACCGACAGCTCCTGCCCATAACGCACGAGCCTCGCAGGGATGGGAGAGGTGACGGTTGTCCTGCCGACCCGAGAGTATGGGCAATGTGGCAACAGGACCGTTCGCCCCTCGGGAAGGTACCGCGCATGAGAGGAAAACACGCCCGAAGGAGGACACCTCTAATGACCGGTCCCATCACGCTCCCGACGGCAAAGAAGGCTCCCGAGCCTCGGGAGTCAATCTTTGAAAGTCAACCAGTCTTCTCGTTGCACTGTGCAGGACCGGACGCGACGCCATGACGCACCGCCACGCAGCAAACCACGTCCCATACACTGTGCCACCTTGAAACTCAATGATCGAACAGTGGAAGATCAGTCGAATGACCGAAGCCATATCGCCGAAGCGCCAAGACGACAGCATGGCTGACGATAGCCACTAATCACCTCTGCTCCCACCATGCCGAAGTATCGTCATCATAAGTCACCACATGTAACTCTAGCTTCTCCCTTGTAACTATAAAAGGGAGGACGGAGGCCAGTCACAAGTAAGGACACGAAGCTCACGACACCAACATACACACAACACAACTACACGAAAACGAAAGCACCCTCTTCCTCGCACAAGAGACTTGGGATACTCTCCCTCTCTCGACTCAGCTTGTAATCCCCTACTACAAGCACCCCGGTGCAAGGCAACACGATTCACCTCTCCACCGGACGTAGGGCCCTCTTGGCCTGAACCAGTATAAATCTCTCGTGTTCCTCCTTGCACACCATCCGAAACCTCAACCGCAAAACACAAGTTACTAGCCGGTGTTAGCGCCCGCCAAAACTAGCACTGACAGTTGGCACGCCAGGTAGGGGCCTTTTGCGTGTTGACGTAGGTTTCGGATGGCAGCCATCTCCACCACGCTTCCCGCTAGCGCGGTGCTCCGGTTCGGGACTCTCGAGTTCGTGGCCACCGGCCAAAGGCTCGAGATGAACCTGCGCCCGATCGGACCCCGCGTCCTTGTCGTCCCAACTCCGACCCAGCAGGCGGCCAGAGAATGGACCCTTGCAACGCTTCCACCCTGCCTCAGAGGACGGGGGAAACGTCGCACGCCGCCCCCGGCGGACCAGGAGGAGGAGGCGCAGCAGCGCCAACCTGCCTCTGGCCGTGGGAGGTGCAGCCAACCAGGCACCCCCAGCGGGGGGAGCCAATACTGCACCAGCCGTTGTTCCGGGATCTCCGGCACCGGCGGCCACGCATCCGTCTATTGCCCGGAGGACGGGCGAAAGCAGAAACACGACAACGGCCGAACTTTCTCTCCGTCCTCACCAGGGGAGGGGAACGACGCTGTCGTCCCTCTTTGGGCTCCAGACCGCCATAGATGTCCACGTTCGTGCAGTTCGCGCATTGTTGCACGAACTGTCGGACACTCCAGTCCAGCGCCTCGAGCGCCTGGACAGCCTCGTGGGAGACCATGTGGCATCCTCACCGTCATTCCCTGGGGAAAGTGCCAGGACGCATGGCAGTGGGGAAGCAGATACCACCATCAACCTCACCCCACGAGAACACTCGGAGGGGTGGGACCGTTATGGCTGGACCTCGTCGTCTCGTCGCAGCTACAGTGACGATGATGACGAGTTCTGGGCAAATGTGGACTTTGCCGCCCACACCGATGACTCGGGGGAGAATACCCTGAGCGTCATCTCCAACTCGGACCAGTCCTACATCGATCCCGCTCGGGAGTGCTACAACTTGATGCACCCTGATGAGGGGCGGACGGAGGACGTCCACTCGGGGGACAACGACGACGTACCCCCTCCATCGCAACCCCAGCACCAACAAGTCACGCCCCCTCCAGCGGCCCTGTGGCCTGCACAGGTTAGCCCCGCCGCTGGATCAGGGGGCAGGAACATCTCGCCCCGCACCTCAAACCTCGGAGCTAGAGCAACTTCGGGAGCTCGAGGCGCGGATGGACGAGGACCGCTTGCGCCTCACCCAGCTGTGAGCTACGCTGGAGCGCGACGAGTGGCGGAGCGATGGAGGAGCAGCACGGCGTCGAGCCCGAGACGTTTAGGCCTAAATCGTAGCTGACGATGGGCCGAGACACCGGGGGCCACCCCCCGAGCAAGCCGAAAGCTCGCGGAAGCAGCAATGCTGCTCCGGAGCATACCTGAGCCCTCCACCGAGGAGGCACAACAGCTCAGGAATCAACTCAAGGACCTCCTGGAGGATGCAGCCGTCCTCCAGGCGGAAAGCTCAGCGTCGTGACACCGTGGCGCTGAAAGTCACCAGCGTGGCGGCGTAGCACGCCACGAGCGCGAAGCCTCGGTTTGACCCGAGGCTCCAAGGGCCCCGCCATTCCACCAACGGCTTGGCAAGGACGTTGACGTCCGAGCCATTCTGCAAGCTCACGGCCGGCGGAAGACTGACGGAGCCGCGCACGGCTATAGCGTCCATTGGGGTGGGCGCTATGACTCGGACGAGGATCGCTAACCCTCACCTGAGCCCTCAGGTCCTCGCATCTTCGGCGAGGGCCATCCGAAGGGCCAAGTTCACGGCCCGGTTCCGACAGCCGGCCAACATAACAAAATACTCGGGGGAAACGAACCCCGAGCTTTGGCTAGGGGATTACCGTCTTGCGTGCTAGCTTGGTGGCGCGCAGGATGACCTTATTGTTATCCGCAACCTCCCCCTGTTCCTCGCCCACTCTGTGAGAGCTTGGCTGGAGCATCTTCCCCGACGGATGATCTTTGACTGGAGCGATCTGGTCAAGATCTTCGTAGGGAACTTCCAGGGCACGTACGTGCGCCCTGGTAACTCCTGGGACCTCCGCAGCTGCAAGCAGAAACCGGGCGAGTCCCTCTGGGACTACATCCGGCGCTTCTCCAAGCAGTACAACGAGCTACCCCAGGTTGCCGACTCCGACGTCGTTGGAGCATTCGCGGCAGGAACTTCCTGTAAGGAGCTAGTTCACGAGCTAGGGCGTCAGACGCCAATCAGCGTCGCCGAGCTCATGAAGATCGCTACCAGCTTCACCTCAGGAGATGAGGCAGTGGGAGCCCTTTTCTCTGATCCTAAGGGCAAACGGAAGGAGGAGGCCACTAAGGGCACCTCTTCCCGAGCCCCGACCAACAATAAGAAGAAGGGGAAGGGAAAGCTCCCACCACGCAGCAACCCCTTGGTGGCAGCCACCGAGCCCAAGGGGGCACAGGCCCCCTCGGAGCCGTTTTGATGAAATGCTGACCAAGCCGTGCCTGTACCACACAGGTCCAGTATAGCACACGCTCAGGTCAATGCGTAATGCTCAAAAAGCATTACGGCCAGGCAAGCGTTCAAGGACGAAGCCGGCAAAAAGCCCGCCAAGGACCAGGAGGACAAGGACTGGAAAGACGACGACTTCCCGCCCATCGACATGTGCCTCATGATCTTTGGCGGGCCAGGGACCGCCCCTACGCCGCGCCAGCGGAAGCGCGAGCGCCGGGAGGTCTACTCCGTCGGGCCAGCGACACCTCGCTTCCTCGACTGGTCGCTCGACGCGATCACCTTCAGCCGGGATGACCACCCGGACTACGTCCCGTCGCCAGGGACGTTACCCACTTGTTGTCGACCCCGTCGTCGGCAACACGAGGCTCACTAAAGTCCTCATAGACGACGGTAGCGGCCTCAACCTTCTCTATGCTAATACCCTCGATTCAATGGGAATCAGTTGCTCACTCCTCCGGGCCACGACGTCCCCATTCCACGGGATAGTGCCCGGAAAGAGCGTGCAACCCCTCGGGTAGATCGACCTGCTCAGTCTACTTTGGGACCCCTGACAATTTCAGGAAGGAGGTCCTAACTTTTGAAGTGGTAGGCTTTCGCGGCACCTACCATGCCATTCTCGGGAGACCATGTTATGCCAAGTTCATGGCGGTCCCGAACTACACCTACCTCAAGCTCAAGATGCCTGGGCCTAAGGGGGTCATCACCATCGGCACATCCTACCAGCATGCGTACCAATGCGACATCGAATGTTGCGAGTATGCCAGCGCACTAGGAGGAGTCACCTCTCATCGCTGACCTCGAGCAGATGGCGAAGGAGGTCCCCGACCCCAAGAAGACCATGGGCACCTTTGAGCCCATCGACAGGGTGAAAGAGATCCCCCTCAACCCGAGCTCCGTCGACAGCAAGGTGCTGAAGATCAGCACCACCCTTGACCCCAAATAGGAAGCCGTGCTCATTGACTTTCTCCGTGAGCACGCCGACGTGTTTGCTTGGATGTCCCTCGGACATGCCAGGCATCCCGAGGGAGGTCGCCGAGCTCTCCTTGGACATCCGGGCCGGGTCCAAGCTGGTGAAGCAGCGCCTGCGCCGATTCGATGAGGAGAAGCGTCGGGCCATCGGGGAGGAGGTGCAGAAGCTTTTGGCAGGCCGGATTCATCAAGGAGGTCTTCCATCCAGAATGGTTAGCAAATCCTGTTTTGGTTAAAAAGAAAAATGGAAAATGGAGAATGTGTGTCGATTACACTAGTCTAAATAAAGCTTGTCCTAAGTATCCATTTGCATTACCTCGCATTGACCAAATAGTTGATTCTACTGCTGGTTGCGAACGACTTTGCTTTCTTGATGCATATTCTGGTTACCATCAGATTCGTATGAAAGAGTTCGACGAATTAGCGACTTCTTTCATTACTCCTTTCGGCACATATTGTTACGTAACCATGCCATTTGGCCTCAAAAACGCGGGCGCGACTTACCAGCGCTGCATGCTCAAAGTTTTTAGGGACCTCATCGGGCGGACTGTTGAGGCGTACGTAGACGATATAGTGATAAAATCTAGGAAGGCTAGTGACTTAGTAGTCGACCTAGAAAGGGCATTCGACTGCCTCAGGAGTAAAAATATAAAGCTAAACCCCGAGAAGTGCATTTTCGGGGTCCCTCGGGGCATGCTCCTCGGGTTCATCGTTTCCGAGCGTGGCATCGAAGCCAACCCGGAAAAACTCTTGGGGTGTCTTGCAGCCTTGAGCCGATTCATCTCTAGGCTTGGTGAAAAGGGGCTTCCCCTGTATCAGTTGCTAAAGAAAAATGGGCACTTTACCTGGACCCCCGAGGCCCAGGAAGCCCTCGAAAGGCTGAAAGCTCTACTTTCCAAGCGCCGGTCCTCGTGCCGCCAACGAAGGAAGAAAACCTCTTGTTGTATGTTGCTGCCACTAACCAGGTTGTGAGCACGGCAATTGTCGTTGAACGACGAGAGGAAGGGCATGCCCTACCGGTGCAACGTCCGGTTTACTTCATTAACGAGGTCTTGTCTGAAACCATGACGCGCTACCCTCAGATCCAGAAGCTGGTATATGCAATCGTCCTCGCTCGGCGCAAGTTGCGGCACTACTTCGAGTCACATCCTGT
The DNA here is from genome assembly GCA_038502445.1 of Eremochloa ophiuroides. Taxonomy (NCBI): domain Eukaryota; kingdom Viridiplantae; phylum Streptophyta; class Magnoliopsida; order Poales; family Poaceae; genus Eremochloa; species Eremochloa ophiuroides. The sequence continues at coordinate 44,711,801 of JAHLJS010000009.1, read as the reverse complement.
GACCGTGGTGTCATCATTCCCCCTAGAAGAGGTGATACAGAGTCGCGAGGCCACGGGAAGAATCGCCAAATGGGCAATCGAGCTCATGGGCGACGGCATCACCTACGCATCACGCAAGGCCAATCAAGTCCTAGGTGTTGGCGGATTTTGTGGCGGAGTGGACCGAGACACAGTTGCCACCGCAGCTCTCCCAGGACGAATATCGGGTCATGTACTTCGATGGGTCGTTGATGAAGACGGGAGCCGGCGCAGGCATCATGTTCGTCTCACCCCTCGGAGTCCAACTCAAGTACCTCCTGAGGCTGTATTTCGCCGCCTCCAACAACGTGGCGGAATACGAGGCACTCGTCAACGGATTTCACATCGCCATCGAGCTGGGCATCAGACGCCTCGAGGTACGAGGCGATTCTCAGCTCGTGGTGGACCAGGTGATGAACGAGTCAACGTGCCACGACGCAAAGATGGCGGCCTACTACAAGTTGGTGTGGCGGCTCGAGGAAAAATTCGACGGCATCGAGCTCAACCACGTCGCGCGTAGGTATAACGAGGAGGCTGGTGAGTTGGCAAAAATCGCATCTGACAAGGACTTCGGTCCCGACAGGGGTGTTTGCCAACGACCTCTGCAAACCAACAGTCGACGACAACCTCTCGGGAAGCAAGGAGAAACGAGCTCCCAAGCATTTCGAGGGGCCCGAAGCCGTCCCGAACCTCGGAAATCACTAGGGGGCTGCCGACCCTTCGGGAGAAAGGCGACCCCCGGCCGAGGCTAAGGACAACAGCGACGCCGAGGCTGAGGCGACGAAGGTCGACACTGAGGCATCTGTCGGGTACCAAAGTTAGGGGTACCCAACTTCAATGCAAAAACGCTCATTCCCAACATGGCCTGGCCCAAGTAAGGCCAGTGGAAGCCCACGAGGGCCGCGTCTACAGAGGCCCACGACATCATTCCACTAATGACAGCCAACCCTCGGGAGAGCGGCACCCTCGGCGCCCAAATCTCCGGTTCGCCCGAGCCTCCCCGGGAGAGCTCGGGCGAGTGGAACCCTCGGCGCCCAAATCTCCGATTCGCCCGAGCCTCCCCGGGAGAGCTCGGGAGTGCGGCATCCTCGGCGCCCAAACCTCCGATTCACCCGAGCGCCCGAGCCTCCCCAGGAGAGCTCGGGAAAGCGGCACCCTCGGTGCCCAAATCTCCGATTCAGCCCGAGCCTCCCCGGGAGAGCTCGGGCGAGCGGCACCCTCGGCGCCCAAATCTCCGATTCGCCCGAGCCTCCCGGGGAGAGCTCGGGAGAGCGACACCCTCAGCGCCCAAATCTCTGATTCGCTCGAGCCTCCCCGGGAGAGCTCGGGCGAGCGGCACCCTCGGCGCCCAAATCTCCGATTCGCCCGAGCCTCCCCGGGAGAGCTCTGGAGAGCGACACCCTCAGCGCCCAAATCCCCGATTCGCCCGAGCGCCCGAGCCTCCCCGGGAGAGCTCGGGAGAGCGACACCCTCGGCGCCCAAATCTCCGATTCGCCCGAGCGCCCGAGCCTCCCTGGGAGAGCTCGGGAGAGCGGCACCCTCGGCGCCCCAATTCTCCGATTCGCCCAAGCTTCCCTATCCCCCTCGAACACAATCTCGCAAAGGCATCCAAGGCACAGGTGATGTCAGCGGAGCAATCTTGGACCACAAGAGATCTCTCTGACCACTTTACAAGCACTGTCCCGTCAGGCGAGACTCTCGACGCGACTGTGCTTCGCACGCCCCTGACGGCCATACCACCTGTCAGGATTTCCCTGGCAGTGGATTTGATAGGCCCACTACGGCCGTCCTCCACGGTATGGTCTACGGTGCGCCGCCCCGTTTTCCGCCGGGATCTATCAACTCCGACTGTGACAGTCCAAGCGCCTGATGACGGGCTACGCAAGAACGGGAAAGGCGCCTACTGCGCTGTCCACTCAAAAGGACGAGCACGCCTTCCATCCGGGCCCGCTAACCCTCGGGAGGTGCTGTTCAAAGGCCAGAAATATGACCAGGGGAGATATCCCCCGCTCCATCCCATCACGCCTTCAGAGTCCCGAGCCTCGGGAGACAACGCCCTAAGGTGACTCACCCTCTTGTCACATCGTACGGAAGGATAGCCGGTAGGTGTGACCCTATGGCACGTCGTAATCCAACGACTGCTGCCGCCTTGGAACTCACCAAGGTCGTGCGAACCACGACGGCCATATCCTGGAGACCCAGAGAGAAGACCGTAGCTGACGACATGACGTAGTCAGACGACTGTTCCCACCTTGGAACTCACCAAGATCGTGCGAACCAAGACAGCCATACCCCGGAGACGTGAAGAAAAGGCAGTAGCTAGTCAAAACGGGGAACAGCAACTCCTTACTATTTTAATAGGTAGCATTGTAGGCGCTACCCTGGCCTCTCCCTTGCGACTATAAAAGGGAGAGCAGAGACCAGCTTTAGAGAGATGAGGAGAGAAGTTCTAAGTTCTCACCCACACAAACGTACCCATAGCAAACGACTTGTAAACACTTAGACCCACACAAGAGACCTGGGAGCGCTTCCCTCTCTCGCCTAGCTTGTAACCCCCTACTACAAGCACCCCGGTGCAAGGCAACACGACTCTCCTCTCCACTGGACGTAGGGCCTGCTTGGCCTGAACCAGTATAATCCCTGTGTTCCCCCTTGCACACCATCCGTAGCCTCAACCGCAAAACACATATTTACTAGCCGGTGTTAGCCCCGCCAAAACTAGCACCGACAGCATCGGAAGCCGAAGCCGAGATGGACGACGATGAACCAGACTGGCACGAGCCACTGGTTAATTGGCTCGTCCGAGGGATCCTACCCTCGGATAAGACCAAAGCTCGGCGGCTGGCACATAAAGCCAAGATCTACAGAATGGTAGACGGAGAACTTTACCGATGAAGCCCCTCAGGCATCCTCCAGCGCTGTATCCCTTTCACTCTGGGTAAACGCTTAATCGAAGAGATACATGCTGGGGCCTGCGGGCATCATGCCGCACCGAGGACCCTCGTCGGCAATGCTTTCCGACAAGGCTTCTGGCCAACAGCCATAGCGGACGCCATCGAGGTAGTACGCTCCTGTGAAGGATGCCAGTACTATGCTCGGCAGACACTTCTCCCGGCCTAAGCCCTCCAGACGATCCCTCTCACCTGGCCTTTCGCCGTGTGGGGACTGGACCTTGTCGGGCCCCTCCAAAAGGCGCCCAGGGGGCTTTACCCACCTGCTTGTTGCCATCGACAAGTTCTCCAAGTGGATTGAAGCTCGGCTACTCACGTAGATCACCTCAACCCAGGCGGTCCTATTCTTCGCCGACATCATTCACCGATTCAGCGTCCTAAACTCCATCGTCACCGACAACGACACACAATTCACAGGGAAGAAATTCCTGGTGTTCTGTGACCAGCACCACATACGAGTGGACTGGTCGGCGATGGCCCACCCGAGAACAAATGGCCAGGTGGAGCGTGCTAATGGCATGATCCTCCAAGGCCTCAAGCCTAGGATCTTCAACAGGCTGAACAAGTTCGGCAAGAGGTGGCTAACCGAGCTTTCCACGGTGACATGGAGCCTGAGGACTACGCCGAACCGAGCCACGGGGTTCACGCCCTTCTTCTTGGTCTATGGCGCCGAGGCCATTCTCCCCACGAATTTGGAGTATGGTGCCCCGAGGGTCCGGGCCTATGACGAACAAGGCAACCAGACCTCTCGGGAAGACGCGTTGGATCAGGTCAACGAGGCTCGGGACGTCGCCCTACTGCACTCAGCCAAATACCAGCAGTGTCTTCACAGGTACCACGCTCGGCGCATCCGAGGCTGAGCCTTCAATGCAGGCGACCTGGTATTGCGGCTCAGGTAGGACAACATGTGATGTCACAAGCTGACGCCGCCATGGGAAGGGCCCTTCATCATCGCCGAGGTGTTGCGGCCCGGGACGTACAAGTTGGCGAACAAAAAGGGCGAAGTCTACAGCAACGCCTGGAATATCGAACAGCTACGTCGCTTCTATCCCTGAACCTTGATCGATTATATTGTATAAGTCATGAAATCAATAAAAGGAATCATTTTGTCCTTCTTTATATTGATTTTAACCTAAGCCGACCCTCGGGAACAAGCGAACTCGTAAGGTCCTGCGCATAACAAAGTGAGGCTTAGCCTCATCTTTAAGGCCGACCCTCCCTCGGGGGCTAGGACGGGGGGAACACCCGGACTCTCCTGAGCCGCAACGAAAATCCGAAACTTAAAAATTTCAAAACTCACTGAAATTCTTTCCTTTCCTGAGCACATCTCCCACCCAAGCCAAACCGAGGCTTATAAAGCTCGAAAGAGCGAAAGAAGTCCCAGAGGATAGAGCTAGCCGAGCCGCGAGACCGCCTACGCCTCCGGGCTACGGCATCCTCACTCGCCACTCCGCGTCCGAAGGATAACTCGAGCTCGGAAGAGAACTAATAAGATCAACGTTCAGCAAAGGCAAGAGCCTCGGGAAAACTCGGCCAAGCTTTCTTCTTAAGTTTTTTCCCTCTCATCAAAACTCTTAGACCCGGCTGCGTCTACGCCCCTAAAGCTACGATACCCGGAAAAGTCTCCTGAGGCTCGATGGCCCGGGCACAGAGTCAGTAGAGGAAAATACTTAAGAGAAAAGCACCGAGAACAAACAAAAGGCAAACATGGAATAATATTTACATAAATATTAAGGCCACGAAGAGCCGCATGTTTGTTCCCTGCTAACTACTCACGACAAATTTATTCCGAGGGCACAATGGCCCGACTTCTTCTCACGGCAGGTCCAGGGGAGGGAGCTCGACCTCGGGCTCGAAAAGGCTCGCCAGTGCCTCTACAGGCGTCCTCATGGAGTCCTCCAATGCCAGAAGCACCTCGTCATCCGCCTCAACGAAGCCCTCGCTGACGGGGCCGGCGTCAAAGTTCTCGTAGTGAGACTTGGCGACCGCCAGCGTCTTTTGGACTCCGGTCAGCAGGGCCTCCTTGACGTGGTCGCGGACGTTGCCGTGAAGCGCCTCCAGTCGGCTGCGGAGCGACATCCCCGAGGGCTTGCCGCCGCTGCCGAAGGAGTCACACAGGGCGCGTGCCACCCGCTGCAGCTCCTGGCTGTCGCGGACCTCGCCGTCGTAAGCGGCCTGCAGAGCTGCAAAGGTACGAAATGAGAAAATAGATAGGGTTTCAGACAGCAAGCAATGAAGACGAACAAAGCAAAAAGAGCCCGACACAACGCATACCGCCGGTCTCCTCCTTAGCTAGCTGCGCCGCTTCCCGAGCCTTCGACGCCTCGCCCCGTGCCAAGTCAACCTCACCGACCACCTGAGTGAGGGCCGCCTGAGTCTCCTTCAGGTCGTCGGCCAGTGATGCGGCGGCGGAGGTCTTCTCGGCGGCGAGCCGTAGGGCGGCGTCGCGCTCCCTCGTCGCCTCGGCCAGGGCGCTCTCCAGCTCCTGCGACCGCCTCCGCAACCTCCTCCTTCAGGAGGGCGTTGCTGACACTCACCTCGGCGAACCGGGAGATCACGGCGGCGAGCTCGCTCTGGGCACGGTCAAGCGCCCTCTTCTTGAGGTCAAGCTGCCTCCAAAGGCCAAGCCCACCGCGGAGAAAGTAGGGACTTGCCCCGGGAGGTGCGCATCTGGCCCTAAGAAGGAAAGAAAAGATGACAGCAGGTAAGTCGAGTACTTGCGCACAGGAGAAGTTACAAGGCAACCAAGGCTCACCCGAAGCCGATCCGAGAGCTCCGTGTCGAGGACATCGGCGACCGCGCGGAGGGTCGCCGCCGAGTCGGACCCCAACTCCTGGACGGTGTCCCACTCGGGGCCCTCGAGGTCGTCCCGAAGCGAGAAGACGGGTGGCCCCTGAGGGTCCACCCGATCCGCCCACTGGATCCGAGAGGACGTCAGCTCCCGAGGGGGCGGGCCCGCCAGCGCCAATGCCCAAGGACCCTCCTCGCGAAGAGGAGGATCCCTCGCTGCGGCGTTCGCCGCCGCCGAGTCCGCGGCGACCGGTTGCGCGACGACATCAACGGTCGGCTCCCGCGAGGCGCCTCCGGAACCGACGATCGGAGTCCCGGGGGCTGGCGACGGAACCGCCGCCGCAGCAGCCGAGGATGCGGCAGCAGCAACCTTGGGCGGAGTCACTCTCCCCGCAGAAGGTCCCTCCGACATCAACGTCAGACCCACGGGAGGGTGAGTCTCCTCGCCCGAGGCGCGGGTTCTCTCCCTGACCGTGTCATCCCCCCGGATCTTCAGCACCTTCTGGTGAGAGACCCGGAGAGATAGCCCGGACCGCGCGCTGCGGCGGCAACAAGAAAAAGGTAATGTCATTACATTGAAATAAAACTCCGGCAGGAAAAATCGACACGAAAAACGACTTACGTGGTCCTCGGCACCACCCTCCTCTTCCTACTCGCTGCCCCGGAGCCGGTCGGAGCGGCAAGCTCGGTGGACGAGCCGCCCCCACCGACGGTGGAGGAGTGACTAGCACCTCAGCATCGCGCCCGGCCCCGCTCCGTGGCACGGACGCCGCCCGCTCGCCCGAGGGAGTCTCGATGGTGACATCCCTCGGCGGGGGCATGGGTGGCGGCACCTCCAGGTCCCCCTCTGCCTGTGGCCGTCGGAGCGATCAGCGACGCATCGGCGGGGAGGGTCCGCCGAAACAGGGGACCCTCGGTACCCCCACCGGAGCCTCGAGGCATCTCGGGCGCCGGGCCTGAGCCCGTTCCCGGCCCCTCCGACGGAACCCCTGCTGCTGATGGCGGGCGAAGCCCCGCCTCCTAATGTCGCCCTGCCAGGAGCCGCGTCCTTGGACGCGATCTCCGGCAGGTTTGCCTGAGGGTTCGGATCACGAACCCCGGCACTTGCACCGGCGGACGCAGACAGCGGAGCCTTCCCAGGCTCGTCAGCGCCCACCGCGGGCTGTCTGGCCGCAAGCGGCCGATCAGACTCCATCAAGTCAAAGATGGAAAAATCGTCTTCTTCTTCATCATCGTCATCGTCATCGTCATCGGTGGGGGTATCCACCTCAGGCTCCCCGGCCTCCCTCAGGCGGCGGCGGCGCTGGGAGGATTCCTCTACCTTCCACGCCTTCTTCTGCTTCCGAGCGGTCGCCTTGTCCTTCTTCGCCTTCTCCTGCCGTGGCCCGGAGGCGGTTCTGGGTTCGCCGCTCTTTGTCCTCCGGGACGGGTGGAAGGGAAGCCTTCCCGGTCCTCGAGAGGCCCTATGATGAACGAAGAAGAAAGGTTAGGAAGAAGATGGGGAAACCAGCGGCCCGATCAAACGAACGACACTTACCAACGCCGGGAAGCCCGCGCAGGGACGCATAGGCACCCGGTTCACCTCCTCCCAGGTGGGATGACCCCCCACCATGTAGCCAACGCGACGCATGACCTCCACCTCACCAAGGTCACGGGCCAGCATCATCGTGCCCTCCCGCTGCGACCCGGTCACCATCTGATGGAGCGCCAGGCGGTGCTCCATCAGAGGAAGCACCGTCCGCATGTGGAAGTTCCCCGCCACGCCGGCCCCTGTAAGGCCCCTTCTGTTCAACTCCTCGAGCGCGTCGAAATAGACGGCCAGGTGCTTGGACTCCGTCGACGGGCACCCCCACTCCCATTGGGGAAGGGGAGCCACAAGCACCATTCCCGTGAACTTGGGGAAGAGACCCCCGTCGTTGCGAAGGTAGAACCAGCCACTATGCCACCCCTTGTTGGAGGAGGGGGCCCCACTGGGGATGTACGACGAAGAGCGGATCACGAAGCCATACCCTCCCGCGCGCTGGATGTCCAGCGGCTTCCTCGCGCCGACCGACTTGGTGTACCAGTCGACGCGGGAGATGCGGCGCCACAGGTTCCAGTGCGGGGGGGACCCCGAAGTAGCCTTCACATAGGGTGGCGAAAATCGACGCCTGTGTGATGGAATTCGGGGTGAGGTTGTGGAGCTCCAGCCCGTTCTCAAAGAGGAGGGCCCGGCAGAAGCGACTCGGCGGCGAGCCGAGCCCACGCTCGTGGAAAGCAACGAAGCTCACCACGTACCCCTCACCAGGGGTTCGGCTCCTCGTGGTCGCGCGGCGGCATGGCCCACTCCGAGTGCTGCACGTCGGTACGAGGACGCAGCAGCCCCAGAGTGACGAGGCGCTCCAGCTGCGCCTCCGTCACAGGTGCTCCTCGGCCACGGCTCCAGCCTGAGGATGCCGGCGGCGGCCGTGGCAGCGTCGGTGGCGGCGACATCGGCGGCAGCGTCGACAACGGCAGAGGAGGAATCCATGGCAAGCGAAGGGGGAAAGGGCTGCGGGAAGAACGACGGCCAGCAGCAACAATGGCTCTAGCGAGGAAGCGAAGGCGTGGAGACAGGCGACGGGAGTGAGAAGGCGAGCAGCCGTGCTAGCGAATGGCCAAGGTAAAAAGAAAGAAACCACGATCTTTCGTTATATACCTGAGCCGTGATCCGCAGTGAATCTGCAGCATTAACTACGTGGGACCCGCCACGATCCCCACATCGCCGCGCACGCAAACCGCCTCGACTGAGCCGAACCGTCGCGTCCGTCAGGCTTCGCGCCTCAAAAGGTGAGCCGAATCATTACAACTGCGCACCACGATTCCGCCAGTATTCTCTCCTCCCCGACGAAGGAACCCCGGGCTCGGGCAACCGTTGTAACAACCCTAAAAATCCACACAACCTAAAAATCCCAACCAATTAAAAATTTTCATTTATTTATTATGAAAACCCATTTTTTTGGTAAATAAAGGAGTATAGCTTGCATTTTAATTTCATTCACATAGAATAATAGCTTATGCATCACATTTGGGATTTATTGCAATTTATGTTTGTATTTACTCAATATTTAAAATGGGTAATATATGTATTTATACACTTAAGTGAAAATAAGAACAGAAAAAGAAAAAGAAGAAGAGAGAAAAGGAGGAGCAGAACCGGCCCGACACCAGCCCAAACCAGCCCAGCCGGCCAGAGGCCCAACCGGCCCCGTTTTATTTTCCTCTCTCGCGCGCACCGCACACGTGAGATGGGCCGGCCCACCTTGCGGCCAACACCGCGCGCGCATGCCGCACATCGCACGCGCGCTCCATCACTGCCAGTCTGGCCCCGCCTGTCAGCCGCTCTCGCCCCCCCCCCACTGTTCTTCTTCCACCTTGGGCGGGCACACGAAATGCGTGACCTCGGCCCCACGCGGCCGACAGCGCCACGCATGGCAGAGCCCTGACCCCGCTGCCCCTCGCCTGTCCCCTGCCTTGCTCGCCAAGAAGCCCGCGCGCACCACCGGAACCCTAGCTCGCGCAAGCCACAGCCCTCCGATCGGCCCGAGCAGATCAGAGCCGCCCGCCATAGGTAGCCACCCGAGCTCCGCTATAAATTGGAGCACCTCACGGCACCCTAGCCTCGTTCCACTCGCCACTGCCACTGGTGGCACCGCCCTACGACACCGCACCACACCGAGAGAGAGAAAGGGAAGGAGGAAGGCGGAGCGGAGAAGGAGAAGCTGCCGGAGCGCCGCCGCCGCGGAGCACGCCGGAGCCGGACACGGAGGGGAAGCCCGAGCTGCGGACGAGGAGCGGCACGGCACTGCGATCACTCTGCACAGCGTCACCTCATCACTGCACCGCCATTCTTACCTCACCAGCCCCACGGTGAGCCACCGAGCACCTCATCCAACCTCGCCGTGCTACCGGTCATGGCGCTCGGCATCACAAGCGTGTAGGCCGCGGGCTGTTTCCGGCCCCTGAACACTTCGCACAACACGCGCACAAGACCGGCCATCAAACCACTGGACATCGGCTATGGACGTCAGGCCACTTCCGACGGGCATCGCCGTCACATGTGCTCGGAGCACCGCCACCTCGACGGCGTTCCCGCGCGCACAAGCCGTGAAACCGCCGACGCGACCCGTTAGCGTGACCACCAACTCACCGACCACCTCGGACAAGCTTAGTTGCGGAAGATCGAACCTCCATAGCCCGGAACACCGCGAGGTGCGTTCTCGGGGAAATGTGATCACCGCCGACACGTTCCGCCTCGCCTAAATCCGTTCCGAGTACCTCCGGTCGCCTCGCGCTGCGGAGAAAGACCGACGAGGTTCGCCAAGTCTGCCTCGGCACCACCGCGTAGATAGCCGAGCCCCGAATCATGTCTATCGCCTTGGCTACGTGCGCCTCCACCTCGTCGGAGAACCGCCGTATGCCGTGGGAGAGAAGGAGGCCATACCACGACTCTAACCCGCCACCATATAGTCGGACGACTGCCTGAGCACGCCAATTGGGGAAAGCCAAGCCCTGTCTTGCCGAAATATGGTCATCGCCGCCCTGTCATCGTCCGCCGCACCAGAGAGACACCGCCGCCTTGAACAGACGCCCTGGAACCCTGCTAGCACCGAATTGAACGTCGGATCCCTGTCAACAGAGCTCGGGGTGGCGGATTCACCACTCCTCAGACCTTGTCGCGCCTCGCCGGAGCCCTGCCGACGCAACGGCCTCACCGCCGGCGACCGGAGCATCTCAGTACCGCGACCAGGAACAAAAACCGACACCTTTTGGACTCTAGAACACACCACTAGCCCGACGGCTAACTGTGAGAACCACCCCCGACCACCGTCGAGCTCGCCCCACCACCGCCGAGCTACGCCGACGCCGGCGACTCTCTGGGAACCAGCATCGAACACCTGGTGGGCGACCATCGGGTCTGTGTTCCGTTGAGGCGCCACATCCGTAGACCCTATCCACCGTAGACCGTATGGGTAAAGGGGTAGGGGAACTCGGTTCACCATGAGCCGGGTCATCGGCCCATGAACCGGCGCTCGTGCGGTTCACCGTGCACCGGCTCTCGTAGACCCGGACCGAAGCGTCCCAGCGCGACCACGTGGCGAGCCCTGGCTGCTGCCACGTGTCATGCCAGTGACGTCACTATGACGTCACCCGACCCCACTAGTCAGAGGAAGCGTTGACCCGGTCAACGCTGACGTCAGCAGAGCCCTTGCCGCCGAAGCCGTTGACTCGGTCGACGTGAACAGTACCCGACCAATCAGAAGCTGCCACGTGTCACCCCCTGATTAATCGGCCATTTCTCCATTTTCAGAAAATAGGATAATCTTCGGAAATTCATAACTTATTCATACGATAGTCCAAAAATTGTGTACCATATATCAAAATTCTCAGAAAAATGAGATCTACAATCTACGACTATGTTTGTGTGCATTTGGCTCTTTATTTTATTGGATTTTTCTGAAATACTCTATAGGAGTCGCTGACGCGACTATTTCGTGTTCGATTTCAGAGCCGGAGAAGGATCTGACTAAGGAAGACGACCACGAGTACCTTCAGGAGCTAGGAGACGACTACGAAGGTGCCACGTCCCACCAAATCCTTAGATCCTATTTACGCATTGCAAATGACATTGTTGCTATTGTTTTATGATTATGTATGGATTGGTTGCATGATAGTGTATTTGAATTCCCTGCCTTGATAAGACTTTACCCTGCTGTCCGCTGCTAGGGTAGCTGCTGCTTAATTTACTGTTACTCTTCCACTACTTACTACTTGCTATATGCTGTGTGGTGGAATTGGGACGGTGTATAACTGATTATAACCACTGGGAGAGAGTGCTGCGTGCGTCTTGGGTGCGTGGTAAGGGTTGATGTCGACCAAGTGGGATGTGAGACAAGCCCGTGGGGCAAGTCGTGCCGGGGGTGCAACCTGGGCATCCCCAAGCGAGATACCTGTGGCGGGTAAAGTTGTTGAGGAGGTTCCGGGTGGGATAGCCTTGGTGGTTTGAAGCCCGTGGACGGAGGTGCTGTGATGGCACGGGGAGAGTATCCCCTAAGTGAAGATGCCTGCTTGGTCAAACCTAGGACGGACTAGTTTCAGGTTCATGGGAATCCTTTTCTACTCACTCGCTTCTGATGGGCGGGAGACGGCTGGACTACTTGGTAGGACGGTGCCACTACTGCTAGGTTGAGAGGTGATAAGGGTGGGCGGAGACGGTCGATGGGTTCCCGTTCCATTCTAGATGCGCAGTACCACTGGATGGGCCCGGTACTGTGTCTCCCAGTCTCAGCATAACGGTGTAGGATCCGGAATATCCCAGGGCTGAGTGGTAGGGTGGCATCGACCTAGGCAAGCAAGCACCCGGAATTCTGCCTAGGTGTTTGCGCAACACCTATGATGGCTAATCTTGTGGGTAGTGAAACCTCTGCAGAGTGTATGGTTGATCGATCGATACATATGCCAACTTGTTGGCTATGGACCTTTCCTGTGAAGCTTCTACTAGTGTAGTGAGTGTTCTCTTCTCCTCCTGGATGACATTTTCCGGCAGTGTACCCGCTGTGGTAGTGTGCCGCTGAGATAGGCCCGAGAGGGAGTTGGGCCTGTCGAATGAGAGTGAGGTGTGGGTATGTGAGATGTGGTGATGGGAAAAGGGATGATGGTGTAATTGGAGATAAAACTTGACTACTTAAACATTGATTACAGCTGCATAGGAAACCTCAGCCTAGAGGTCTGCTTGTATAGCCTTGCATCCACTTTCCACAAAGCAAATGCTGCATAGGTGGGCTCCGTGGCCAGTACATATCGTACTGATAAATTTGCTGTCAGGTGACGAGAATGAGTACGACTTCGAGGAAGACGATGGCGAGGAATAGGGTCACGTGCTACACTCAAGTTGGCCGTGAAGGATGAATCGTTTCCGCATCTTCTAAAGCTTCTCTGAATGTTGATTCCGTCAATATGGCGATGTAATAAATATTTATGTAAGACTTAATTACCGTTGTATGGATCCTGGTGTCAACTGAGATATGGGTAATTTCACGGATTGTCCCAAGCAATCTGTTGAATTACAATTCGAGCCTATGGATTTCCCTTCACGGAAATCGAGGTCGTTTCAGTTGGTATTAGAGCCATACTTGACTGTAGGACGAGACCCATAGAGAATGGACGTTAGAATAGGAAGCCACACTCTCTTTCGGTTATATTACCGACCTTGCATTCACTTTTTATGCAATGGCTTATCTAATACAAGGACCTGCTAATCTGTTTCTTGAAAAATTTGCAGATGACCAGCCTTGGACCACCACTTCGTCCACTGCACGATGGCACTATTGAGATCCCGATCAATGGGAGGAACCACGGCGGATTTGCCATGGTGCTACGCCAGGTGTTGGAGGAGCTGGGAGCACCGTCTGACCAGATCCAGTACTTCAGCCGAGGGAAGCTTGTCGAGGCTGGGAGGTTTGAAGGACCTATCACTACCAGAGTTGAGACACCCGTCAGCCTGACCCTTCCAGGGATGCCGGTTTTTACTGACTACACTGCTGGAGAGACTGTGGAGGACGGAGTACAGTTCAGTCTCCCGCAAGATACTACGCGCAGTTGTGTACACAGCATACGAGTACCTTAAGGGGACCCATTTCCGTCTACTACCTCAGGCTTTGGAGCTGCACCCTGACCCCATCCAGAGGATTCTGTACACCAGCTAGATCGTTCAGGCTGAGACTGACCCTTGCCTACGCACAGTGGCACACCACCTCCAGGAGCAGGACGAGTTCATCAGCTCATTGGAGCAAAGGAGGCAGCGTGACCGAGCACGCATGGCAGAGGTCGAGGACAGTTTGCAGAAAGGGACTCAGACCCTGGAGAGTTTGAGCAGAGCAGTCACTGACTTGCAGCTGGAGATGCAGCGCCGTGATGAGTTACACCGAGCCGAGATCGCCGACTTGCGAGACAAGATCGGGGATTTTGGGTTACGCGATGACTACCTGAACAGCAGAATATTAGGATTACAGAGGAGGCTGGACGACAAGGAGAGAGCACTTGCTGAGAGGGAGCAGAGGAGCAGAGACAGAGGAGTCGAGACGAGCACGTTGCGCTCCAGGATCAGGGAGTTGGAGAAGCAGTTGGAGAAAGCCGAGGAGAAGTCCACCCGCAACCAAGGGATTCTGATCGACCGCGTGAAGATGGTGGAATTCTTAAAGGACAAGCTACGGAGGACAGAGACAGCTTGAAAGTAGTCCGATGCCAAGAGAGCTATTGAGGTCCGGAAGGTGCAGAGTTCGCTTCCCCCACTGGAGATGGTGAAGCCCCAGGAGGGAGACTTCCGCGTACCACCCACTACGCTCAACCTGGGAGCGTGTCCGTCTCTAAGGATGCAGGAGATTGAGGCCACTCCAGAGCTAGCTGTAGCACTCGACTACGTCAAGCACCTGACCATGACTGATGACGAGATCGAGGCAGAGGACAGCCGCATACCCGACGTCGTACTCGACCTTATGCACCAGTAGCTTATGGGACCCTGCGTGGCCCTTAGACTAGTGATACCATGAGTTGTCCTGTCATTGGCTATCTGCGCATAGCACGATCTTCTTAGCAGCTAGGAACATCCTTTATGTAATAATAACCATGTGATGAGTGACATTTGGATCTTATGCTTCTTATGGTTCTCTATGCTTCTTTGGTTGAGTGTAGGATAGCATGAAAAATGTTTTAATTCATTTAAATCGTTGAAAACATCTAACTCCTACTTAAACCACTACAAGATTATTACTGCACTGAGCACGTACCTAATAATTTCAGATGTCAATGAGACGTTCCGCGCTGTCTGGAGAACCGCCAGCCCTCCCCCGCACCTGCGCCAGGACGCGGGCATGGTCGCAACCGTGGAGGCCCAGCTAGCAGGCGTGCTGGAGTTAACCTGGAAGAAGAGCTGCGCCGGGCAGAGGATGCACCGCCGGTGAACGATCCGCCACCACAGGGCGAGAACGTGCCTCCGCCACCGCCACCGCCGCCGCCACCGACGTTGGCGGAAGTGATGGCACAGCAGACCCAGCTGCTGAATGCCATAGCTACTGGGATGAACAGGCACCACGGGCCACCCTAGAATGACTTCCAAAGGAAACTGGAGGGTTTCCTGAAGCTGAGGCCACCTACCTTCGACGGGACCGACAACGATCCCCTCGCTGCCGACGATTGGCTTAAAGAGATGGAGAAGAAGCTGGACTTGACCACTTGCTCTGACGAGGAGTGTGTTGGGATTGCTAGCCACCAGCTGACCGGTGCTACACGAGCATGGTGGTACAACTACACCAGCGCTCACGAGGACCCAGCCCGCATTGACTGGGATGAGTTCACCGAGGCTTTCCGTGACCACCACATTCCTGAGGGAGTCATGGAGGCCAAGGAGAACAAGTTTGTAACACCCTAGTGTTAGTTACTATTTTCACACTTGCATTTGCATGTCATCAAGCATAGATCATGTCATTTCATTGCATCTTTTCATTGCATTTTATTTGATTCCCTTTATTGCTATATGTTGTTTATATGTCCATAACATGCTAAATGTGTTGACATGCAAATGTGATGCTTGTTTGCTGTTCTAAATGCTTTAGACATGTTTGGGATAACATTTGGAACAATGTTCATGTTGGTGAAATCCCCAAAATACCCCTCTAGCTCTTAGTTGACTAGAGAGCCCTCTAAAAGCTATTCTGTTTGACCAAACAAGAAGGGCATTTTAGAGATTCTGCATGTCAGTGCACCCTTAATCAAAGTTGTGTAGAATTTTATAAGCAACAAACTTTATTTTTGGGTCAACTCATGAAAATGGGTGGAAGGAGGTCAAAAAGTTGAATTAGTGCAGATTTGGAGCTCTTTTGAAGTTTTCAAATTTTCCTAAGTCTAAACTGGTTTTCAGTTTCGGTGTACCCCTGTTCATCGACCTGTATCTCTCCATCCAGACCGAACTAGAGTAAAGTGCCTTAATATGAAATGATCTACTCATGTAGCTCTTCAATCCATATTAGTGAAGTTTTCGCTGAAACGCCCTGGATCGCGAGTTATAGATCGATCAAAATCGAGTTTCAGTCGGGTCGCGGAGACTGAATCAGAGCCGATTCAGTTCGGCCGTCGGTCGTCGCCGCGCGACCGCGTCAGGCATCGGCCGCCAGGTGGCGCCGTACGCCGTCGTTGCCTTGCCGCGCGGTCGGCTTACAAAAGGCAACACTCCATCCTGTCTCCCGCACGCTCACCCTCACTCTCCCCGCTCTCTCGCCCTCTGCTCGCCGTTTTTTCCTCTCCGCCGTCGCCATTTCCGCCGCGCCGCAGCCACGGTGAAATCCGCCGCCACCGAGCCGTCTCCGACCGCTCCATCTTCGGCGTAGCTTCGGCTTGCTCTGCTCTTCGTCCCCGACCCGTTGCCGACCTCAGCCGACCTAAGGTATAGCTCCAGCGAGCTTCTCGCCGTCCGCCATTGCTGGAGCGCCGCCGAGCTCTCGGGTCGCCGCGACGAGGGCGATGCCGGGGTCGGCTTCTCTCTCCATTGCTCGTCTAGGTGTCTCCGTTAGCCGTAGATCCATTCTAGGCCGTCGGATAGGTCTATCTCGCCGTAGTTTCGCCGGAACCCGAGCTCGCCGTGAACCCGCTCACCACCGTGCCGCCATGCGAGCGCGGTCAGTGAGCTCCCGTGCGCAATAGTTCGATTCGTCGCACGCATAGGTCCGCTAGGGTTCCAGGGACATGGAACGAAGCTTAGCCGCGCGAGCAACGGCCGGAATCGGCCGGCGCAAGCTCGCCGGACCACCGCCGTCCGCCATTGCCGCCGTCGAGCTCGCTCCGGTGGGGTACGACCCTCGGCAGTTGGTCCATCGGGTTCGTCTCGTTGCCACGAGTCGGTAGGTAGCCTCGGCGTCGCCGGAGACCTCGCCGTCGGCGAGCTCTCGCCGGTCAGCGCCGGCGGCTCTGCTCCTCTCTCTGGCGCGTGGGGTCGGGTCGACCCCGGGGCCCGCGAGTCAGCCGTTCGGGTGCGCCTCTGGTTCACTGAGCCGGGTGCACGTAGCAGTTCTATCGGGTTTAGGTTTTATGATTTATAAAATGAATTTCCAGAAAATGTGTAAAACCTTCCAAAATTCATATCTGGAGCTAGGAATGTCCAGTTGGGGTGAACCAAATTTTGTTGTGTTTGTATTTCTGAGCTCTATCAACGAAAAATATAAAATGTACTTTTTGAATACTTTTTATGTGCAGTTATAATTAAATTGTTAATTGCTTGCAAACTTGATAAATGCATAAGTAATTGTAGAAATGTGCTAAAAATGTGATTCCACTTGCATTAATCTTGTTTAGGGAAGTAGAATCTATGAAAAATATGTTTGCTGGTGTTTCACTGTTATTTATATGATGTCTAGTATAATGTGCCTTTTATGCTTTAATCTTGCAAAAATCACCATGCTTAATGTGTTAAGGTTATGGTCATGAATATTTTTCCTGGACTATGTTATGTTGGAAAGAAGCTAAGAAAATTAGGAAATCTGTTGTTTGATACTTTTCACTGTGTTAAGTATTTTCCATTGTTTAAAAGGCTGGTTGCTTGTTATTTTTGTGTAGACTGTTATACTTGTCCAAATGACTTGAAATTTGGTTAGTAGGCTAATCTAGATGTGTAATAGCTACTGTAATTTTTATGGATTTTTCTGGTCACAGTAAACAGTAGGTCCAGTTATAGGCTAGGGTTTATTTAATTGTTTCTAAGCAAATATCTTTTGGTTGGGGAGTGTTTTTATGCGTTTCTGTGATGCTCGGCATTATCACCTGTGTTAAACAGTAGAGTTGATCCTACTTTGAGCTTAGGGCAGCAAGGTTAATATTTTGTTTATATGATGTTGCTCGCGCTTGTTAATTATAAGTTGGTTGTGGTAGGTTAGTTGATGCATGTTAATTATTAAGTGCAGGTTGTAGACCTCTCACCCGGGACGAGAAATTGTTCTATGCTTTGCTTAGGAAGGGTGAGTATGAGTTGGTTGTCTAGGGAAGAAATATGCACGTACTCAGTAAATGAGTGTGGATTGTTAAACTGATTGCATATCATGGGTTAATTCGTGCATCTCTATCTTGCATGTCATGTGTATTCTCAGTTCTCATATATGCATATCATGCATACAGGACCGCCGGGAGGCGTGACGCTGTTGCAGTTCGATCCACCGGAGGAGGGAGTTCCGCCGGAGATTGAAGTGCCAGAGGTTCCCGAAGGTCAGGAAGAAGAAGCTGAACTTCCAGAGTGCCCTGATCACCAACCTACTAACTTTGTGAAAGGCAAGCCCCGGAGCATCCCTAAGTCTCCACCTACTCTTTTTACAAATGCACTGGTCTTTATTAAATCGTATGATTGTGCACTTAAGTATAGGAGTTGATATGATACCGTTGCTGCATTTATTCCTTGTCCACTTATACTTGATCCTGAAGTTATTACTAGACAAGGGGATGGGTTCGATCTTATGCTTAGCCATGCTTAGACCGGTAGAAGTCGAGAGATTTCCTGTCCTTCGCGAGCATAGGTGGTTACTAATGATGGTGGGGTTGGATTCCACATGATGGACTATATGTGCCACCATGCCACAGTGTCTAATGAGAGAATCAAGGCTAGGTAGCGGGAAGCCGCATGACATGGTTGAGGTCATGCCGTCTTCGGTGTTGCTTGCGGCCGACTAGGACTGAGGCCACCAGACATCAGTTGAGATTGAAAGACGTCATCACATAGCTGGCCAGATAAGTCGTTCTGACCGCGAAGCCGAGTATTTCTTTCTGAGCCGGGAATTGGTGCGACTAGGCAGACATATTCTGGAGGTAGGAAGTATGTGCGGAGACACCATCTTACCAAGGGCAGGTCAGGGACCTGATGCATCCTTGGAAGTGGGTTGGTCTCTGAGAATATGGTCCCCGCCAAGCCCGCGACATATTGTGACTCAGAAGGATTTAACGGTGGCCCAAGAAGCCAGTGGCTCGGCTGACAGGGTTTGTGATTGGCATATTTGCCAGCTGGTACAATCGATTCGAATCGCCATCTCTCCTGGTTAGTGAGAAACTGAACTGATCTTCTGGTGAGGTAGAGGCTAATAACTTGAACATAATGATTATGGTGAGATGAGGTTGATATCTGTGGATATCCGGAAATCATATGGTTTTATTGATTGCTACAATATTCAGTGAATGCTTAGTATAGTGGCTAATCTTAGTAAATAGCTTAACTGAAATTGAAGCTTATCACAATTAAAATGAATAAGTTGAGGCTCTACTGTAGTAATGCTTTTTGATGCAAAAATGATGCTACCCTCTGAGCTCCACCAAATAAGCCTTGCATATCCTTGAGAGTCTTTTTATTTACTCCCTGTCGGGTAAGTCTAGCTGAGTACAATTGAGTACTCAGGGTTTTATTCCCATTGTTGCAGATGGTGTAGTCTACTACGCGTATTGCAGGAATTGCTTCACCCTTGCGGGCGAAGAAGACTAGGCCCGAGGGCAGGGTCATTATCTATCCTTAGATGTTGTAAGAATACTGTGACAGGGTCATTTGATGGTACTCGTATTTGAACTCTGTGGTGTAAAACTATGTTGACTTCCGCTACTACTCTATTTGTGTAAAAGACTATGCTGTACTCTGATGTTTAAATTCGGTTGCGAACTTATGTGTCATGTGATCGGGTATTGCTGAATGAATGATCCTTGGGGTATGAAATGTTTGAAATCCTTCGAGATTTCCGGACTACCGGGTTTATATTGGCTCAAGTGCGACTGGATTGCGATTAAAATGCGATTGTTGTACTTGTGCTCGTATAAATTGGTCGGTTCTGTGACAAAGTTTCGCAACATCTCCCAGGGAGCTGACCGGATCCATGAGTACACCACCCGCTTCAACTGCTTGCTCCTGCTACGCACCTGCATCTTGCGTGAGTTCCGAGAAGGAAAAGATGTACTACTACAGGAAGGGACTTTAGACCAAGATCAGGTTGGCTCTGTCAAGGAACAAGAGCTACACTTTGCGTGAGCTGATTGACCGCTGTATTGAGATCGAGAAGGATCGCATGGAAGCACGTCTGGAGTTCGAGGCCCAGAACAAGGGAAAGAAGCGCCGCTCTGAGGGACCCGCTCGCACTGCTCCACCCCAGAGACAGCGAACGGGTGCACCTCCGCCTTTCCGGACTCGCCAGGGACCTTCTTTGGGAACGAGCCGTGGTGGTGGTACCAACAGCAGCAACTATCACCGCCCCGCTCAGACCTACCCCGCGCCGACTCGAGCTGTGCAGAACACACCCGCCCCCGCTACCAACACGCCAAGGACAAGCAATTGGAAGGCTCCTGCGACAGCCACAGCAGGCAGTGCGCCCTTCACTTGCTTCGGATGCGGAAAGCCTGGACACCGTGTGGCTGTGTGCCCCGACCTCAACCGTGCACCAGCAGCTGCACAGGGTACACCGAACCGGGGATCTGCTACCCGATGAAGATTGAACCACATGACCGCTGAGGAAGCTGAAGCTGCACCTGATGCTGTGTACTGGTACGTTCCTAGTTCAGGGTAACATGGCTACAGTTCTGTTCGATTCGGGAGCTACATGTTCATATATTTCATCTACATATGCACGTAAGCATAACATACCTGTAACCCCGAGAGCAAACCCCATCCTAACTAGCTCGCCCTTAGGAACCTTCAGAAGCGTTCACATATGTAGGGGAGTGATAATCACAATCGAGGGACTTGACTTTCGAGCTGACCTAACCCTACTACCCTCCAATAGCTTAGATGTCATCTTAGGCATGGACCGGCTAACCAAACATCGGGGAGTGATATCTTGTTCACCTAGATATGTTTAGGTAACCCACCCTTGGGGAACAGCCGTCCGATGTATACCTCAAACCGGGAGAGTCCAAGCCCTCCTATGTGCTCTGGAGACTAAGGCAGATAAGATGGAGCTGACATTCAGAGATGTGCCAGTAGTCTGTGAATTCAATGACGTATTTCCAGAGGAGTTGCCAGGAATGCCACCAGATAGAGATGTGGAGTTTGTTATAGAGCTGATGCCAGGAACTGCACCGATTGCCAAAAGACCCTACAGAATGTCAGCTGATGAGTTGAAGGAACTCAAGAAGCAGCTGGGAGAATTACTGGAGAAGGGCTTCATTAGGCCTAGTGCCTCGCCCTGGGGATCTCCCGTTTTGTTTGTCAAGAAGAAGGATGGCACGATGAGGATGTGCATTGACTACCGGAATCTGAATGCGGTCACAGTCAAGAACAAGTACCCACTGCCCCGCATCGATGATCTGTTAGATCAACTGAGTAAGGCCAAGTACTTCTCAAAGATCGATCTCCGATCAGGTACCATCAAATGAAGATCAGGGAAGAGGATATCCCTGAAGACTGCATTTGTCACTAGATATGGACAGTATGAGTGCACAGTAGTCTCATTTGGACTCACTAATGCTCCAGCATACTTCATGAACATGATGAACAAGATCTTCATGAATGAGCTAGACAAGTTTGTAGTGGTATTTATTGATGATATATTGGTTTACTCAGCCACAAAAGAGGAACATGAACATCATCTGAGGACCGTATTGGAGAGGTTGTCTCGCAACCAGCTATACGCCAAATTCTCCAAGTGTGAATTCTGGCTTGAGGAAGTTGCTTTCCTTGGTCACGTACTGTCAGGAGAAGGAGTTGCAGTGGACCTAGCCAAGATTGAAGCTGTGAAAGAGTGGGAACAACCCCGTAATGTGTCAGAAATCAGAAGCTTTTTGGGACTTACAGGATACTATCGCAGATTTATTGAGAACTTCTCCAAGATTGCAAGACCCATGACCAACTTGCTGAAGAAAGAGAACAAGTTTATATGGACTCCTGAATGTGAGAAGAGTTTTCAGACCTTGAAGGAGAAGCTCACTACTACACCTGTACTAGCCCTGCCCGATATTCACAAAGATTTTGTTGTATATTGTGATGCCTCTCGGCAAGGTTTGGGCTGTGTACTAATGCAAGAAGGAAGGGTGATAGCTTATGCCTCAAGACAGTTGAAAGAACATGAGCAGCGATACCCGACTCATGACCTAGAACTTGCAGCCGTGGTACATGCACTCAAGATTTGGAGACACAATCTAATAAGCAACAAGTGTGACATCTACACTGACCACAAGAGCCTGAAGTACTTCTTCACACAAGAAGATCTGAATATGAGGCAGCGCAGATGGCTAGAACTCATCAAGGACTATGATCTTGAGATCCATTACCACCTAGGGAAGGCTAATATTGTCGCTGATGCACTTAGCCACAAAAGCTACTGCCATACCCTCATCACCAACTCTATGCCGCCTGAACTCAGGAGAGAGTTCGACGCATTCCAGCTCGAGGTAGTCTCCTATGGCATGTTAAATGAGCTTCGCGTCGAGTACAATCTCACCTCACGGATCCGTGAAGCACAAAGGAACTGTCCTGAGATAGACTATATCCGTGGTTTGATGAAACTGGGGAGAGGCCCCGAATACCGAGAAGATGAGCAGGGAACTGTATGGTACAAAGATAGAATCTGCGTACCGACGGATTCAGCGATACGAGAAGAGATCCTGTCGGAAGGGCATGACTCCAAATATTGCATTCACCCAGGGTCAGCCAAGATGTACCATGATCTAAGGAAGCACTTCTGGTAGGAGAATATGAAGACA
This sequence comes from Eremochloa ophiuroides, assembly GCA_038502445.1. Lineage (NCBI taxonomy): Eukaryota > Viridiplantae > Streptophyta > Magnoliopsida > Poales > Poaceae > Eremochloa > Eremochloa ophiuroides. The sequence continues at coordinate 44,689,320 of JAHLJS010000009.1, read as the reverse complement.
GACATTGCAGGGCATGTAGCCCGATGTGATACATGCAATAGAATCAAGGCCGAACATCAGAGACGAGCAGGGTTGCTACAACCAGTTGAGATACCAGAATGGAAGTGGGAGTGCATATCCATGGACTTCATATTAGGACTGCCCTGATCCGAGCATGGATATGATTCTATATGGGTAATAGTGGACCGTCTGACCAAAGTCGCACATTTTATACCGGTCAAAAGGAAGTATAAAGTTGAAAAGCTAGCAGATCTGTACGTATCAAACATTTTGAAGTTACACGGGGCACCTCTGAGTATTATATCTGACCGAGGATCACAGTTTGTATCACAGTTCTGGAAATCCTTGCACAAGTCCATCGGGAACAAGCTCAACTACAGCACAGCATACCACCCGCAAACAGACGGACAAACAGAAAGAGTGAACCAGATTCTCGAGGACATGTTACGTGCTTGCGTATTGAGGTACAAGGAAGGATGGGAGAGCTGTCTACCCCACGCTGAGTTCTCATACAACAACGGTTATCAGACGAGTATTAAGATGTCTCCATTTGAAGCGTTGTACGGAAGACCGTGCAGAACCCCGCTAATGTGGTCGGAACCAGGTGAAAGGACATTCTTCGGTCCTGCTAAGATTGTGGAAGCAGAAGAAGGTGTTGCCCAAGTAAGAGAGAATTTGAGGATTGCACAAAGTAGGCAAAAGAGCTATGCAGATAGAAGACGTAGAGAGCTTGAGTTCAAGGTTGGGGATTATGTCTACCTCAAGGTATCTCCGCTTCGTGGCACCGTCAGATTCCACGTAAAAGGGAAATTGGCACCAAGATATGTTGGGCCATACAAGATCTGTAAAAGGGTTGGAAAGCTTGCTTACAAGCTGGAACTACCGGAGGAATTATCTGGAGTACACCCCATGTTCCATGTCTCACAATTAAGGAAGTGTTTGAAGCTTCCCGAGGAGTAAGTTCCTACGGATGCATTAGACCTGCAAGACACACTTGAATACAAGGAACATCCGATCAAGATCTTGGCACGGGATACCAAGGAGACGCGGAACAAGACTATTTCAATGTGCAAGGTACAGTGGAGCAATCACACTGAAAGGGAAGCTACGTGGGAGAAAGAATCGGACTTGCGGATTATGATTCCCTTACCTCTTCGATGGGTACGTTATCTCTGAATCTCGAGGTCGAGATCCTAATGAGGGGGGAGGACTGTAACAACCCTAAAAATCCACACAACCTAAAAATCCCAACCAATTAAAATTTTTTATTTATTTATTATGAAAACCCATTTTTTTTCTTGTGCAAGCATATAGGTTTCATTATAAATTTGGTAAATAAAGGAGTATAACTTGCATTTTAATTTCATTCACATAGAATAATAGCTTATGCATCATATTTGGGATTTATTGCAATTTATGTTTGTATTTACTCAATATTTAAAATGGGTAATATATGTATTTATACACTTAAGTGAAAATAGAAAAAGAAAAAGAAAAAGAAGAAGAGAGAAAAGGAGGAGCAGAACCGGCCCGACACCAGCCCAAACCAGCCCAGCTGGCCAGAGGCCCAACCGGCCCCGTTTTCTTTTCCTCTCTCGCGCACACCGCACACGTGAGATGGGCCGGCCCACCTTGCGGCGAACACCGCGCGCGCATGCCGCAACACCGCACGCGCGCTCCATCACTGCCAGTCTGGCCCCGCCTGTCAGCCGCTCTCGCCCCCCCCCCCCCACTGTTCTTCTTCCACCTTGGGCGGGCACGCGAAATGCGTGACCTCGGCCCCACGCGGCCGACAGCGCCACACATGGCAGAGCCCTGACCCCGCTGTCCCTCGCCTGTCCCCTGCCTTGCTCGCCAAGAAGCCCGCGCGCACCACCGGAACCCTAGCTCGCGCAAGCCACAGCCCTCCGATCGGCCCGAGCAGATCAGAGCCGCCCGCCATAGGTAGCCACCCGAGCTCCGCTATAAATTGGAGCACCTCACGGCGCCCTAGCCTCGTTCCACTCGCCGCTGCCACTGGTGGCACCGCCCTACGACACCGCACCACACCGAGAGAGAGAGAGAGTGAAGGAGGAAGGCGGAGCGGAGAAGGAGAAGCTGCCGGAGCGCCGCCGCCGCGGAGCACGCCGGAGCCGGACACGGAGGGGAAGCCCGAGCTGCGGACGAGGAGCGGCACGGCACTGCGATCACTCTGCACAGCGTCACCTCGTCACTGCACCGCCATTCTTGCCTCACCAGCCCCACGGTGAGCCACCGAGCACCTCATCCAACCTCGCCGTGCTACCGGTCATGGCGCTCGGCATCACGAGCGTGTAGGCCGCGGGCCTGTTTCCGGCCCCTGAACACTTCGCACAACACGCGCACAAGACCGGCCATCAAACCACTGGACATCGGCTATGGACGTCAGACCACTTCCGACGGGCATCGCCGTCACATGTGCTCGGAGCACCGCCACCTCGACGGCGTTCCCGCGCGCACAAGCCGTGAAACCGCCGACGTGACCCGTTAGCGTGACCACCAACTCACCGACCACCTCGGACAAGCTTAGTTGCGGAAGATCGAACCTCCATAGCCCGGAACACCGCGAGGTGCGTTCTCGGGGAAATGTGATCACCGCCGACACGTTCCGCCTCGCCTAAATCCGTTCCGAGTACCTCCGGTCGCCTCGCGCTGCGGAGAAAGACCGACGAGGTTCGCCAAGTCTGCCTCGGCACCACCGCGTAGATAGCCGAGCCCCGAATCATGTCTATCGCCTTGGCTACGTGCGCCTCCACCTCGTCGGAGAACCGCCGTATGCCGTGGGAGAGAAGGAGGCCATACCACGACTCTAACCCGCCACCATCTGGTCGGACGACTGCCTGAGCACGCCAATTGGGGAAAGCCAAGCCCTGTCTTGCCGAAATATGGTCATCGCCGCCCTGTCATCATCCGCCGCACCGGAGAGACACCGCCGCCTTGAACAGACGCCCTGAAACCCTGCTAGCACCGAATTGAACGTCGGATCCCTGTCAACAGAGCTCGGGGTGGCGGATTCACCACTCCTCAGACCTTGCCGCGCCTCGCCGGAGCCCTGCCGGCGCAACGGCCTCACCGCCGGCGACCGGAGCATCTCAATACCGCGACCAGGAACAAAAACCGACACCTTTTGGACTCTAGAACACACCACTAGCCCGACGGCTAACTGTGAGAACCACCCCCGACCACCGTCGAGCTCGCCCGACCACCGCCGAGCTACGCCGACGCCGGCGACTCTCTGGGAACCAGCATCGAACACCTGGTGGGCGACCATCGGGTCTGTGTTCCGTTGAGGCGCCACATCCGTAGACCCTGTCCACCGTAGACCGTATGGGTAAAGGGGTAGGGGAACTCGGTTCACCATGAGCCGGGTCATCGGCCCATGAACCGGCGCTCGTGCGGTTCACCGTGCACCGGCTCTCGTAGACCCGGACCGAAGCGTCCCAGCGCGACCACGTGGCGAGCCCTGGTGCTGCCACGTGTCATGCCAGTGACGTCACTATGACGTCACCCGACCCCACTAGTCAGAGGAAGCGTTGACCCGGTCAACGCTGACGTCAGCAGAGCCCTTGCCGCCGAAGCCGTTGACTCGGTCGACGTGAACAGTACCCGACCAATCAGAAGCTGCCACGTGTCACCCCCTGATTAATCGGCCATTTTCTCCATTTTCAGAAAATAGGATAATCTTCGGAAATTCATAACTTATTCATACGATGTCCAAAAATTGTGTACCATATATCAAAATTCTCAGAAAAATGAGATCTACAATCTACGACTATGTTTGTGTGCATTTGGCTCTTTATTTTATTGGATTTTTCTGAAATACTCTATAGGAGTCGCTGACGCGACTATTTCGTGTTCGATTTCAGAGCCGGAGAAGGATCTGACTAAGGAAGACGACCACGAGTACCTTCAGGAGCTAGGAGATGACTACGAAGGTGCCACGTCCCACCAAATCCTTAGATCCTATTTACGCATTGCAAATGACATTGTTGCTATTGCTTTATGATTATGTATGGATTGGTTGCATGATAGTGTATTTGAATTCCCTGCCTTGATAAGACTTTACCCTGCTGTCCGCTGCTAGGATAGCTGCTGCTTAATTTACTGTTACTCTTCCACTACTTACTACTTGCTATATGCTGTGTGGTGGAATTGGGACGGTGTATAACTGAATTATAACCACTGGGAGAGAGTGCTTGCGTGTGTCTTGGGTGCGTGGTAAGGGTTGATGTCGACCAAGTGGGATGTGAGACAAGCCCGTGGGGCAAGTCGTGCCGGGGGTGCAACCTGGGCATCCCCAAGCGAGATACCTGTGGCGGGTAAAGTTGTTGAGGAGGTTCCGGGTGGGATAGCCTTGGTGGTTTGAAGCCCGTGGACGGAGGTGCTGTGATGGCACGGGGAGAGTATCCCCTAAGTGAAGATGCCTGCTTGGTCAAACCTAGGACGGACTAGTTTCAGGTTCATGGGAATCCTTTTCTACTCACTCGCTTCTGATGGGCGGGAGACGGCTGGACTACTTGGTAGGACGGTGCCACTACTGCTAGGTTGAGAGGTGATAAGGGTGGGCGGAGACGGTCGATGGGTTCCCGTTCCGTTCTAGATGCGCAGTACCACTGGATGGGCCCGGTACTGTGTCTCCCAGTCTCAGCATAACGGTGTAGGATCCGGAATATCCCAGGGCTGACTGGTAGGGTGGCATCGACCTAGGCAAGCAAGCACCCGGAATTCTGCCTAGGTGTTTGCGCAACACCTATGATGGCTAATCTTGTGGGTAGTGAAACCTCTGCAGAGTGTACGGTTGATCGATCGATACATATGCCAACTTGTTGGCTATGGACCTTTCCAGTGAAGCTTCTACTAGTGTAGTGAGTGTTCTCTTCTCCCCCTGGATGACATTTTCCGGCAGTGTACCCGCTGTGGTAGTGTGCCGCTGAGATAGGCCCGAGAGGGAGTTGGGCCTGTTGAATGAGAGTGAGGTGTGGGTATGTGAGATGTGGTGATGGGAAAAGGGATGATGGTGTAATTGGAGATAAAACTTGACTACTTAAACATTGATTACAGCTGCATAGGAAACCTCAGCCTATAGGTCTGCTTGTATAGCCTTGCATCCACTTTCCACAAAGCAAATGCTGCATAGGTGGGCTCCGTGGCCAGTACATATCGTACTGATAAATTTGCTGTCAGGTGACGAGAATGAGTACGACTTCGAGGAAGACGATGGCGAGGAATAGGGTCACGTGCTACACTCAAGTTGGCCGTGAAGGATGAATCGTTTCCGCATCTTCTAAAGCTTCTCTGAATGTTGATTCTGCCAATATGGCGATGTAATAAATGTTTATGTAAGACTTAATTACCGTTGTATGGATCCTGGTGTCAACTGAGATATGGGTAATTTCACGGATTGTCCCAAGTAATCTGTTGAATTACAATTCGAGCCTATAGATTTCCCTTCGCGGAAATCGAGGTCGTTTCACCCGTTACGTTCCCAGGGGATCGAAGACTGGCCTACAGCGGCTCGAACAGTCGCCCCAGGGAAACCGAGTTAGGGACAGGTAGTGGATGAGTCATGGAAACGGCCAGTATCCCGACGCCCGAAACGTCACAAGGGACATCCCATGCTGTGTCCAATGTCCCAGTAGCGAGTCAGCTACGTGAAATCCCTCCGTGGTAGGCATCATGCCCTCGGGACCCATCGGAGGGACCCGACATCTACTAACAACCCTCAGGAAATATTTGGAGTGCGCTCATGCCACTAGCCGACCCCCAACGAACGGGGCACGGACCTCCACTTGGACCAACCCGTTTGTAGCTCATCGGAAATGCCGACTCGCGCCCCGGCGGGGAAGTCGAGCAGGACCAAACCTTTCTCTTTCCGAAAAAAGAGCGCGAAGGTCAAACTAGCAAAAGACAGGGAGGACCGGGTCGACCTCCGGTACGAAAACGGAGGCCCGGGAACCTGCCCTGCACCTCGGAAATACCACCAGATAAACTCCCTTTACGATGGGAGGCTCGGGGGCTGCGTTTCCGAGGGATCACCTTACCTTGATGAATACCCGATCACGCGCAACTACGATTTTCAGCCTTTGTAGGGATATAACATCCTTCCAAAGCCTCGGGGGCCACACCCGGCGGGTGCGCTCGCACGCACCCACCGGAAACTATCTTACCCTTTACTATTTTGACAGACAAAAAGGTTTTGAACATGTGGAGGAGTACCATCACTCTCCCACAGGCTCGGGGGCTACACCCGCCAGGTGCGCTCGCGCGCACCCAGCGGAAAAGGCATCTACTCCCGACCACAACGACAGGAAGACTTGAACCTGTGGACGAGTATCATCACTCCCCCACAGGCTCGGGGGCTACTGTCGGGTACCAAAGTATGGGGTACCCAACTTCAACGCAAAAACGAGCAACCTCAGCGCAGCCTGGCCCAAATAAGGCCAGCCGAAGCCCACGAAGGCTACGCGCGTGAAGGCCCAAAGTGGCCTCTCGTAAGGCCGGACGGCACCCTCGGGCGCCAAATCTCCGATTCTCCCGATCCTCCACGAGAGGGCTCGGGACAGCGGCACCCGCGGGCGGCTAAATTTCTGATTCGCCCAAGCCTCCACGAGAGGGCTCGGGACAGCGGCACCCTCGGGCGCTAAATCTCCGATTCGCCCGAGCCTCTTCATCCTCCTCGAGCGCGATCCCTCTAAAGGCATCCAATGCACAATCGACGTCAGCAGGGCTATCTTGGACCGCAAGGGACCCCTCTGACCACTTTATAGGCACGGCCCCACTGACTAGACGCCGCGAGGCGACGGCACCCCGCTCGTGCACGCCCTCCGTACCCACTGCCATACCTCCTCCAGAGACCGATACGACGGTTCCACTCTTCCCACTCCGTCCTAAGGACAGTCAATCGGATGACGCCCCTTGCTGACGGAGAGATTCTCCAACTACGACAGCGACAGCTCCTGCCCATAACGCACGAGCCTCGCAGGGACGGGAGAGGTGACGGCTGTCCCGCCGACCCGAGAGTATGGGCAATGTGGCAACAGAACCGTTCGCCCCTCGGGAAGGTACTGCGCATGAGAGGAAAACACGCCCGAAGGAGGACACCCCTAATGACCGGTCCCGTCACGCTCCCGACGGCAAAGAAGGCTCCCGAGCCTCGGGAGTCAATCTTTGAAAGTCAACCAGTCTTCTCGTTGCACTGTGTAGGACCGGACGCGACGCCATGACGCACCACCACGCAGCAAGCCACGTCCCATACACTGTGCCACCTTGGAACTCAACGATCGAACAGTGGAAGATCAGTCGAATGACCGAAGCTATATCGCCGAAGCGCCAAGACGACGGCATGGCTGACGATAGCCACTAATCACCTCTGCTCCCACCATGCCGAAGTATCGTCATCATAAGTCACCACATGTAACTCTAGCTTCTCCCTTGTAACTATAAAAGGGAGGACGGAGGCCAGTCACAAGTAACGACACGAAGCTCACGACATCAACATACACACAACACAACTACACGAAAACGAAAGCACCCTCTTCCTGGCACAAGAGACTTGGGATACTCTCCCTCTCTCGACTCAGCTTGTAATCCCCTACTACAAGCACCCCGGTGCAAGGCAACACAATTCGCCTCTCCACTGGACGTAGGGCCCTCTTGGCCTTAACCAGTATAAATCTCTCGTGTTCCTCCCTGCACACCATCCGAAACCTCAACCGCAAAACACAAGTTACTAGCCGGTGTTAGCGCCCGCCAAAACTAGCACCGACACGCCGCGCTGTGCTGTGCCGGGAGGAGGGGGCGCTGCCACCGGCAGGGTTCGGTCCGCACACGTCACGCTGCGTGGGGCGCTGCCCGTTCCCGCCCGTGCGGCGCGAGGGGCAGGGAGGCGGGGAACAGGGCGGCGTGGCGGAGGAAGGCGTGGCACGGCACGGAGCATGGTGCGGCGGCGGCGATGACGATTTTCCCCCCTTCCGTGAGTGTGAGGGCGTGATCTGGAAGGGTCATGGTTTTCTTTTTGCCTTTTTTTTGGCTGCGTCTGGTGAGGCCTGGAAGGGTCGGGTGAGGGCAGCAGTGAAGTGTATCGAACGGGCCGTGTACATGGAGGACGGATCGGATGATTGGAATTTGAAGGTGACGTGGACGCAGGAGCTGTTGAATTTGGTATACAGGAATAAAGGTTTAGATAGATACTTCTAGTTTGATCACAACTAATCCATTATCAACTCTTCTTGTTCATGAAAAGCAAGTCATGATGGAGACCAATCCAAGACTATCAACTCATGTTTCTTTTGCTATTTGCTAAATATGCTTACTTTCTCGTAATGCTATGATATCCCACCATATAAGTCATCTCATCGGCTCTGTTCGGTTGGCTGGTTCAGCCAGCACCAGCCAGCCATTCAGCAGTGTTTTTCTCTCAGAACAATCAGCCAACCAGCCGTACCGTACTAGCCAGCCGAACAGAGTGATCAATTTCATTTGCATTGTTGTCTTTCACTTGAACTAGAGTATATCAATGATCTTCCAACACAACAATACACAATATCGGCCTTCATTGAACATTATGTGGAATACCACCAAGTTTGTTTTCTTGTTGAACCTTTCATACACTTAGCAAACTTGTTAAACCTTTAATTGTCTTGTCATTTAATTCACCAAAACCCACTAAAGAGTTAGATGCACTTATACTTTGTCGGAGATGAACCACTGTTGCGGCCGTTGCCGTGGTAGATGGATAGCTCGGACCGCTGGTTCCATTCCTTGCGGCCTTTGCAGACGGCGCAGGTTGCTTCTCTTCCTCATGAGGGCCCCGAAGGTAGGGGCCGTCGGGCGGTGTTTGAAGGGGATCGAGGGATGAAGGTTCTTTCACGAGTGCTCGGGTTGACAGGTAATGCGCGACAAGGTAAGCAAGCCTACATCGGACGGTCCATCTTAAGCGGATAGTTGATCGAACGGCTAGCTAGCTGGCGGGTTACGTGGCCCATATTGGATGCCCGTTTTTTTTTTGTTTTTTTTTTTTTTTTTTTGCATGATTCGTATAGAGAGAAGATGGAAAGAGGTAGTGGAGTGGGTCCGATCGCAGCACGCGACCAGTCGCGGCGTATCTGTGTCCGTCGCAGCGCAGCTGGCAATATGGCCCGTCGCAGCGCAGCTGGCCTGGTGCGCGCGAGCGCGACACCCGCTGCGTCGTGGACTCGTGGTGGCCGGTGGGGTTGTTCGATCCGCGGAAGCAGCGACAGACTGACAGGGCGACGCCGACGGCCGGCAGTGCGTGCTGAGTCGCTTCGCCCTGCCCGACAGTTTGTCAAACGCCCCGGCCGAATCCAACGGATAGTCAAGTCAGGTGCGGCGGGACCATGTGATGTGGCGCTGGCCCTTGCAATGCTATGCTATGCTCGTGTCTGCTCTAGCCATCTCGTGTCATGCCGGGCCACCACCGCCTTGCCACTGCCAGCCACAGGCTACAATCACTCATCAAGCGGCTCCAAACAGCAAAAACAAGTTGGTCTGGGGAAGGAAAAGGAAACCCACGCCTCGTCTCAAAAGCTGCTCCCACGAATTCCTGGAGCAGCAACCAAAACTCGCATCGCGCCCCCACCCCAACCCCAAGGCGCCCAAACCCCCAAGGCCCCAAGGAAAAACGAAAAACCCAGCGCGAGGACGCGAGTCGCCATGCCACCTTGCCACCGCCGTCGCCGCCGCTGAGTACCGCCGTTGCCGTGGAAGGGTCCGCCAGCAAGCCAGCCTTTTCATTCTCGCTTGGAGCACGCGCGAGCTCGCGCCGGCCTCCATCCATGGACCCGGCCTCCGAGGAGCTCGAGCGCCGCAGCCGCTACCTCAGCGCGCTCGTGCGCCGCACCAAGCTCGCGGAGGCGGAGGTGGCGGAGGCCAAGGCGGACGTGGAGGAGCCGGAGCTGAAGGCGCCGCCGCGCCCGGATCACGTCGGCGGTGATGGTAAGGGAGGGAAGGAGGAGGAGGACAAGGCGGGGGAGAGGGCGGCGGTGGCCGTGAAGAAGGCGAGGGCGGAAGTGAAGTTGGCGGAGGGGAGGAAGGTGGCGGTGTGCGTGCGCGCGGCGGACATGCCGCTGCCGCTGCAGCGGCGCGCCGTCCGGGTCGCCGTCGAGGCCGTCGCTGCCATGCCGCGGCTCGAGAGCAAGCGCCTCGCGCTCGCGCTCAAGAAGGTAAACGTGGGCACTGAACAGAATGGTTTTCCTTCTTGTTTGTTTGAATCAGTAGTATTTATTTGTGGTTTTCTTTATGCTCGGCTAAACAATTTTCTGAGCTGTTTTGTATTATGCTAAAATTAAAAAAATCGAATCATACTCATTTCATCCATGTCTGTGCGCGGCCACGAATCAGGTACAAATGCATAGTATACAGATTTGTGGCTAATTCGATCCAGAAAAAAAAAACGACCTAGAGCGTAGGAATCAAGTAGATGTTTTAGCTCTCAAATTTGATTCACATGCTGCTTTGGCCCCCCAAAGCAGAGACGATGCCAGATCAGATGGTTCAAAACTTTCATTTATGAGAGATGGTCCATATGCAGCTTACAAAGAACTTTATTTATGAGATACGGAGTACCGTATATGTAGTGCTCAGAGGATGTTCAAGAGTAATTAATGCATCTGCTACTATAGGTCCTCACTAGCAGTTTCATGTTGCAATCTTGTTTCAAAGTAAGTTAATATACGGATGACAACTAACCAAACATGGTCTACGATCTGGGAGAGTGGTCCACCATTGAAGGGCTGATGTTTTTGTGCGCAAAGGAAATAGAGGAAGCAGGGTTGAGGGTATAGGAGGATTATTGGAAGAATACCGGTAAATGTGAGGATCGGTGATGATTGGCTGATAGCGCAATATGTTCTTTCATAGTAAAGTCGTATGATCATGGTGTCACACAGATGAAATCACCTTTGGATGGAAACTGCTCAATTTCTAACTGGTAAGTGGTGCTTGATATAAGCTGTTGATTCCAGGATATAATGTCTTTACATCTGTTATCACTGAGAGTTACTCCATCTCGTCTCTTCGGAGACATCCGATAAAATTGGAACGATACAGAGAAGATTAGCATGGCCCCTGCGCAAGGATGACACGCACAAATCGAGAGAGTTACTCCATCTTCATGTTTTATTGCCAATTAAGTTGGTGACAACATGCAATTGTGCACGTTATGGCTTCATTGTTCTGATCAAAATGGTGATGCCAAACGAAGTTTGCCCAAGAATTTCTTCCAATTTTATTACAACAAAACCATCACTGGCCCAGCTTTTGTTGAAAGCTTAACAGAGTACAACTGGGGGACAGCAGTTTACCACAGTTCTAGAACTGGTCATTGAGCACAGCACTGCCTGAAACTGACTTGTTTCCAACCTCAAATCCTCAACACACTTAGCAAAGCACCGAAAATGCAAAAGACCACATCTCAAACTGCAAACCTCCGCAGCACCTGCCAACGACTCTCGAGCAAAAACCATCCAAAAAAAGACCAAGAAGAAACTAATCTTCAACACCAACCATCAGCCACCAGCCCACCACCATCTTCAGACTTGCTTCAAAGCATCAGCAAACTTCCCCATTATCCTGTCCACTTCCAGAGACTCTTTCCCTTTCAAGACGATCTTCAATTGATTGTCCAAGCTTTTCGCTCTATGCAGCAACTCTTATTGGGTCCTCCATCAGCTTGTTGTTGATATCATACCGTTCCTCGATTCCTGTATAGTACTCAAAGTACACCTGCACAGAAAAATAACACCACTTGTCTAATCCTGGCAGGTTTCGTTCATTTCTTTTCTGTCTAACTAACTCACGTTTGATTGTCTGCCAACTTTTCACATTTTCGTCGAACACACATGAGAGTTGTGTATCTTTATACGAGGCAGGGAGGGAGTCCCTTGGGCCTTCCACAGCGTAGGCTTATGATGATGCTTCAAACAAGTTTTCAGGCACTACTTCTCACAGTGCAACTACTGGTGACGATGCCAGGAACTTGGGGAGCGGAACAAGCAGTGGCGTAGCTAGAATCTACAACAAAGATGGTCCATCTTAGATACAAAACCAAATAGAGTGGTTTGTGTTCAATTTGCATGATTTTAGATAGTTCATCTACTATAATTTAACCTTCAACTACATTTTAGGGTGGTCCATGGACCACCTGTCCACCTAGCTAGCTCCGCCTATGGGAACAAGTAGATGCATCAATGCCTAAACTGTAAAAGGAGTATTTTGTTCATTGCACACCGATCTCCTTAGCCTAGTTAATTATGCCACTGTTTATTGTTTGTGGGACTACTAATAAGATGAAAAAGTGTGAAGTTACACGCTGCAGCTAAAAACCAAATAAAGCATCACTGTGAGGTGGCGGAGATGAACATTATTAGACAACATTCACGCTGTGGAAGGCACAACGCAGCCCACTTCACTCAAAGGAATTAATATGGGGCTGTAAAAAATCAAGATAAAAAACCATTTTCGCTTTCCCTGTTAAACAATAATGGAGGCACTTAGAATTACTGAGTTAAATTTGCTCCTACTTTTCACATAACTACTACTTCTACTTGTCTGTGTTGGAGTGTCTTATTCCTTATATGCACCCTTTGTGGCATAGGTTGGTTATGAGTCATGAAACTAAGGTGATAAGATTCGGTTGGTTCTGCCACAATATTGAGCAAACAACCTCAGTTGTTGCTATTTATGTTCTTGTTGTTCATTCCCCCTTTCTACTTAACTGCCAATGCAAGTAAAGTATCCCATGTGTCCCCTTTATTGTATTCTTGAATTTAGTCACATTTCTTATCGAGAGAAACAAGAATGCTGCCATCATTGGAAGAAACTTTCTAATATTTCCACGGAAAGAAAAAAGGCATGATGTACATGTGACCATGTGGGTTAATGTTAAAATTTGGCAACTTGCTACGAATATGTTACTAGAATAGCGAGTTTTTTTGTCCACGAGCATTCCCTTTGTGCTTTCTATTCTCTCGTAAAATGATAGGCAATTCTCTTGCATGTTCAAGAAAAGAAAAAATTGTTCGTTTTAAAAAGACCTTTATGCTCATGTTAGCATGCAGTGCTCCCTGGATTTTTGTTTGCCCCTTCTAGGTCGGTGGTCGTTTTCTTTTCTATCAACAAGGTAGTGCTTGGTTGGAAGTACCAAGGATTTTATTTTCATCATTGTGTTCTTCAGTTCTCACTGTTCATGATATCTGATGACTGATTCTTTCTTTCCTGATTTTTTATTTCCATTCGAAGGATTTTGATACAACATATGGGCCTGCATGGCACTGCATTGTCGGCACAAGCTTTGGCTCCTATGTCACTCACTCATTGGGAGGTTTCTTGTACTTCTCCGTTGACAAGGTCTACATTCTTCTCTTCAGAACTGCCGTCCAGCCACTTGCCAAGCCACAATGAGACCTGAAATCTGTTTACTCAAACATGTGTAGATGCAGCATAAATGTAACTTTGAATAGAATAGGTGATGCTCAACAGACCGTGGTGCCGCGTTTGAGTAGCAGAGGTAATTTGATCTGTACACAAAACCGTAGAACAGCCATGCCTCTGTAACTTCTACTGTGCAAAGTGCTGCTTTGTAAACGTTCTTGTGCTCTCGTCTGTAGTTACAGAGCCTGACTGTCAGATCAATCTCCAGCTTTACCTCAGTACTTCATGGTCACATATTCGAGCTAGTGGGGCCCGTGATGATCTCTCGCGTCACATTTATACGGTTGAATTGTTGCTGTGAGAGAAAAAAAATACTATTATGTGGTTCAAAATAGGTTGAATCTAGCTCAGGTGAACAAAGTGACTACAAAAATTTATGTCATGAGAATCCTAACAATGACTATAAAAATTTATGTCATGAAAATCCTAACAATATTTATTTAATATCATAAACATTGATATTTTTATATATAGTTAGTCAAACTCAGGGTACTTAACTTGGTATCGCGCCAAAAGTCCATTCTTCTCTAGACATGTACACATCACTAGATTAATCATGAAATATTTTTTATTACGTAAACATATTTAGAGATACTTGATACTACTTTATATAAAAACCTAGTTAAACTTAAGACTAATTGACTTCTCAAAGATTGAGAGCTTCCTTTTAGAAAGATGGAATAGGTCGCTCAGGCTCAAAAGCTCTTATGTGTAGGAAAGGAACCACAAAATCGCTATATCAATTTGGTCTGTTTTGTAGTCTTACTCTTACCACATCTCACACAAAAGAATACTCAATCAACTCAAATAGAAAGTGTCTCGAATTGTACTACATTTGTACAGATTTCTAGATCTAGTATTTTAATCCAATGTCCAATCCAAAGGTTTAGATAGACCGTTTCGATTTCAGAGATTCACGGATTCTAAAGTCATCTTAGAACGAGACACCAAACAGAACACATTCATCGTTGACATGGAACAGACAAATGCGAATGTCCCACTGGCCCTATGAGGATAACCAAAAAGCATAAAGACCACTGACACCAGCCATTGATTTAGGACCACTCACAATAAACGGCGATGAAAAGGTAAAATGCAAGTAACAACAGTTTAAAGGGCTTCCCAACCCAAACAGACCTGACTCCAGTCCCCCGCCTGAAACGAGGTGGGGCACCGAGGCCTTGCCCGGTAGCATCTCATATGAGCAGCCCCCAAATTTTTCCGACAATAATCATAACACGGCTACAAGCGTCGCCCCCAAGAAACCAGGGTCCAGATCACATTGCATAATGTCATTTGACAGCAGCAAACACTAGCTACTAGTTTCTAGGCACGTAAAGCCGGCTTTACTGCCCCTCGCTCGAGTCGCGCTTGGGTGCCTCCCTGATCTCTTCGGCAGGGTCCTCCTGCAACCAAGCACCAGAAATACATTTGCTCAGGAAACAGTTTGATTTCAGGATGATCCAATTCAAGAGTGCGAAGAGAACTTAGTGTTAGTGACATGGGTCTTACCGAGATGTCCGAAGTCCACAGGGTCAAGTTATCACGAAGGAGCTGCATGATCAAAGTGCTGTCCTTGTAGGATTCCTCGCTCAGGGTGTCAAGTTCCGAGATGGCCTCGTCAAAAGCCTGCCAATTGCCAGGAGGGAACATCAACATGATGTCTTTAACATGTCAATGGCCTCAACAAAGAAATGAACTCTAAACAATTAAGATGTTCATTCTTCTTTTCAGCTGTGGAAAACTTCAGAACACCAGATTAGGGCAAAAAATATTCAAGCGCATGATCTAAGCTACAATATTTAAAAAGATACAAATTGCGATTAGTAGCATGACCAGCTACACGAAGTCTACTCACAGAAACAAAACTGACCAAGTACATACATCCCAACATTTTTTTATGAGCCACTTAAGACCTAAGACATAAACTTATAACAAACAATTTCAATAACTGCAGAATATGGTGTAATATTTTCTTCTCCTAAAATCACTTTGATCTTGATCCAAAAGGATTTACATGCCTGTTCAAGGGCATATTTAAATTCGTTGCAGACAATAGCTTAATACAAAGTAGCAGTCAACCAAAGGGACATAATAACAAAAGCTTAGGTACACCCAATAAGATGCTCTAGTGTGCACACACTCAGCCCAACAGTTGACTGCAATTAAAAGTTGTTGTCCCCCAAATACTGATTCTAAGAAATTTCCATTGTTGTATAGAAGTCAATGACAGAATAGTGAAGAACCAAAATGTTAGGTTTCCTGTCCATATCACAAATTGTGCACAAACCAATCCTTTTATATATAAAAAAGTACACTTTTATGACTGCATGTGGACAACGAAAAGCAATTACTCCTCTATTTACATGTTGTATTAGGTTTGCCTTAAGTCAAATGTTCATAACTTTGACCATCAGATTTCAAAAAAATATCCATGCAGTTTCACAACATGTGAACCATCAACCATATAATGTGAAAATTTCTCAGTGTGAATCTAAAAACGTAAATCTTATGTTGTTATTGTATGTAAAAACATAGGGAGTAGCATTTTACATTAATGCAGGTTTAATACTCCATCTGCTCCAAATTGTAAGATGTTTTTGCTTTTCTAGATATATTGCTTTTACTATGTAACTAGACATAGTGGATATCTAAATGCATAGCAAAACTACGTATCTAGAAAAGGCAAAATGTCAACAGAGGGAGTTTCTAATATCTGCAGAGTATCATACACCAGAAAAATTAACTTAAAAATCACACCAAAGTAAAGGGTTGAGCAGCATTCAGTCTAGAGATGCATCAAAAGATAAAAAGGAAGAGTAGCAAATATTGTCCTCTAGTAATAATATTGCGATACACTAATGTCCTATATGCCAATTTCTTCTTACAGCTCTTAAGTCATTTCATAAGTACAGCATATCATCAAAAACAGGCCAGTAAATCCCTACACGAGCACTGCACGTCCACATAGATAATATACAAACAAAACATCAAAAGATGCCGAAAAACAAACCTGCTTTGCAAGACTGCAGGCGCGATCAGGTGAGTTGAGAATCTCATAATAGAACACTGAGAAGTTAAGTGCCAGTCCAAGCCGAATAGGGTGAGTCGGAGCAAGCTCAGCCAAAGCAATGTCCTGAATGCACCTTCTCAGCAAACTTGTAATAAAACATGATATGAAAAAAAAAAAACTACAAACATAATGCTTCACAAACAAAATTACACACTGATTAAGGAATGAAACAAAAAATTTGTTGACCTGAGCAGCCTTGTATGCCACCATGGTGTTCTCAGCAGCATCCTTTCTCTCAGCTCCAGTCTTGAACTCAGCAAGGTATCTAATCATGACAATTGAATCAGTCAAACAAAACCATAATCCCATAGCAAATGTGTTAGTCTCGTTGGGATTCATATAACCATATTACCTGTAGTAGTCACCCTTCATCTTGAGATAGAAGACCTTGGACTCAGGAGCAGTGGAAGATGGCACAAGGTGAGACTCAAGCAGCTTGAGGATGCCATCACAGATCTTGGTGAGCTCAGTCTCAATCTTGCCACGGTAGTCCTTGATGAGTGTTACTCGGTCCTCATTGCCACGGCCCTCCTCCTTCTGCTCAATGGAGGAGATGATGCGCCACGAGGCACGGCGGGCACCAATGACGTTCTTGTATGCAACAGACAGGAGATTGCGCTCCTCCACGGTGAGCTCCTCCGAGTCAACAGTCTTGGCTACCTTCTCCATGAACTCAACCATCTCCTCGTACCTCTCCGCCTGCTCCGCGAGCTTGGCCATGTACACATTTTCCTCACGGGAAAGCTCTGCTGATGCCATCTTACAGTTCAGTTTTCAAAACTTGCAGTACGCCGGATCTGCAGGGTTGTGAGAAGCAGTGAGCTAACTGCATCGCACGATTAACATACATGAAATTTCATATCGGACAGCACTTTGCTGATCTGTGGCACGAATAGCTACTAGCTAGTTCTAGAGGGAAAGCACAATTCTCAGCATACAACACGAAAATTTCATGGTCATGTAACGAATTTAGTATTAAGTGAATGAAAAAAAAGAGAGAGTACTACAGTAACTGCTTGAAGAATTTTGCCTACAATAAACCACAGACTAAACCTAGCTGAAACCATTTCTCCTAGCTTCGAACACTTCCTCTAACCTGGAAAAGCGTCAGATCTGAGTACCTACAGTAAGTACGAACTTCCAGCGGTAAAAAATCCCCGCCGCTTAATAAGCATGACACAGAATCAACTGGCTCGACTGGAGTACAGGCTTTGACGGCTCCGTACGCGTATCACGTCAGATCAGGCGGGCATGGATCCCGTCCTCGCGCCTACTCGATCTAAACGGACCTAGCCACCAGTAGACGCGCCCCAAGCCCGTGCGGAAACGGGTTGTCTAGGTTACAAATCCAACGCCAAAACGAGCAAAGCGTAAGGGAACAAAGGGTATCCAAGCAGCAGCGACCCAAAATCAAGTGAGGAGGAGGAGAAGACGAGGGACGGAGGAGAGGGGGCAGCGAGGGGTAGTACCTCTGCGTGCGTGCGTCGTCCTCGTCGAGCTCCAGCGTTCGAATTGGGGGGTGCGCGAAGAGACGGCGCTGCCTGGGGGTCTAGAAAAAGGGCTGTCTCCGAGCACCGCGGCCCAATGGTTTGGCGACGCGTGTCGGCGCCACCGTGGCAGCCCTCATTCCGCGCGGTGCATGTGGTCGTCTGGCCCACCTGGCAGAGAGAGGGGGCGGGGAGCGGAGCCGAGCCATCGACGAATTCAAGGCCGTCACGACGTGTGGGGACCGGACAGCCTGCTCCACATGTCAGGGTTGCCCTCCCCGGTGTGGTGGTGGTGGGCCCGGTGCTGTGCTGCCGCCCTGGTGATAAGCTCGTCGGGAGCCCGGCCGGCCCCACGCAGCGAGACAGCCTGTACGCGCTCGAGCTCGAGCTCGACCGACCGGGCAGCGCGGCGCGGGGCCGGAAAGGGAAATGATTCATCTCGCACGGGCCGTAAAGCTGCCTGAGTTACTGATCCGTGGGCCCGCGTGGCTCGCTGGCCACGTGACGTCCCTTCGTGCGTCGGGTGCGGGTAAGAACTGGTGGGCGCGGGCGCGGGCGCGGGCGCGGAGGGATGGATCTGGACCTGGACGCCGACGGGCATCACGACGCACGGGGCGGCGGGGCGAGACAAGGCGGGTCGCCGAGGAGGACGCGCGGGGCCCGCTCCTTCGCGAGCGTCACGTGACGCGACATGAGGCGCGGGGCAACGCCTGCGATGGAGATGGCCCGTTTACATTTTTTTCAACCTCAGTGACCTCAAATTTTAATACATATATAGAACATTAAATATAGATAAAAACTAAAACTAATTTGATAACTTGATAAACTATTATCTCACAAATCTTTTAAACCTACTGATTATAATTAGATACTTATTGTAAAAAAAATAAAACGCTGCTACAGTACTTTCAACTTCCAATCGAGTGCATCAAAACACCCTCTATATATGAACCTAAGTTTCAAAAATAAAGGCACCCCTTCCTCTCGTCAGGGTTTAAACATTTTTAACTGATATCACTCTTATTCTCAGCTCTAGAACAGTGTTTTCCCTCACAACAAATCAGCATTAGCTAAATTAAACGCTTATTTTCATGTCTAATATTAGCGCACTTATTAATACATGTTGGATTCAATCTTTTAACTCATAGCACCAAAAGGTGGAGTAGGAACTCTGTAGTTTAGATGCACTTCGAAATTCTAATATCCCCGTCACATCGAACGTTCCGATACATAATGGAACATTAAATGTAGACGAATTATTTGTATGTCTACACAGTTTATATGTAAATCACGAGATTAATCTTTTAAACCTACTTAAATAATGGATATTTATTGCAAAAGATTCTTCACTTGCTTCAGAAGATTTTGGTCAAAACTTTTTGGCTGCTATATGCACCTATCGTCACATGATTCATAGGGGTTGGAATTGAGAAGCAAAACTACCTCTGCGTTCCAATGCCAAGAAGCAAGCATCAAAATGCGAAATCACTCACCAAATGTGATTAGTTAAAAAGCACAGTTTGTCTCCACATGCACCTAGGGGCTCGTTCAAATAGTGATATTGTTATTATCTATATATTTATAGTATTCCTATACGTGAGTAGGAGTACCTGGAAAATTGCCAAGTGGGCTGATAGAGATTTTAGCTGTTGTTACCGGGTGGGTCGTTGTCATTCTCCAGACGAGATGTGAGATGTCCCGTCTCCCTTTCACAACTAAGAACAGCCAAGTTTGAACGTAATCCCCTTTTTACCCCGGTCCAATTTTACGGCTAATGATGGCACGCTCTGTGTTGAAATCATTTTTATTTTCACTCCGCTTGCAGCCTTGCACTTGGCACACCGATCACGTTTGCCAGTTGTCACATTTGTCTTCTTCCTTGTGATAGTATATATTAATATGGCTCGGTTAGAATGGGTAATTGAGTAGTACTTGCTCTCTCTTCACTTTTAAGTTCTACCAATGTTGACCTTCATATATTATGTCCTCCCTACGTCTTAAAAAAAATATCGTTTTAAAATTTCAAACATCTTATTTGACCATCTTTCTTATTAAAAAGATTAATAATATTATTAATCTTATTATGACTTATTTTATTATTGAAGATGTTTTAATAATAATTTGTCTATTTTATAATTTGCACACAATTTTTGAATAAAATAAACAGTCAAACATGATGTCTAAAAGTTAAAAACAATATTTTTTAGACGGAGGAAATCTTTACTTGTTTTTTTATACATATTGGTAATATGAGTTAAATTCTAACGCTCAGAAAAACAGTTTTTTAGAAAAAAGTTCCAATTAAATGTGTCTCTCAACACATATGAACTAAAACTAATTAGCATATGAATCGGAAACAATATCATAAAATACTTTGTTATGTCTACACACTTTGTAATGGTTGGATTGAGTTCTACGGCTGAATTGTTGTAAGAGAAAATACTATTATGTGGCTGAAAATAAATTGAATTTAGCTCAAGCGAATGTGGCTGAATTGTTGTAAGAGGAAAATACTATTATATGGCTGAAAATAAATTGAATTTAATTTAGCTAAATTCAATTTATTTTCAGCCATATAATAGTATTTTCCTCTTACAACAATTCAGCCGTAGAATTCAATCCAACCATTAGCTTCGCTTGAGCTAAATTCAATTTATTTTCAGCCACATAATAGTATTTTCCTCTTATAACAATTCAGCCGTAGAACTCAATCCAACCATTACAAAGTGTGTGTGTAGGATGACAGGTTGATTGGGAGTGTGTGTCGTGGAATATGATGTTTACCAAACCCTGTGACATAGGCTCTGTTCGCTTGAACTTATCAGCCAGTATCAGCTAGCCATTTAGCAGTAGTTTTTCTCTCATAATAATCAGACAGCTGTACAATTCTACCAGCCGTACAATCCATCCAGTCGAACAGAGCATAGTTTTATAACGAAGATTAAATTTCAGTTCAACCAAAGCTAAGTTTGTCAAGAATCAAACTAAGATGCTTTTGGGCTGATCTTTGGTGCGGCACTCATACACTTTTCATTGATGGAAGCTTCTCTGACGCTTTTTAGTCGCTTTAAAATCAAATGCTTCTTTCTGAAGTCCTTCTTGGAGCAGATCCCATCCTCTTTTGAAGCAAAAATCTGACACATGTTATTACTCGTGATGTATCAAACATTAGTCATGCGAAATAACCCCTTAAATTTCAGGTCTTGCAATTCAATAAATTTGCCTAATCTATTTGAGGAACAGCACCTTTTAGAATGCTTCCCTTTGTTTTGCGTCGAGCCAAAGCTTAGTTTTTTTTTAAAAAAAACTAAGCTTTGGCTCTATGGCCTTTTCGTTAACGACTCAGGCAGTCAGGCTCGACAACGTCACAAGGTTTTTACAAACTCTGGGAGGGGGTTCGCTCATACAAGTTGCTCACCCAGGGTCCCAACTCAAACCAACTGTAGCCAAATTTTGTGCTACTGAATTACAAACTCGTGGAACTGAATGGATATCAGAACATACAACGTAACCATACAGTAGATCACGAGTATCACCAATCAGCATGCCGCATGTTGCGAGGTCCATGGAGGACTGTAGAGGTTGCTTGAGAATTTTATACATTAAATGCCATGATCAGACTTGCAATGCCTTAGCGCATGCTGCTGCTTCTACTGTAATTGAAACAAGGATCGGACCAAGGTTTCCTGCACCTGCTAGGACTGTTGAGCCTTCATGATCTCTGATAACAAATCCCCAGCTGCCCTGTAGCGAATCCGGCATGAAGGAACCATATCCAGGTTGATCTTCAGCTGCCCCGATGGAGGTGCTTTCCATTGAGCGCTTTAATTTATTTCTTGCGTCGGTCTCCTTTCCTTCATTTTCATCCAAATTCATCTCCAGCCGCATCCTCCTCGAACTGCCTCTTTTCGCCTCTATCTGCTTTATTCCTGACATTCCACCATTTCCAAAGAAGAAGCATCGTTTTCAGACAATCCTCTTCCTTAGGGAGATCACCTCCATAGCCACTTCCCATGCTGATTTCTTCAACAACAGATTTTTGACTGATCGCCTCAAGTGACAAACTGTTCTGGTTGTCCCTTCCCGTGTCGGAATGTCCCCTTCCTCTATTTCTTGGTTGGGCTGAGGCCCATCAAACTTGGACACACAAGAGCTGGACACCAACCCAGCAAAGCAACAAAAGCCCTTATCCCATTTCCCATGGTAAAAGGAAAAAGATTCTACCTCTCTGAACTATGTCATTCTCATTTTCTCAACAAAAAAAAATCGTCATTCTTATTTTTTACTTGAACTCTAAAACCAAACATCTTAACCCTAAAGTCCCAAAACCATTTAAATTATCTTCATGTTTTCGTTTGAAGTGATTTTGAAGACAACTTTATCTTTTTTAATTAAAAAAATTAGTAAATATTTGGTAAGGTAGTATGAAAGGGCTAGTATCCGGTATAAGGCTACAGTTTCATACAAAGTTAGGGACCTTCAACGGGCGTTGGAACTTCCTATGAAGAACCTAGCTTTCGACGTGTCTAAAACTAGAGACCCGGCAATGCGATGCTGTACAGGGGGGGGGGGGGAGGTGGGGGTGCTGCAGCCCCCCTTAGCATCAATTGTAAAGGAGTATCAATCAACATTTTCAAGAATTAACGCTAAATTAGCATGAAATCTTCATTATCAATCAATATTTTCAAGGATTATAGTCATTTTCAAAGATTATCAATCAACATTTTCAAGGATTAGCCCTAAATTAGCATGAGATTTTCATTATCAAATAACATTTTTAAGGATTAGCCCCCTTGACGCCATTCTGGATCCACCACTGATGCTGTATGTTAAGTACAACCAAATTTAAATAAAAAGTACTAATATTTAACATACTAATAAGCTAAAGTTTCAACTAAATGCAAATTGATGACATGTGGAGGTGGGATACCACACCACATAGAGAGAGAGAAAACTATGAATATGGGTAAAAAGCTTAGAGTTATTGATAAGTTTATCACACAATTGGACATAAATTACAAAGTATTTATATGCGTATTATTTAGATATTAGAAGATAAAAAAGTACACGGTTAACTTTCATCCAGAAATGATAGGGTATTAGACTAGAGAAAAGTCAAATTTAAAAAATTTGACCAATAGTTAGTCAAATTGTCTGTAAGTTTAGAACATGAAACTTCAGTAAAAAAAGGTTTACAACATGAAACTTCAGTAAAAAAAAAGTTTAGAACATGAAAAACTTACATTAATACATTTTTGTTCGAAGTAGCTATAAGATGATATTGATTTTTTTTAACAACTGCATACATACTATAAGAGAAATTGGGTACTCTCTCTGTACCCATAAAAAAAGTCGTTTTGAATAAGGTTTTGATCAAACATTAGAAATATAAATGATGAATAACTTTTAAGTTGTTGAGTTTGAAAATATGAAAACTATAGATTTGTCTTGAAATATATTTTCATAAAAGTGTGTGTGTGTGTGTATATGTATATGTATATATATATATATATATATATATATATATATATATATATATATATATATATATATATATATATATATATATCACTTTTAAATAAATATTTTTTATAGAAATATGAAGTCAAATTCATGCTTTAGAGACCGTGTCAGTGTCCTAAATGACTTTCTTTGTAGGTATGGAGGGAGTATATGAAAATCTATTTTGCACGACTTTTTCTATTGTCTAACACGTCTATCGTTTTGGGCGTAGTGAGTAATTCTTATCAGTTGTAGATATATTTATTAAACATAGGTTTGTAATGCCTATGTTGTCTAAAATAACCGTGCAATGAGCATGGATTAGTGGAAGTTCATTCAAATTCCGGGACTTTCCTAATGAAGCTAATACTTTGTGATAACCCAAATCAAATCGTACGACAATTTCACTTTGCATTTGCTAAGCACACCTATTGTCGCCACGGCATTCAGCTCCCCGTCCGGGCATGTACTTGTGGAAGAAGAATTCTGTTGTAACGGGGACGATTATATCAAATCGCGGATAGATTATGCCCCGGAATTGACGTGACAAAGATTCCCTGCGATTTATTCGAAACACATCTTTGCAACTACGATAAGTTTTGATAATCCGCGGATGAACCCGGGCCTCTGCTTTTGTTTCGGCACCTAATCATTCTTACCGAGAACGCTAATGACCTAGAGAAGCTTTTGTGTCTGCAGTGCGGGTACCTAAATTCCAGGACTCTTTTCCGAGAAAATTGAGGGACTCATGATTCCCATTGTTGGTGTTCGCCGAGAGTCGCTGGCAAGCTGCTATAAATACCCTGGTGCCATGCCACATTGCATTGTCTCCTGTGTCAGCGCTAGCTTGTTTTTGCGGCAGCAATCTGACTGTGACCATGGTCTCCCCAGCTCTTCCCAAGGTTCTTGGACACTGCTTGCTGGCTTCCATGCCCATGCCCATGCATGGGCATGTTGATTCTTTGTTCACGAGACAATAACAATCATTCACCACGAGGTGCTGTTTTTCCTGTGCTCCTCCAGGTCGTCGACGACGCGACGACCGATGATGCCACCCCTCGCCGCGGCAAATGGTGGTACGTGACGTTCCACAACGTCACGGCGATGGTCGGCGCCGGCGTACTCAGCCTGCCGTACGCCATGGCTCACCTGGGATGGGGCCCCGGGGTGGTGGCGCTGCTGGCGTCGTGGGGGATCACGCTGTACACGCTGCGGCTGCTGATCGAGCTGCACGAGTGCGTGCCCGGCGTGCGGTTCGACCGGCTCCGCGACCTGGGCGCGCACGCGCTGGGCCCGCGCCTGGGCCCCTGGGTCGTGCTGCCGCAGCAGCTCATCGTGCAGCTCGGCTGCGACATGGTGTACATGGTCACCGGCGGCAAGTGCCTGCAGAAGTTCGCCGAGTCCCTCTGCCCGCGCTGCGTGCCGCTCCACCAGTCCTACTGGATCTGCATCTTCGGCTCCTCCCAGTTCCTCCTCTCCCAGCTCCCCAACCTCGACGCCATCACCGCCGTCTCCTTCGCCGCCGCAGCCATGTCACTCTGGTACATAAACCAAGCATGAGCAAAGCTACGAGCAGCTAGCTCCCTATTCGCTTGGTTTCTTTTCACACATAAAACGGTGTTTTCGTCTCACGGCAAATCATCGTCATGTGCAGTTACTCGACCATCTCGTGGGCGGCGTGCGCGGCGCGAGGGCCGGTGCGCGGGGTGAGCTACGCGTACAAGGGCGGCACGGCGGCGGACAAGGCGTTCCGGGTGTGCAGCGCGCTGGGGCAGGTGGCGTTCGCGTACGCGGGGCACGGCGTGGTGCTGGAGATCCAGGCCACCGTGCCGTCCACGCCCACCAAACCGTCCAGGGGGGCCATGTGGAAGGGCACCGTCGCCGCGTACCTCATCACCGCCGCCTGCTACTTCCCCGTCGCGCTCGTCGGCTACTGGGCCTTCGGCCGCGACGTCGGCGACAACGTCCTCGTCGCGCTGCAGCGCCCGCCATGGCTCGTCGCCGCCGCCAACATGATGGTCGTCATCCATGTCCTCGGAAGCTATCAGGTATAGGTTTGTCTTTGTTGTTGGCATGTCACTGGAGCCTGAAGGCGAAACACAAAACAAAAAAAAAAAAGGCCTCTGAATCAATCTGCAACATCCACAGGTGTATGCGATGCCAATGTTTGAAAGCATCGAGACGATTCTGGTCACGAGATTCAGGCTGCCGAAAGGATTACTCCTCCGTCTCGTGGCCCGATCGGCTTACGTCGGTATGAATTGACACTGACAGAGAGAGACTGAAAGTTTCGATTTTTTGCATGCCAATTGGACTTGACAGCATGTCTCTGAACCACGGCGCCATTGCTTGCAGCATTCACGCTGTTCATCGCGGTGACTTTCCCCTTCTTCGGCGACCTTCTCGGCTTCTTCGGAGGGTTTGGGTTCACGCCGACCTCCTACTTCGTAAGCAGCCTTCTTCCACCGCTGAACACTGCCAAAGAATTCTTAGATCTCCGAGCCTACCATTCCAGTGACGAAACTTGTTGGATTCTCTTCGCAGCTCCCCTGCGTTCTGTGGCTGAAGATCAAGAAGCCGCCAAGGTTGAGCGCGTCGTGGTACGCCAACTGGGTAAGCCACTTCAGTTCTTCCTCGCATTCTTTTTCAAACTGGGAGAGTTCAGAGCTGGGACTGCTCTCACTTGCTTCGTCCTCCTCTCTTTGTCAGGGCTGCATCGTCGTTGGAGTGCTTTTGATGGTTGTGTCTACCATCGGCGGCCTACGGAGCATCATCCAAGATGCATCCACATTCCAGTTCTACACCTGAATCCTGATGCTTGCATGTACGTGACGCGACTTCCTTTTCTTCCGAGTTTGGGGATGTGGCTGCAATCTGTCGGAATGCAGAGGACGATGCAAGAGCAAACTGTACTCACTAGTCACTACGGCGGTGTGTTCTACGGATTTTGATACAAGACCGCGCGTACCCAAGGACTCAAAACTTGCTTCTTCTAGCTGTCTATTTGCGAATGCCACGGCACGGCGCCTTATGCATTTCGTACTTTCTACCTTAACTCGAAGTATTAGAGTTTTACTGTCACATTGTCACAGGATCACAGCATGGAGTGGCCGAAAAATGGGAGGCAGATGAATCGGCATGTGGTTCAGGGATGCGCCTCCCCTGTGAGCCCAACTCAATAAACTGTTGGTACTTCTGCAAGGTGTTAGGTGTGGTTGCAATTGCAGATTTGCAACATGCAGATCAGACGAATAATTTAGCGACAGTGAAATGTAAATTACATTGGAGTCCTCCATGGTCCTATATTTAATACAATCACCAAATATGTGACAGGTTTTTTCTCTATCAAAACATGTACGTTTTAGAAAGATTAGAAGACGACACATATAGCACATAAGCATAAAAAAAACTTGTCGCAGATTTCAGCATAAATAAAAAAAGATTACATAACATACCACCAACCCATTAGGTCTTGTTTAGATGCACACGCATCTATTTCAATCCACATGTGTTGAAGCGGATTGGCAATCCAATCCACTTTAATTCATGTAGATTGAGATGAATACACATACATCTAAACAAGGCCTTAAGGTGTGCACAAAAAATCCTATAATTCTTTAATAAATTTCTGGCATCATAAACAAATATTTACATCCATACAAATCACAACATTAGTAAAAAAAAATGTGCATAAGTAGAAATATAATAAAGTTTAAAGTAACTATAACAAACTTCAATCTCTAATATAAGGCCCCAATTAATTAATTACAACATGAGAATTAATACGATGAAAGTAAAAACAACAAAGCATGTTCACTGTCCAAGCCAATCATAAGCTGAGACAACAATTGGATAAGTCCAAAATAATTACAAAAATGTAAACATATGTTACTTCAATGATGATATTATAACGCCAACATAAACTATATGTTGTAGTCACTAAAATGAGGTACAATTTGTAAGTTCCATATCTTGAATTGCATAGCTGCAAACCAAAGCATGTAGACAACATTGAAGTGATAATACTTTTAGTTAATTTAGAACAACAAAACATACATGGGTTAGAATAATACATAGATCCAAATACTTAACAAAATCCATTATACTAGGCAACAATAAAAAAAATACAAGAGGTACAAGTGTCCATTTGGTTTAGCTAAAAGCTATATGAAAAGATCGTTCAGAGCTATGAATTGAGGAAAAGCTATTGTGAGCTATGTGTCATGGAAAATCCACAAACTATTTGGTTGAAAAAACTATGAGACATACCTCCTCTCTCTATTTGCTTTAAAATAGCTGTAAGACTTCTCTCCATTGCACTCATTTGGAAAAGCAAAAGATTGAAAGCCAAAAACAAGGGTCTAAGATTATCTTCAACAAACACAACCTAAATCCAACACCCATTCTTCAGTTTGAGTCTCCAACAGTAAAAAGGGTCCGGACCCATTTACCCCTTTCTCCAACAGCCACTACCCATTCGCTCCCTTCCTCCTCCTCTCTCTCTCTCCTGGCGGATCTCGCGAAGTCGCGAGAACGGCGGTGCCAGGCGGAAGCGGCGCACGGCGCACGGCCGCAGGTGCTTCAAGCGGCGCGTGGAGTGCGGCCGTCGGTGCCGCTGCTTCCCGCCGGTGCTTCGAGCGGCGCTGGACGCGCGGCCTTTGGTGCTGCTGCTTCCCACCGCCTCCCTCTCGCGCGACCGCCGGTGCTGCTCCGGCGATTCGGCAGCAGCGGCCACCGGTGGTGCTCCGATGCTGCTCCTCCGGCCACCTCCTCCCGTTCCACCTTCATCCGGCGATTCACCAGCAGCGGCCTGCCCACGTGCCCGCATCACCACTCCGTGGGCCCACCATCGCAGAATGCATCCAAGGAAAGAGGAGACGCATCTTTGCCTCTCAGCTCGGATGGTAGGCAAAATGGGTGAGTCCGTTGCGTCTGTTGTTGGAGCGTGATTTTTGGAGCGCGATTTCAGTAGGCAAAAACACTGTACACGATGTATTTTGCATATGGGTCAGTGGTTTGCGTTCTTTGTTAGAGTTAGTCTAAGATGCTGAATATAATAGGTGAAAGTAGTTGCTTCTAGAAAAGTAACTCCTTGTTCATTTAATAATTTGGTGTTGGTGTTGTGCTTTGTTGGTAGAATTATTTTTCTAGAGGCTAAACCAAGTGTGATGTAACACGTAAGGAGGCGTTTGGCAAAGCTCCTTAGCTCATATTATATCCACAAGATGACAACCACCAAGCTTAGGCACAAAATAGACATAAGTGGACCCAAATAGCAAGCATTACGAGAAGAAATAGGAGAAAAAACCTTTATAAGATAAATTAAAGGCAACTATTATATGACTTGACTCTTACAACTACGACTCGACTTTATTTTTTTTTGTTGAAAAGGAACGTACTTTATTTATTAAGAAGAACATGTAGCTGATACAATAGTGACCGAGTCACTCCTTACATTGCTTAGAGCTATCCTTAGGGGACAGTCATTCAGGTGCCGTGGATTTGTACAAGATATAACAGTTTCATCTCCTGATGAACTCCCCTGACATCTAGCTTGCATAGCAAGAGCATGGGCTGTACTGTTAAGAGTTCTATCTATTTTATAAATACTGGCGCCTATAGCAGTAATAGTATTGAAGAAACTTTGAGTGATAGGCTTTATGTCCCATCCTGGAGGATTGTCTTGATCACTCCCATTGAAAAAACTGACAAGTTGCTGGTTGTCAGTTAGGATGGAAGGATTGTAAACCTGCATTGCATTTAAAATCTTTGCCCCGAGGTCTAGAGCTGAGGCTTCAGCCATAATGACAGAGCTACAATTATTCTGAATCGCTTTCACAAAAATCATTAGTTTGTTTGTAGAATCAGCATTCATAATAAAAATTCCTAAACCAGCTTATCTTGAGACCTGCAAAGAAGTATCTGGTGAGATAGAAGCATCAGTATAATATCTTGTTCCTGGGATCACCGCTGGTATAAGGATTTGGAAGTTTGGAGGTCCTGCAAGATGCTGCATCCATTCTGCATGGATTGTAGACTCCCTTCCGTTACTTTCCTGCATATTAGAGATAAGTGTGTTTACCTGTTGATTTAAATTATCTCTTATTTCTTGGTTACGAACCTCACAGGTTCCTTCATGTTAATTTGTGAGATTTATTTCCGCCATTACTGCATAGTGTACCTACAAAACAGACCACTTTTTATTGTTGAAGCGAGTATCATTCCTCGCTTTCCAGATATAGCAGAGAGTTGTGAGTATCCTTTGTAGTTCTTCATCCGAGGTGTTTGTGTTTATGATGGCTGCTAAGGTATCTTGAACACCATCCTGCTCTTGTGGAAGACCTGCTACAATTATAGATGGAGAAGCAGAGAACCACACAGCTTTTACAAAGGTACAGTGAAAGTAAAGATGAGAGTCGTTTTCCACCAGATTGTAGGTGGCACAATATTTACTAATTTTTTGAGAGTAGGTTCCAGCTCTATCTCCAGTAGCTAGAGCTCTTCTTATCAATCTCCAATTAAAAGTTTTGACACAGGGCGAGATTGATTTGTGTTTCCAGGTTCTGTTGAGAATATAAAGAGCCTGCTGAGACAAGCTTCTAGATCCTTGAATGTTATTATGTACCTGTGATTGATTATTTAGATGCTGAAAAGCTTCTTTTGTGGAGCAAGTGCCTTTTATTGAAGGCCTCCATCTGATAATATCTTTAGTATCTGAAGGAACAATTAGAGTTTTCACTATACAATCAGTAGCATTTGCATAAAAAATGTTAGCAATGAGATCAACATTCCAATTGTTACTATTAGGCATCCAGAGGTGAGAGATCTTTTCTGGAAGTGGAAAGATGTTAACCGGGAGGTTAATATGCTTGTGAATGTCTTCCCAAATGTCACACCAAGGCATAGACCAGATGCTAGAGTTACCATTATGAATTTGAAGAACACATTACTTATGAAGGATGTTTTTGACTTGTAAAATACAGGACCAAAAGGCAGATTTGGTGGTATTGTTTTTTGCATTCCAGAAAGTGGTATTTGGAAAATATTTAGCCTTAAGGATTTTAGCAAGGAAATTATTGTGACAGGTAGCAATTTTCCAGGCTGAGTTAATAATGAGGTTTTGGTTAACTTTGAAAATATCCCTAATACCTAGACCGCCTTCACTTTTGGGTCTCCAGATGTCTTCCCAAGAACGAAAATGAAAGGGGGCACTGATATTTTCTTCTTGAACACCTGCCCACCAGAAGTTCCTAATAATAGAAGTGATTTTAGCTATAAAGGTTTTAGAGAAAAGGATGGTGGACATATAATAGATTGGGATCGAAGAGAGGACAGAATTAATATAAACTAGACGACCAACATGATTTAATTTATTTGCCTTAATACTTGTCAGCTTGACCCTAAATTTTTGAATGATAAAATTGTAGGCTTTGTTTCTATCTGAGTGTCTGAAGATCAGAGGGTGACCAAGGTAGGTAATGTTAGGGATTAAATCTTTAACTGGGAAAATATTCCTAACAACCATTCTATCATTGTTATTAACATTTTTACTGAATAGAATGTGAGATTTAGCTAAATTGGGAGTCTGACCAGAGGCAGTGCAAAAGGAGTCAAGAATATTTTTGATGTTAGAGGCTTCCATGGTAGTGGCTTGACCGCAAATAAGAAGATCATCTGCAAAAAACAAAGAGTGAATATTTGGACAGCCAGGGCATAAAGAAACTCCCTTGATGTTGTTGGCCTCCATGCTATCTTGGAGAGCTATAGAAAGTTCATTTACGGCAAGAACAAACAAGTAAGGCGACAAAGGACAACCCTGTCTAATTCCTCTTTGAGGATGAAAAGAGGTCGTGGGCTCCCCATTGACTATGACTGAAAGGGAGGTAGTTGAAATACAGTTATAGATAAGATGAATAAAATGATCAGAAAATCCCTGTCTTTTCATAGCAGACGCAATAAACCTCCATTCAATTCTATCAAAAGCCTTAGCTAAGTCTAATTTGAGAAGAAAGGCCTTTTGATTCCATGATTTAAGATTAAAAGAATGAACAATTTCTTGAGCAATAATGACATTAGTTGCAATATATCTACCATGCACAAAAGTTGACTGAGAAGGATGAATAATGTGAGGCAAATGATTTTTTATTCTGTCTGCTAGAGACTTTGCTATGATCTTATAGCTTACATTACAAAGACTAATCGATCTAAAATCTTTGGGAGTTATGGGGGTGTTGTTTTTGGGAATTAGAGCAATGTGAGTATTATTAATAGTTGGGCAAAGAGTGGCTGTTCTATAAAAATTTGAAACCAGATTGTGGATATCCTTACCTGTCCAACTCCAGGTAGATTTGTAGAAAGCAGCATTTATTCCATCAGGTCCCGGAGTAGCATTACTCCTCATGTTTTTGATAATGCAATGTAGTTCCTGCAAATCTGGGATTGAGTTTGTGAAAGAATCATTGCTTACCTGGCTGCTATGACGTTGACCCGCTGAGAACTCCCTCAAGTTAATGTTTGTAGAAGGCTCCTAGCTAGCAAAAATGTCTTTGAAATAGCTTAGAACAGTATTTGCAATTTGCTGAGGGGTGGTTGAAGAGGAACCACCAGGGTTAATAAGGTATGAAATGTTATTTTTTCTTGTTCTTTTGATGATGGACTGGTGGAAAAAAGAAGTGTTTCTGGCACCAGAGATTGTCCAATTCTTTCTGTATCTTTGTCTATGGAAAGTTTCTTGTTTAGCTAGGATAGCCTGATGCTGAAAAATAAGGTCTCTCTGAGCGGATTGGTTTTGCATGTTGGGAGGTTTATTCTAGAGACAAAGTAATTGATTCTCAATACAGTTCAGCTGGTCATTGATATTGGGTTTGGATTTACGCCACTTTTTTAGGTCGGAGGCAAGGTAGGCTATTTTTTGATGGAAAGGTCTTGAACTAGATTTAGTCCAACTAGTGTTTGCTATCTGATCAAAGTCTTCTTCCTGCAACCACCAGTTTTCGAAACTGAAAAGTTTCATGCGATTTGGTCTGCTAGAATCAACAATGGTGAGAATAGGAGCATGATCACTTTTCATCATGGGAAGATGGTAAATCACTGTGTTAGGAAAAGTAGCACACCAATCAGCATTGCCTAGACATCTATCTAATCTTTCATAATTTGGGATAGTGCTGAATCTCTTGTTAGTCTAGGTGTAAGCAGGACCATTGTAGCCTAAATCAAATAGCCCACAGTTTTTCACTAAAGTGCAGAAATCAGAGATACGCTTAACACTAGTAGGTTCAGGACCCAACTTTTCATTAGCACTCATAATATTATTCAGGTCTCCCATACAAAGGATCGGCAGGTTCAAATATTTTACAACAAAAAGGTGAACCTGAGCCTAGATGCTACTAGTTTTCTGATGATGAGGATCCCCATACATACAGACTAAGCCAAACCTCTTCTTAGATTGCTTATGAACACACAAAGCAATGATGAGGTTATCATTACTAAACTCTGGAGTAACTTCTACTTCCTGCTTGACGAGAAGCCAAAGACCACCGGACTGACCACAAGCTGGAACAATGTAAACATTGTCAGCATTAAATTTATTCATAAGAGAAGTCTTTGTGATGCTGGAGTTTCTAGTTTCAGAAATAAAAATTACCTGAGCTTTAGTAGAGGTTATCAGTCTAGCGAGATGTAGCATTTTGGAACTACCGAGTCTCCCGCCCGAACCACGGCAGGTTTAGGAGAGGAAGGAAATCATTGCGCCCGTGGCGCCTTAAAGGCTGGCGCCAAAGCCTGTTGATTTCTGCCGAGGTTTTGTTCACTGCTAGCATCAGCATTTGGGAGACTAGGTTCTTTGGAACTAGAATTCGGAGTTTGGTGATGAAGGTTACTTTGGAGTTTGGATTGGTCAGGGTCAGGAAGAGAACTCCTACCCAGGTTCCAGATTGTATCAGACCTAGACATATCTTCCCGAAGGTTGTGATCATCCATATTGTGAGGTTCCAGAATGAGTCTCTCGGTGGTGTGGTTAGTGGTGTCGTTAATGAGGGGAGGCAAAGATGTGGAAAGCGACACCTGAGACGAGTCAAGAACAGGGCAAAGGAGATCTCCCAGATGATTCCTAGGAGAGTGGCTATGAAGGTGAGAAGAAGGTGCTGAAATATGTTGCTTTGAATACCGTGGAAGACTGGCTGGATCGAGAAGTTTACGTAGCCGTTTAGGACTGAGCCCATGAATTCCATTACCAGCTGCTTCTTGTTCGTTCCAACATCGACGCCGATGCCGAGGTCGGGGGTTTGCGTCTCTGGCGGTAGCTCTACATGAGCCATCTCCGTCAAAGGTTGTGGAGGGGCTGCCTGCTCGATGACCGCCGACTTTGCCTGAGGTAGCTGTGGAGACATCACCTCTATAGCAATCTGCTCCGCTGATAGCTGTGGAGGAGGCACTTGAGGCAGCTCCCCCCGGCGTTGGTGAACGAAGCCGGCGACGGCACGAATCTTCGGTTGGATTCTGACCCACATTTGGTGTGAGGCTTTAGGGGAATCGTCGACTTTCACTTGGGTGTTCTGGTGGGTGTCTAGACAGATTTGATTGGAGGCGATTGAATCCTCCACCCGCAGCTTGGCTGTGAGGGTTTGGTCTACGTCGCTGGCCATGGAACCCAGGAGTTGGGCGAAGAATGTGATGGAGAGGAGTACGGCGAGGCGGAGAGAGGGAGCTGCTGGAGCGACATGGGATTTTGTAGAGGGGTAAATGATTTTGAGGTGGAGCAGGCGGTTACATGGCCATGGGGAGTCGCAGACTCTGAAACGAATCGACCTTGCTCTAATACACGGAGGCTGGCGCGCCGCGTGCGTTCCATTCGTCGATGGCCTTCGCCGCACTGGCTCCGATGGTCCGAAGTGGCGGGATGTCGGGCACGGATGGCGCGACCGTCGAAGTCCACGTAGCAACGTGATAGTGTCGCCTTGCTGGCTTGCCAGTCCACCATACACACACACACCACTTCGCGCCCAGAAAGGCGCTTCTTATTGTCTCCGGTCTGGTCGCTGCGCCTCCCGCTTGGGCTTGGCCGCGAGTCCGCGACCATGGCGGCGCCACCCGTCCCCGTCCTCTGCAGCGCCTCCCCCTGCCGCGTCGCTGCCCACCTCGCCCCTCCCGCCTTTCGGACCACTGCCGCGGCGCGGCCGCAGGCCTTACCCCGCGGATTCTGCGTCGAGCGCGGGGCGTCCTCCCCGCGCGCCCGCGCGCCGTTCGCGGCCAAGCGCGGCGGCGGCGGCCGCGGCGAGGTCGCCGCGGAAGCTGCGGACGGCACGCGCGCGCTGCTCCAGGCGGCGCTCTGGGGCGCCGAGGCTGCCTACATACTCTGGCTCTTCCTCCTGCCTTACGCCCCGGTCAGTAAATCCGCAGTCCGCACCGTGAGCCAGGCACACGCCGCGTCTCTAATTTCGTTTCAGTGTGCATTTCGGGTTCAGGAGTTAATTGAATTCTCGCCATGGGCCAGAAAAAAAAAAAAAGAGCCTGTAACTTCGAGCGCCATCTTGCAGGGTGACCCGGTTTGGGCGATCTCGCAGGCTACCATCAGCGACCTCATCGGCCTCTCACTCAACTTCTTCTTCGTCCTACCGCTGCTCAACGCAGGTATGCACGTCGAAATCCAGTAACTTCCTTATCTACCAGCCCAAGCCCAATGATTTTTTTTATGGGCGTGACTCTGTTGGTGAGTTTTCCTGGGCAGTGTAGCTGGCGTTCACCTGCTCGAATCGCCGGTACTTCACCCTGTAAGCAGCCGATCGTTCACGTTTAGTGCGAGATAGCAATGGAGTTGCACACGCATTTCGTGCACCGACTAAATTACAGTGTATGCCTGCCTGCTTGCCCAGATGGCAGAAGGATTATTCAACTTTGTGATCTCTTGGACGCTGCTTTTTGCGCCACTTCTCTTCACGGATTCTAGGAGGGACCGATACAAGGGATCGCTCGACGTCTTGTGGGGCTTTCAGATGTTCCTCACAAATAGTATGATCCCATGATCTCTTTGAAAAAATAAAAAAAAATAACTTTGCAGCTGATGGACAGAAGATTTCAGGTTCAGGTTGCCTAACAACATTTCATTGTCATGTGTTCAGCTTTCTTGATACCTTACATGGCAATCCGACTGAAAGACGATCTGGATGCGGACCAGTTGTCTCCGCCACAAAGATCGCAGCTGGGTTCGGTTATGGTTACCGGTGCACCGGTCGTGGGCGCAATCGGCGGTCTTGTCTGTGCTCTCTCGATTGTTTGGGCATTCTTTGGCCGCGGAGATTCTGGATTTGGAGGCATTGCAGAACGGTGGCAGTATGTGCAGAGTTATCTGTTCTCAGAGCGGCTTGCCTACGCGTTTCTCTGGGATATATTTCTGTACTCCATATTCCAGCCATGGTTGATCGGAGACAATCTTCAGAACGTGAAGGCAGACGCTACTGAGTTTGTGAATGTGGTGAGGTTTGTCCCCGTTGTAGGCCTGGTTGCCTACCTCTTTTGCTTAGAGGAAGACGATTAGCTGTTAACTGTACTTTTATAGTTTTGTGATCATTTGGATTGTTGATTAGTAAGCAGTTGAGTGAATTCTCTACTTTGTGGCAGTAGTTTCTGCTAGATTTATTTTTCTTTCGGGGATGCATGTCTGAATGAACAATAATTCATTAATCGCCACATTGTGCAACTGAAAACAACAATCCTCTCACCAAACAACCAGGATGGACACACAGTACTTCCTTGGACTGCTAATGTCTCTAGAAGAAGAAAAAAAAAACATCAGAAAACAACCAAGTTTCTCCAAGGCATAATTCTACTAGTTGTTTGCCTGACGAATGCCACCCATCGATGTAGGTGTAGGATGTGGGCCAATTCTTCTTCAGAAAGCTAGGACTGACACCAATAACGCCACAAAACCAAGTGCGGCAGAAAACCCATCGGCTGTCACCTTGGACCCCCTGCTGTATCGCGGCATCTGGCTGCTCACCGACGGTGACGGTATCACGCGTGGTGTCGTCGGCGTTGTTGTCGCTGGCGTGACGGTCGCTGGAGCACTGGAGTCGGCGCTTGCGCGTGGAGTGGCCGCTGGCGGCGGCGGCGGCGGCGGCGATGGTCCATGGGGAAGAAGACCTGCGACTGCAAGATCGTCATCAAATACAACATTTCAGTCAGTTTTTCAAATCCCTGGCACGAAGGAGAAAAGGGGCAAAATGGGCATGCACGTAATGGCAGCAGACACGAGACAACTTTACCTGCGCAGGCGCCGGTGGCCGGCGGGAGGTCGAGGCGGCAGAGGCGGGGCATCGCCATCACGCGGGTCATGTTGACGGCGACGGGGGCCGTGCTGGGGTTGCTGAGAGCCTGGCAGAGGCACTGCGGCTCGTCGTGCACCATGCTGCCCAGGTTGGCGCAGCAGGTGTCCGCCGGCACGGCGGCGGTGCCCTCGATGAAGGGCAGGCAGGGGAGGAGGCGGAAGAGGTCGGTGCTGCAGGTGGACGTGCCGGCCTGGACCGGCGGCGCCGCGTGGACGACGCCGGCGACGAAAATCCCCAGCAGCAGCAGCAGGGGCGCGACGCAGAACGCAGGTGCCGACACCATTGCTTCTCTCTCTCGCTCGCTGGCTGCTCTTCTCTGTTCTGGATGGAAACTCTGGAGACGATTGTTGTTTTCTTGATTTGTTCTTGTGGTGATTGGTTGTGGTTGATTTATAGCACCGGAGCAACGGCGATGCACGGTAATGGTGTGTGTTCCTGAGCTGGGACTTGGGACCTCCCATGCATGGCGGGCTGGCGGCTGCTTGGCAGATTCGCGTGATGCCCTGCATGGAGCGGGGAGAGTTTCGTGTGAGCCGCTGCGGCGTTAGGATTAGGATTCGCTCGGTGGAGTAGCAGGCAATGGCTAACGGGCAATGAATAAGCACAGGGATGGTGTGCTTCAGTGCTTGTACGTCGCCGGGTCGCGTTCCATGTGAACGGCTGGCTATCTTACCGGCTTGTTGAAACTGCTGAATCAGAATGCAAATCACTCAGTAGGTTGGCAAAAACAGTACATAACTAAACTAGGTTACGAAATTTTAGCAAGAAGTAAATAGTAACCAAACTTTTGCAAGGTTAATTTTTGGCCCTTCATGGCTCTGTTCGGCTGACTAGATTGTATGGCTGGCTGCCAGATTATTGTGAGAGAAAAATACTGCTAAATAACTGGCTGATGTTGGCTGCTAAGTTCAAACGAACAGAGTCGAATTGTTCTCAGACCCTCAGTTCTCACTTTTCATTTCGATTTGCGCGGGAGATGTTGCCTTCTCTGCCTCCCTCTTTTTGGAAACAACGTTGGAGAGTCTTCATGTTTGGTTATGAGCGTAAACGAAGCATGTTTGCTTGTTGGGCCTCAGGTGGATCCAACAACGTTGGACTCCTCATGGACCATGTTCGTTTGTTGGGTCGCAGAAGTCTCGGTTCTCTCCGGCTACCAGTCCAAGATCTGCTAGGCAGTGAACACTCCCTTTTAGCAAATTGGGCAGGTGCTCTTAGTGCTCTCTCCATTTCAAATTGTACGTCATTCTAAAAATTTTAGAGTTCAAAATATCTCAAGTAACTAAAATTATAGAGGGAAATACAAAGATTTATAATGTCAAATAAATGTTCTATACAAATATTTTTGATGAAAAATCTAATCATACTTAGTTGATATTATAAATATTATTATGGGAGAATTGGCTTCTGGACATCCAAAGTGACCATCATTTGCTTGTGGACATGCCAAAAGGAGCGATTTGCTGAAAAACACTCTAGTTCTTAAAAATTTTGCTGGTGGACACAGTGCTCAGTAAGAATACTTTTACAAAATAGATATAAAATCATATAAGTGCCTAAAAATTATACCATAAAATCTTATAGACTTTAGATAACGAGAACTGCATGGTAAAAAAAATTTGAAAATATTGTTTTGGATTGAAAATGACTATTTTGCCCCTCTTCATGAATAAACAAAGTTAACCATTGTTAATTTGTTCATATATTTGCAGGAAACTAAAAATATTGAAAAAAAATCATAGGATGCGTATAACACCAAATTATTACTATGCTAAAAATATCAATTGAAAAGAATAAATTTTAGTATATTAATTAACCTTGACAAGGAGGCGTTGTGAACAAAGAAATTCTTGGAGCTATAGTTTTCCTCTAGCATTAATATAATTCTATTTTTTTTCTTTGCGTGAGGAAGCGGAAAAGACAAAACCCTCTCTTGGAGAAAGCTGTTGGTAACTCCACTATAACTTGATAACTTTCTAGAAAAAATACCTCCCTATGAAGAGATAAATTTATAACTCAATCATGTTACATATACCATTCTAAACTTTATCGTTTTGAGCTGATATTTTTAGCCTAGTTATGATTCAATGATATACACATCATGTGATTTTTCCAAGATTTTTAATGCCCTAAAAATATATGAACGAATTAACATTGGTTAACCTTTTTTATTTATAAAGATGGGTGAAATGGTCATTTTCATTGCAGAAGATATTTTGAAATATTTTTACTAAGTAGTTCTCATCGTATAGAGTCTAGAAAATTTTATAGTGCAATTTTTAGGCACTTATATGATTTTATATCTATTTGTAAAAGTATTCTTATCGGACACTGTGTCCACCAGCAAAATTTTCAAGAACCAAAGTGTCTTTCAGCAAATTGCTCCTTTTGGCATGTCAACAAGCAAATGGTGGTCAGTTTGGATGTCTAGAAGCCAATTCATATTATCTATATTATATAAACTTGGTCAAAGTTGAAATGTTTTGATTGTATAAGATATTTGGAATGACTTAGAATTGGGGATAGAGGGAGTAGATAGCAAAAGAACAACCTGAGATGTTACATGTACATAGTTGCAAGAGAAATAAAATGTGGAAAACGGAATGCCGACATCAACAGGAGCAGTAGCAACTATTGAAAATATTGTTTGTGCTTCTACACCATCTTTCCTTCCAAAGATTCCATGCTGTCTAGTTTTATGATAACAGCTCGTTACTGGTTGGATGCGCTGCTTGTGCTTCTCTGCACCCTGCACAATCTTGTCCACCAGTCGCTAACCTTTGATATCATCCGATTTTGCCTCAGCCCTTGTTCACCTGACCAGATTTCCACCATTTGCCAAACTCTTTTGGCGTAGGTACAATCGCATATCATGTTACTGTGAGATTCCGGCCTGGCGAAACACCTGACCTCGTCACTTGATAATATGGTCTCTGCCGTCGGTAACTTCCTATGAAGTACTCGTAGTAGCTACACTAGGCGGTGAAGCCTTGCCATATTTATGGGTGCGTAGCTGATTGACATACCTTAGACTGAAAAAATGTGATTTAATTATAACACGCTGCTCGTGTTATCATGATCGCCAACCGATCAGCCACCGAAGTCAACACAGCACAACTTGGAAACGTATAAAGAAAGCTTTGCTTGCACATTCGCAGTACCTAGTCCTCCGCAACTGTGGCTTCTCTGCTTTTCTCCACGAGGACGGCATTGTTGCTAATTTGCTACTCGACAAGTCGCCAGACTAGGATTACTCCTTTCATCCTAAAATAAATATATTTTTAAAGTTTATTGTCTCAAAATAAATACATTTCTATATATGGATGATGATAAAATGCCATGGATAGAGAGCCAGTTTCAATAGGCTGTTCCTGTTCGCGTGCATCCAACAAAACTTGAACCCGCAAACTTACCAATTCAGCCATGGATGTTTAACGGGATCATCATACATACTAAATAACCAGTTTTTATATAAAATACCATAGCAAAACAAAATAAAAAATATTTAGAGATGACTATGAAAACACCTCTCCGGTTCCTTGAATTGAAATAAAGATTGAGAGGGATTAGAATCCTAATTCTCGCTATTTAGAATGGATCCAATTCTATTGAGTCTGACCCATAGTGATCATTTCTCTTTAGAAAAAAAATAACCTTGGCTATCAAAGGATTGAACAACCAAGATCCCTTTACTTATGATACCTAGACAACCTAACTCTGATTGTCTTTTTATACCTTTTCTTTTTTTTTTTTGATGTGCAATGATTACAATTTTATAGGGGTACATATGTAATTTCGCACTGGTATTGATCTTCTCACCGGAGCTCTAAAAATACACTTATTTTGGAACTGCGTATGGTACTGGTAGTGCAAGTCCTGCTTTCTTGCAGAGCAACGTAGGAATAGGAATGTTCATAGCATGGAGTAGAAAACTATAAAATGGTATAGAGGTGGTAAGGCTAGTGGAAAACATATGCACATCCACGTCGGCATCAGCAAGTCATCTCCATTTGCTATTTGGGGCTTGCCTCCACGCTCAGTTGCGGCAATCAAGCCGGCAGATCGTCAGGGAATTATCACGGCTGACAAAACGCAAGGCTTTCATTGCCATCAATGGCGAGGGGCGGGTTTGGTAACCCACCAAATCATGCGACTACTTGTTGATGCCGCTGTCACCATTCATGGTGAAAGGAGAACTGTCCTAGTCCTATCGTATCTGATCCGGGGAGGTCGTCGACATGGACATGGACATACCCATCGGCGCAAGCCCAGCAACCTTTGTACACGCATCATCATCTC
Organism: Eremochloa ophiuroides; assembly: GCA_038502445.1. Lineage (NCBI taxonomy): Eukaryota > Viridiplantae > Streptophyta > Magnoliopsida > Poales > Poaceae > Eremochloa > Eremochloa ophiuroides. The sequence goes on along the minus strand of JAHLJS010000009.1, from coordinate 44,648,173 downwards.
TGCTTACAGTCTTTGATGAGCTTTTTCTGTGTTTCTTAGTCTCAGTTAAAGCTAAAGAAGGGCCTTCAACCCTACTAAACTCTGTGCAAACCCACTCTGTTAACTTGTGATCCTGCTTAACAAATGTGATTTTTAGTATGCTCCTAAAGCCTGTGGTTCCTTCCTCTTTCCCTCTTTTCTCAGGATTTTACTGAGCTTTTTCTGTGGTTCTTAGTCTCAGTTAAAGCTAAAGAAGGGCCTTAAACCCTACTAAATTCTGTGCAAACACACTCTGTTAACTACTGACCCTGCTTAACAAATGTGATTTAGTATGCCTAAAGCCTGTGATTCCTTCCTCTTTCCCCTCTTTCTCAAGATTTTACTGGTCAGATATCACTTTCTTTATTGCTGCCAATTTCTTTGCTGTTTTTTTTTCTCTCCAATTTTTCCTTATTTGTAACAACATTCTTCAGATGAACCTGGAGCAAGAACCTGGCAATCCACTCGAGGGCCTGAGGTTGAGGCCCTTTGGCGGTACTCAATTCCAGCAGCGGTCAGGACCCCACACATGATGCTAGATGCCACCAATCCAACAACACACAGGGCCAGGGTATGGTACAGTTTATATAAACACAACTCCTGACACGCAGTAAGACCAATTCAAATGTCTGAGACCAGGAGCATTGAATCATTTTCCAGGTCACAGATAATGGTTTTCGGATCAGTAGTACGATGGGGGGTATTGTTGCTGCAGGGGACCAGTGCAGCAGCCTTGGGGTAAAAAACAAGTCTGCAGATCACACAACAAATACACAAAGGGACAGGTGAACAAACGCAACTGGAAGCAACAAAATATGAAATGGTGTGAGATTCTGTGCTGAACTGTTCTTTTTACAAGTTTGAAACTGATTGCTAACGGATCTTGGTACGGGAAGGGATAAGGTGCCCATTGTGTCCATCTATTTGATGACCTCGTTTGGATCAACTGATTTTTCTATAAGCCATAGTTTATAAGTTGGGCGTTCAAATAGTTTAAAGTGGGCTACAATTTGAATAAGCCGAGCCTTTTGGATCAATTCTAGATTTTTGAGGAGCTATAGCAACTTATTTTGATCAATCTAAACATTGCCTTAGTAGTACCCAACTTTTGCTTAACTGAAAGCTACTGTGGTCGGAGTGTATGGAGTTAGGAGTATCGACAATGCATGCTCAGGCAGTCAGGCTGTCAATCCTTTCCTAAATTCAAAGGTAATAGCTATCTGTCAATCTTGTTCTGAAAATATCAGGAAAAAGAAATCCCTGGAGTTTTCTCAATGGAAGTTTAGCTAAAAGTATATGAATTGCTTTTGTAATGAATAATAAGTATATGAATTATCAGCAGGCAGATTGAATCCCTGGAGTGTAGCCAGGACAGATTCACAGAGGTGCATGGATATTAGATAATTCAAAAGCAAAACAGGCGGTACTGGCTACTGGGGTGCGTGCAACAATGCCGTCACTGCACTGCCGCGCGTACGTGCACCTCTGCTCAGCGATTCCTTGGAGTAGCATTGACGCCTAGCTGCCCTCACTGTCGCTGCCGACCTTCTCCAATTCCTGTATCTCTATCTCACGCATGCACTGTATCTCACGCAGTCGCTCACAGCCTTCGCAGCTTTCTTCTACCATTGATCCACTCCGTCCAGGCCGAGGCCTTGAAATGATTTGATGCCTCATGCCTGCAACCATGCCCGGTCTCTCCAGACGCCGCTTGCTCTGCCTCTTCTTGATCGCATGCCTTGCCGCTGTTCTTTTCTCGATCGCCGGCAGCGCCGGGAAGACCAAGGAGACTGACAATGACAATGGCGACGCCAAGTTCAGAGTGCTGCGCGGTATCGACACCCTCGGCCGGAGGCAGAAGCAGCGTCACGGCCATGGAAATGGAATCTCTCCGGCACCGGCTCCGGCTCCGGCGCGTGCCCGCCTACCTCTGCTCCACAACCACAAGGACGCGCGGCTCCCAGTCCCCGGCAAAGTCGCCCATGACCATAAGACAGGAGGAAACGCCACAACGGGCACGCCAGCGCCGAGGCAGAGCCCGCCACGCGGCGGGGGTGGCGAACGCGGCAGCAAGAAGAGAAGCGTGCCGCTGGTGGTCGTCGCCGCGGCGGCCGCGCTGTCGGGGGCGGCGCTGGTGCTCCTCGCCGTCCTGGTGGTGTTCCTGACGTGCAGGAAGCTCCGGGGCAGGCGCGGTAGCGGGGGCGGGGTTGGCGGCGACCAGAGCGGCACCAACAAGGTGAGCTTCGAGCCCGGCCCGGGCATGTTCTACCTGGACGCCATCAAGCCGTACCTCGACGACGCCGGCCGCGACGGCGCGGGAAAGGCGGCGCGGGCGCCGGAGCTGCCGGGGCCCAAGGACGACGAGGAGCCCAAGTGCGACGACGAGGAAGCCGGCGGTGGGGCTTGCTCCGACGACGACGGCGGCGCCGAGTCCGTCCACTCCTCGTGCTGCTTCCAGCCGTCGCATTTCTCCTACTCCGAGCTCGCCAAGGGCGGCGGCGGCCAGGTCGCCGACGGCGTGTCGCCATCGCCGTCGCCCTCCGTCCGCTCCAAGAGGCGGGGCTCTGCCCCGACGACGCCTTCGGACAAGACGACGAAGGTTGCAAGCCCCTATTCGCCGCTGGCCCCGCGCACGCCGAGCAGCGAGGAGCGGGGCCGCCGCGCGCACTCGCCGTCGAGCACGTCGGCGTCCGTGCTGACGGAGCAGTCGTCGTTCCACGATCACGAGCTCCAGGAGACCGCGCGTTCCGTCCGGTCTCTGAAATTCCAGAGCGGCGGCGGCGGCACGTGCCACCACGCAAAAGAAGCGGGGGCAGAGACAGACGCCGCAAGTCGAAAAACAGCACCACCGCCGCCGCCACCGGTGATGGCTAAACGGCAGCAGAACGTTCAGATAAGGTGTGGTGGTCCGGCCGTTCCTCCACCGCCGCCGCCGCCACCGCTGCTAATGCCGCAACGACAGAATGGTCAGAGGGGCAACGGCCCCATCATCCTCCCGCCGCCGCAGGCACCACCGCCGGGTCTGTTCAGGCAGACTGCCGCTGTGGGCAAGAACGGCGCGCCGCTGCCCAAGCTGAAGCCCCTGCACTGGGACAAGGTGCGCGCCGCGCCCAACCGCCGGATGGTGTGGGACAGGATCCGCTCCAGCTCGTTCGAGTAAGTTTTGAATCGCCTTCGCTTGCGCACTCTGCCCCTGTGCTGGCTGAACGAATTCGAAACGTGACCGCTGCTTGGTTGAATGGTTGGTGCTTGGCATCGCAGGCTGGACGAACAGATGATCGAGTCGCTGTTCGGCTACAACGCCGGCGCGAGGTGCTCGGCGGCGAAGCTGGAGGAAGGCCAGAGCCGGAGCCCCTCGCTGGGACACCATGTGCTGGACCCCAAGAGGCTGCAGAACATCACCATCCTGATGAAGGCCGTGAACGCCACCGCCGACCAAATCTACGCCGCCCTGCTGCAAGGTATTACAGTAACTAATGAGCCGCGCGCCGTGAATCAATGCAACAACGCCTCTGATGATCTTTGTCTCGTCGTCTTTTATGAATTATGACATGGTTTTATCGGGTCGGGTTCAGGGAACGGCCTGTCGGTGCAGCAGCTGGAGGCACTGATCAAGATGGCGCCGACCAAGGAAGAGGTCGAGAAGCTCGAGAGCTACGACGGCGACGTCGGCAGCCTGGTCGCGGCGGAACGGCTCGTCAAGGTGGCGCTCACGATACCGTGCGCGTTCGCGCGCGTCGAGGCCATGCTGTACCGGGAGACCTTCGCCGATGAAGTCAGCCACATCAGGAAGTCGTTCGCGATGCTCGAGGTGGGTGGGTCATGGGTGGGCGGCGAGCGACGACCGGTGATTGTACTCGTAACCGTGTACTGGTACTCACGCCCCACGTGTGAATTCTTGTCGTCTGAAAGGACGCGTGCAGGGAGCTGATGTCGAGCAAGCTGTTCCTGAAGCTGCTGGAGGCGGTGCTCAAGACCGGGAACCGGATGAACGTCGGGACGGCGCGGGGCGGCGCCATGGCGTTCAAGCTGGACACCCTGCTCAAGCTCGCCGACGTCAAGGGCGCCGACGGGAAGACCACGCTGCTGCACTTCGTGGTCCAGGAGATGGTCCGCTCGCAGAAGCCACCGGCGGCGGACGTCGTGGCCGGGCTCGCCGCCGAGCTCACCAACGTCAGGAAGACGGCGACCGTGGACCTGGACGTGCTCACCACCTCGGTGTCGAGCCTCTCGAGCGGGCTGTCCCGGATCAGGGCGCTGGTGGGGACGGGCCACCAGCTGGCGGGCGACGGCGACGACGACAGGGGGCAGCGCTTCGTCGCCTTCATGGCGCCGTTCGTCGCCCAGGCCGAGGAGGTGATCGGGGAACTGGAGGACGGCGAGCGCCGCGTGCTGGCGCACGTCAGGGACATCACCGAGTACTACCACGGCGATGTCGTCGGCAAGGAGGAGGCCAGCCCGCTCCGGATCTTCGTCATCGTCAGGGACTTCTTGGCGATGCTGGAGAGGGTGTCCAAGGAGGTGAGGGGAGCCAGCCAGGGGTTGCCACGGATCAAACCAAACGCTGCCCTGAACAGCTAGCTTGTGGCCGATGATGATACTGCTGCAGAAACGGAAGAGAGAACAACACTGTAATTCTTGGTTTTGCGTTGTTCTTGGTCTTGGGAAGTTAGACAATGCATTCGTTGTAGTTCAGAGACATCCCTAGTAGCGTCTTCGTATTCACCGGGCATTCGTCAAACAGCGTTGCGTTGCCTTAACGACCGGCTTAGAAGCTGACCAGTTTCTAAGGATCTGATCCTTCAAACCTCACCCTAAACAAGAATCTAGCGTCTTCAAACGTGCAGTGTGTGGTGGATGAATTCAAACTCGGGACAAAACGATCCCCACACCACACGATCTGCAGCACCGGTGTTTGTCTGTCTCCTCGTTTTATCCACGTCTGTCTCCACGCGCTTAACCTTTTCCCTTGTGGAATTTGAAATTTTGAATTCGTATTATATGAGTCACCTGCAAAGTTTCAGAGCGCCACGTTCAGCTGTGTCTACCACGTGCTCGCTCCACCGGATCGAGGCGCAATCCAGCGCCGCCCACGGTCCACCCGCTGACCCGCAGACCCGCTCGTCCTCGTGTGCTTTACGGTGCCCATGTCGTTTTGCAGGCCCTGCGACGCCTCACCCTCACTCAGCAGTCAGCAACTTGTAGCTGCCTGGCTAGTCATTGCGGACTTGGACCATTTAGATATTAGTAACTGCAAACCAGCACGTAGCCCAATCTCACGCTCACAGCAGTGCCATCCAGCCCAATAGTACTGGACTTAGCCTAAGCCTCTAGTCGTTAGCCCATATGACTAAGGGTGTCTCCGGTTACCAATACCTCTAAGCTAATAATAGTAGAGGAAATTGTTTCCTTGGCTTTAAAAAAAAGTTGGACTTATTTGACTCTATTTTTATCTAACTTTGTTATTTGCTCATAAAATAAAATTCTTTTAGTTTCTTGACCGTTTTGGCCATACTAAAATACTTCGAAAAATCATAACTCTTCAATGTGATATTGGATGAAGATGATTTTTATATGAAAATTGTAGATCTCGACATACAACTTTATAATTTTAAGTTTTTTCGTTTGAGGAATTACATATGCTTAAAAATATTAAAATAATATATTAATTTTTTTGAGCATCTAAACTGCAACATATTAAAAGTTTTATAAAAGAAATCTGTGGTTAGTAGTTCGGTGAGCTGTGTGCTTCTTCAACTACAAGATAGCTTCATCATGATGTTTGTTCCTTACGAATCTTAAAAGTTTTCATGTTTATTAAATCAAGTAAGCAAACAAATGATCAGTCCATACCTTTCCCGACTTACATAAAGATAGAGATAAAATGATCATTTAATTTTCTTTTAGCCGCAGTCTTAATGTTTACATAGGTCGCCACATCATGGTATGCTGCCCAGAGGAAAAAAAAAAAAAGCCTCATCCACTGCCCACAAAAAAATTTAGCCAAAGTGTTCTTGTGGAAATGACATGCAAAAGCAGCTCAAATCAGTGTCAAACTGAGAAATCATGGCTACCTCTTTAAGTAAACAAACATTAAGATGAATTTTTTTTATCAGGATAATGAGGCATAACTGCATAAGCTCATGCTGCTGCTTTCAACATCTGAATATTCTATTTTTCTCACATGTGCGTTACTCTTAATAAAGCTTTGGATTTCAGGTGTGAACTTCGTTTATGCTATATGCTGGTTACTAACATACCGGTAAAGTTGTCGTAGTGACTGCAGTATTAAAGTTATTTGAGATAATCAATTCTCACCTCTATAGCCGAAGGCATCAATACCTGCATGATCAAAGGCTACTGTTGACGCCTTTTCCGGACAACACACCAGCAGGTGCTAGATCGCACATGTCGCACAGGAAGCGAAACAGAGGAAAATTGCACACCTGCGAAAACAGGCTGGGCCGGGTTTGAAACCAGGTTGGGTCGACTTTTCCGGCCTAGCCGGTTTTGAAACCTGGCTGAGCCGACTTTTCCGGCTTGGCCGGTTCCGAGAACCGGCTGAGCCGACTTCCTCGGGTGATGCCGGTGAAGCTAGGGTTTGAGATTTTTGGTCGTTGGGACGACCGGTATCTAAGCAGAGGACGTTGATAGTCGATGTAGCACCCGTCCTTCGCCGGAATACACCCGAACACCTCTCGGAAAGATCCATCAGGAGAGATGCATGAAGTGGTTGCCCTAGGAACCGCGGAGGCTGCCTAGAGCGCCGACTAAACTCGCGGAAAGCCGAGCCGAACAGCAAGATAAGGGGGTGAACCACTGAAAAGACTACTTGGTAGATGTATTTTGACGATTGGATGGTTAAGATCTCAATCACCATGATCCTCCATATATATAGAGGGGGGGTGGTCTTATCCCAGTAGGAAACACGTACTAGGGTAGGTCTCCAAGTTTCCCACGTCAAAATATTGCCAAAAACCGATTAGATCTATTAATCGGCTCGAACTCTATCAAACCCAGCCAAGCCGGGTTTCACGGGGCATCTGGGGGTGACACGTGGCTTGCTGGCGGGGCCCGGCAAGGGGCCAAACCCGGCCTAGCCGGGTGTCAAACCCTGCCCAGCCTATTTTCGCGATTTGTTCAAATTTGAGTGTCAACATATGTCCCCCTGTTTTCAGGTGAATTGCTGCAAATGAACCTGAAAACACAAGTAAAACCAAATAGCGACGATACTTAACCCAACGGTTGTTTAGCATTTAAGGGCGATGTATAAATCGGCCATTTTTTCTCTAAGGGCGATACATGTATCGGCCATTGTTTGAGGAGCATTTACATGAAGCTATTGAACCGCCTGTCTATCGATCTCAATGATAGGGGCACAAAACCTTCCTTAGTGACGCTAATAAAGTCAGCGCCAGATAAGTCATGATCGGATAAACAAAAAATATCATCATGCCCCCCGAGCGAAGGAGCATCGACCGCAGCAACTGAGGCCAATGAACCAGCATGGATAACTTTGACTTGATCTCCCACCCACCAGATTAAAATCTGGTGTAAACTGGATGGAACACAACGATTGGCATAAATCCAATCGCGACCAAGGATGAGACTATGACTACCTTGCACGTCGGCGATGAAGAAAGCAGTAGCCAACGTCTTGCTGCTGATGGTCAATTCCATCATCGCAACCCCCAAAACTAGAATTGGCTTGACGGCTCCAACTCCGCTAATCATCATGCTGGTTTTTATCAATTCTTCATCTATGCCACCGAGCTTCTTGTAAAGAGAATGCGGCATCAAGTTAACAATTGCGCTGCTATCCACCAACATGTCATGAACCGGCATGCCGTTGATGAGCCTGCGATATACAATGGTTGAAGATGATTAACAGAATCTTCAGGCTTCTTGAATACGGCATCTTCAGCGGCGAAACAAAACAAAGCCATCGCTGAACCCTCGCCTTCATCGATTACATAATAATCGGAAGACAAATAAACGACATTAAGTTCGGCGAGCAGCGGCGTTGGCTCATAGTCCACCGTCTCCTTATCTTATTCTGCATCTCCAGTACATGAAACACCAGAGGAAACAATAGCGGGAGCCAACTCCATTGAAACAGCGGCGGCGGCGGCGGCGACAGCGGGTGAAGCCGCAGAAGCCGGCCTAGTCGCCTCCAACCCGGCCTGGCCGGGTCCTGGGAAACCCGGCTTGGCCGGATCCAACCCGGCCTGGCCGGGTTCCACGTCCTGCGTAGATTTCGCCTCTGAAACCTTTTGATCACTATCAATGTTCTCCGTAGTTTTTGCGAAGCATACTGGGTCACTTCCTTTCTCTGTTTGCGGAAAAATTAGATGCGAAGCATTGAAGATCTCCTCCCTCATTTTCTTGAATTTTTCTTGCTTTTGTTGACTTTGGCGTGCTCGCTGCAATTTGCGCCGCTGCGTCTTGGTCAATCCCGAGGGACACCACTTCGGTTGCAAGTATTTAGGATCTACCGGCCTTTTCTCTACAACCTTAGTGACGATCTCCGGGACGGTGGAAGATGGACCCTCAATCCTTATTGGCTCATCATTGCTGACAATTGGCATCTCTTGTGAGCCAATAAGAATTGTCGCCGAAGGTGCTTCCTCCGGCGGCGCCACATTAGGAGTAGCGGTGCTGATGATAGACTCCATGGCCTTTTTAGGCATATACACTTTTCGCTTTAGATCCTTCTCTTTCCCATCACCAATTGAGAGCTTCGTCGGTGGCGGCGAGAGTGAGGAACCTTGACCGCCGTTGCTAGAGCTCGATTGGCCATAGCTCAATCGGCTGAACACTGATGACATGGGTGCTCCATTCATCAGTTGATGTTGTATGAGCAAGGAGTATGGCACAAAAACCCCGTTGGGTCCCCAATGTGGCTGAGGCGGAGGATGAGGACCCCAACGAGAGACGCGAGGACGAATAACCTCTCTTGCCGGAGCCGTCGCTGAAGCCACCGTCATCTTCTTCGGTTGCTCCCCTCGCTTCGGCAGTGTTGAAAGCTCTAGTTTTGTTTTGGCTAATTGATGACACCTAGTATCTAACCATGTGCTTAAGTATTGTGATTACAAGATTGGTTAGTAGAACAAGTGGGGAGCTATGACGGCGTCCATGCAAGTGGTTTAAGTCCATCAAGATGTTGGATCAAGTGCTTCTCAACTTGGATTTTGAAAAAGGGCTCAAGGCAAAGGTAAATTCAATAGGGCTTTTTTTCTTTTTGGTGATCAAGACACTATAGAGAGTGTGATCACATTTAAGTTAGATGACTGTACTATTAAGGGGGATGAAATTTCGTTAACAACCTCGGTCATCAAGTGCCTCTAGTTGACATAGTTGAGCATATGCATTTAGATCTAGAGCACTAATCTAAAACCTTGCAAATGAACTTAAAAACAAGCTAACACTCGTGCCTAAGTGCTTATACACTTGGTTGTTAGCACTTAGAAACAAGGTAGTTGAAGAGAGGGCAAAAACAGCTCTCAGAGGTGCACCGGATGCTGGGCGTGTCCGGTGGGTGCGCACCGGACGTGTCCAGTGCAGCCAGAGCCTCTCTGGAACATCTCTGTGTAAGCACCGGACGCTGGAACAGTAACTCCAGTGCGTCCGGTGATGCTTTTTGAGCGTTCGGTGAGACTTCGTGCTTTCTGACTGAATGAAAGCACCGAACGCTGGCAGCGTCCGGTGACCTAACAGCAGACGCGTCCAGTGCGACTTTGAGCTCTCTGGATGCTCTCTGTTCGTGCACCGTACACGGGCGTCGGAGCGTCCGGTGAGACGTGTCCGCGTCCGGTGAGTTGGCGCGCTGCGGGAAGTTTGAAATGGCTAGTACACGTGTCAGCAGGCGGTACACCGGACAACCACCGGACGCGTCCGGTGCCAACTTAACCAGTGTCCGGTGTGCACGCAGAAACTGTAAAACTGGCTAGTTTTTCACCCTCACTTATAAATAGTCGATCAACCAGTTTTGGGAGTCTCTCTTGCGCATTTCACTCATTGCTAAGCATCTCTTGAGCCTTCCAAGCCTCTCCCACTCACTCTAGAGCTTGATTCTCATTCATAGTGAGCTAGGGAGTGATTCAAGTGCATTGTGTTCATCTAGATCATTTTGGGCACTTGTTGATCGTTGTTGCTACGGATTTTCATCTATTCTCCTGGTGATTACCGTCACCTAGACGGTCTTGGAGCAGAGGAGGAGTTGGCGGAGTTGGAGATTGTCTCCGGCCACTCCCGGAGGTCTTTGTGAGGGGTTTGCACCTTTCCCGGTGGAGAGCCGCAAGGTAGCCTAATACATTGCTCATGTCATTGAGTTACCTTGCTCGGGGTAGGTTCTAGTGGCGCTCATTGGTTGAGCTTGACATTGGTTGTCAATTAGCCACCGAACCACCGAGTAGTGGTCGACACAACGGGGACTAGTGTGCCTGGCAAGCACGTGAACCTCGGGATAAATTCATTGTCTCCATTGTGTTGATTGGGATTTCATTGGACCATCACCTTCGAGTGTATTTGTATATTTCTCGGTGATTGGATATCTACTCTACTCGGCGGTATAACACAACAACATCCTCTCCCTTACTTTTGTGTACTTACTTGTGTAGTGGTAGTTGTTGTAGTTTGATTGTCCACCTAGGAGTAAAGTAGTTGTAACCTAGGTTAGCTTGTGTGTGATTTAGGGACATAGCTAGAACGATTAGGAAGGTTTGCATTCTTGAGTAGGCTAGCGTAAAATTCACTTCGCCATTTTTGTTACTAACCTCTTGATCAAGTGTTGTTTGTAGAAATTTTAATTAGGCTATTCACCCCCTCTAGCCTATTTGGACCTATCAATTGGTATCAGAGCCGTGGTCACCGTTGTTGTAAGGCTTAACATCCTTCGGTGTCAAGATGACTCACAACAACTTGATCAACTATATGGGCAAGCCACCTCGGTTTGATGGCACAAGCTATGGATATTGGAAGAAGCAAATGAAAGCTCACTTGAAATTAATGAATAGAAAGATGTGGGAAATTGTTGAGAAGGATTTTGTTGTGATTGATGTGAATGATCTCACTCCAAGAGAAGAAGAGAAGCTTCAATTCAATGATATTGCCCTCAATGCAATATATAGTGCTCTTGATGAGCAAGGTCTTTGAGTAAATCAAGGACTTGAAGTTTGCTCATGAGGTGTGGAAGAGATTGGAAGATTCTTATGAAGGCACTACCGCGGTCAAGAGTGCAGAGCTATACATTCTTAAGGACAAGTTTATAAGCTTCAAGATGAAGGATGATGAGAGCATACTAGAGATGTTTCACCGGTTGAGTGTTATTGTGAGTGATCTCAAGTCTCTCGGTGAAACAATTAGTGATAGAGACTTATCCCACCGGTTCTTGAGATGCCTACCTCCCCGGTTTGAGACATTGGTTACTATCATTGTGAGGGAGGATCTCTCAAAGGTGACTCCAACACAAGTGCTTGGTGATGTCATGACACAAGAGACATACCGAGTAGAGAAAGATGGAGGAGTCAAAGAGGATAAGGATGATGAGAAGAAGGACAGAAATGAGAAGAAGAGCATTGCATTCAAGGCAACTTCATCAAGACACAAGGGTAAAGCAAAGAAGAAAATATCAAGTGATGATGAAGATAGCTCAAGTGATGATGATGAGGAGGAGATGGCACTTCTTGTGAGAAGATTTAGGAAGATTCATGAGAAAGAAGGGCTATGGTGCTAGAAAGAGAAGAGACTTCACCAAAGGCAAGGGTCCAACCATGAGATGCTATGGGTGCAAGAGCAAGGACCACTTGATAGCCGATTGTCCTCACAAGAATGATAGTGATGATGAGGATGACACGAAGAAGAAGAAGAAGAAAGACAAGAAGATGTAATTCAAAAAGAACAAGGGGCATTCTTATTGTGTTACTTGGGATAGTGATGCTTCTTCTTCCGATGATGATGATGATAGTGATGATGATCACAAGATCACCAAGAAGAAGGCCACTGCTAGTCTTGCTATTCCTAGCAAGCCATCACTATTTGACTCTACACCGACTTGTCTCATGGCTAAGCCATCAAAGGTACAATCTGAATCCGATGAGAGCGTGTTGACATCTACTAATGTCGCCAAATATAACTATATAACTTTTAATACGAGAGGCGAGATTAGAAGATGTATGGTAATTAATTAACTTGTCATTAGCAACTAGCCACTTATCTATTACCAACATTCTTATGCATTAACTAGGTTGTCATCCCTAGTTATATATGCTAAGAATAAATAAAGGTTTCATATATTATTCAATGCGACTAGGCAGAAATATATAAATATAAACTAAGATCAATTCTGCAAGCAGGACAGATAATTATACCATCGTAGCATTTTACCTAGAGTCTATTAGGTTGATCGATTTATATTTATACCACTGGGAAGGAGTAGGATAAACTTTAATCTATTATATTGATAATGATTATATACAATGGATAAGTGACATTACCAATGTCATTTACTCTACTCATAACAGGTAGAGGTCACAAGATAAATAAGATAAATAAAGGTGATAATTATGATCAAGCATCATAAATAAAAGATAAACATCAGAGCACTCTCTAGTCATAATAATAGCTAGCCAATGGATAAACTAAGGAATTAATATCTAAGGTTATCCTATAACTACGCCAATGCATAACTCTAATTAGTGCAATTACATCTAGCAATCATTATTAGATTAGTCCTATATCATGATCACATGTAAAGGGCATCATCTAGAAAGGATGTGAAACAGAGTCATTACCCAACTTCGCGACCGTGCCTGCTTGCCTACATACGGGGGTGGACTACTGTTGACATCTACTAACGTCGCCAAAAATAACTATATAACTTTTAATACGAGAGACAAGAATACAAAATGTATGGTAATTAATTAACTTGCCATTAGCAACTAGCCACTTATCTACTACCAACATTCTTATGCATGAACTAGCTTTTCATCCCTAATTATAAATGCTAAGAATAAATAAAGGTTTCATATATTATTCAATGTGACTAGGCAGAAATATATAAATATAAACTAAGAACAATTCTGCAAGCGGACAGATAATTATACCATTGTAGCATTTTACCTAGAATCTACCAGGTTGTCGATTTATATTTATTCCACTGGGAAGGACTAGAATAAACTTTAATCCATTATATTGATAGTGATTATATACAATGGATAAGTGACATTACCGATGTCATTTACTCTACTCATAACAGGTAGAGGTCACAAGATAAATAAGATAAATAAATGTGATAAGTATAATCAAGCATCATAAATAAAGGATAAACATCAGAGCACTCTCTAGTCATAGCAATAGCTAGCCAATGGATAAACTAAGGAATTAATATCTAAGGTAATTCTATAACTACGCCAATGAACAACTCTAATTAGTGCAATTACATCTAGCAATCATTGTTAGATTATTCCTATATCATGATCACATGTAAAGGGCATCATCTAGGAAGGATGTGAAAAAGAGTCATCACCCAACTTCGCGACCGTGCCTGCTTGCCTACATATAGGGGTGAACTACAGAGGACTCAACGCAACTATCACCTACGCGATCTACCACACGACCCGGCACATCAGGGTGCACTCGCAGATAAACAGAATATCTAGACACCACGTCTACATATCGTTGATCATCTGCCCAACGATCGTTTGGATAAACGCAATACGAGCAATTACATGAATTCAATAAGATCAAACCAACTATATTACACATATAATCAAAGTAGACAATGACTATTGTAATCAAGAACATATGAACTATTAAAAACAATGTTTCCCTAATCATAATGAAGAATACAATAATAGATAAAGAACTAGAACTATACCGAACTCCGCGCTCCAGACAGACGCCGGGGCTCCAGATCCCAGCGAAGAACTAGAACTCCTCTACTTCTAATCTAACTAGGCTAGAACTATGAACTAGAAGGCTCTTGATGAACTAGGAGGCTCTTGATGGCTTGACCGAAGAATTGATGCCTTGGATGAATGATTGGATGCTATAGGGGGGTCTGCCCCTTTATTTATAGCCCGGTGGGATGCACGTGCGCCGTAGGATCAAACTGACTTAACCAAGGGCCGAGATGACTCCTAAAAGATGGTGGAAGAAGACTCCAGAAGGTGGCAGCGAAACCCTAGGCGGAGGCGCCGCCCGGCCCCCTAAGGGCCGGCCGGCCCCACCACCTGCCAGGTGGGCCCCAGTTGTTTCGGGTGCCTTCTACACTCTTCCCACGTTCTGTTGACGATGTTTCCTTCGCGGTTAAGTTTCGTGTCTTTTATGCTCTTTAATCCTTCTTTTACGCTTTTCTGGATAATCCCTTGGAAAATACAGAATATGCAAAACTCGTGGAAATTGTCAGTTAAAACCCTAGACTGGTGTATATTCATATATCCTTTGGTGTCTAAAGTTCTAATAAAAGTTGACGTTATCCACCGTCAACAACACCCCCAAGCTTACCGTGTTTGCCAGTCCCTTGGCAAACAAACTAAGCCTAATTTACCAAAGTATTTGGATCAGGAGTTGCTACAATGCCTTCATATTTTTCAAGTACACATGCTTTCAAACAGAGATTCTCTTTCGGATTAGACAATAACTGCTCTAACCTTCAGACTTACCCATTTTACCTTTAACTATGGAGCTTTACAGTTCTCGCATAAGTCTTAAGCAATTGAAAGATAGAACAATCAGGTCAAGCACTATGTAGCAAATTCTTCACAGTTCCAACATTCCAGGAGTTTTTATAAGTTCGAAAATAAAACTCAGAGCTTAATTGTATGACACCTTCAAGTCCCTCAATATATGTGATATTTATGGATCTCACTTAAGGCATTAACGATGTCATGCCTCCCTATAGCTAAGAATATTTAGTGGAGCTCATAGGAGTGGCGATAACAAGGATGAGCATACTTACAATGCATATATTGTAAAGTCAAGCAATGGATCCACAGAGAATCGAGGCATACAATCAAACCAACATGTGCATGTGTATGGAATATAGTGGATAGGAGTATATGTGGTATTTAGTGGCTAATCCTAATTTTACTTATGCTCTTTTGAAAATAAATCTCTCTTTAAGATTTGCAGGAAGCATGGGCTATCTTTATTCTCTTCTTTCTCTCTCATTTTTTTTCGATAGGGAGGCGTGCATCTAGTACCCATTGTTTTAATTGCTGGGACACTTGTCCATCTTTTACTTCCTTTTCTTTTCATACTTTTGCATAGCCACATGTGTCCAATAAATGATCTGGAGAGATAACAATGATAAAACTTAGAGCATTTATAATAGGGCTGTCCTATGGGGTATATATTTTTTCTGGTGTTTTCCTCCCAGAGAAAACATTTTATGATGAACATAGATGGAAGTGGAAATGGTTGAATTACTCACAGGGTAGGAATAATGCATGTGTGGCTGGAGTGTGTAAGTGATCTTGGTTTTAAAAGCATGACAAGACTCTCATGAGGTATACAACAAAGATGGACTGAACTCAATGCAAAGCAAGCAGCATAAATGTGCAAAAGTTTTCCTATCTCTATGTATAATATATGGCTTTGGTAGGAATTCATACTTTGTCATACAAGAGCTCATCATGTAGATTTTAATTTTTTAAAATAAATCTCCAGGACTTAGTAATGCTAGGAGTAAGATAAATAGCAGCTCAGACCTTCATGTGTCATATAAATCAATCACCTAGACTTAGCTCAAACATATGCCTTCACAAGTTTCAGGTTCAGAGTAAATTCTCGAATTAAAGCTGCAGTATCTAAAACTCGGGAGAATTTAAGATTGAAAACTAGGCACTTGAAAGGAATGACAACAGAGTAACTATTCATCATCTCCAAGATAAAATTTTAGAGTTCATAAATTTTAATTAATTCTAGCATAGACTGACTCCAAACATATTCTATAGCTAAGTGTTTATTTGGTTTTAATTATTTTTGATTGGACTCAAAAAGATTCTATGATTTGTGGACCTTCATGTGCCCACATATTTTTGGTATTTTTAGATTTTCCTATGATACTATGGTGAACCTTCATGTGCTCACATATTTTTGGTATTTTATGACCATATAGACTCAATAATCGCATAGGTATAATTACCTGATAACTAGGGGATGCTCCTCCCTCAAGTTAGATGTTTGCAATACTTGGCGTTGAATGATCTTCAGAGTGAGCTAGCCAGTAGTAGTCCTGGTGGGTGCCACTGATAGACTCTCTCCTTAGTCATAATATTGTTCCTGCATAATTATACTCCAACAAGAAAACAAAAACTCGAGGCTTGAATTTAACAAGGGGTTAGCGGTCAGCCAATGAGTAATTGAATATTCTTTTTGAGTTGATTTTAATTGACAGATTCTAGCAGGATTCTAACAGGATTCTCTCTTTAGGGTTTTCTAATTTTCTTATGCAGAAATCAAACATGTATGCATGCTATTTTTATTTTTTTTATGCCACCATGGAGAATATTTATTCTCGTGGGGCTTAGGATTTTCATAATGCAAATACTACTACCATTTATATATATTTTTATTTTTATTTTTATTTTTATGCCGCCACAGTAAATATTCTTATAGAGTATTCCATAAGTTTATTCATATGGGGCTTTAGTTTTTCATGATGCAGTAAATAAAGCAGTAAATATTTTTGTTGTTTTATATTAATGTGCAAAAATGATTGTACTAATAAATGTGTTAAAGTAAAATTACTTAATGATTGCTAACTTTAATTAGATAACTATCATTCTGACGTTATGGCTAGGGTACGGAATTTAAAGTCTACCGACATGACTTAGATAGAGGAGAATACTTACTTAGCAGGTTCGTCATCTGAGGTAACCTCAGCCAATTCCCCATTTTGCAGGTGGTGTAGTAGGTGCTTCTTCTTTCTCCTTCCATCTCATTTCTGTCTCTTCTGCTTCTCTATTTTCTAGCTCCAGCTCTTCCTTGTTACACTCCCTCAGGTGTGCTTCTCTTGATTCTTCATCTCTCTTCATCCATTCTTCTAATTGTGCGTGGATCTCTTCCTTCTCTGCCTTAGCAATCTGATCCATCCTTTCAGCTTCCGCTTCCCACTCACTCCAGCGTGGTGCTTATACGGCTTCCTCTTGCTCCTTGTAGCAGTCTTCATACTTCACAATTTTGCCAGGGAATTCCTCCCATCCACAGTGAGGCTGGGCAGCCTAACGGCGGGCTTGGCGTCTTCTCCTGTTGCGTTGCTTCCTGACCTACTCATGGTTAACAAGTGTTCTAAATTGACAGCGTACCTTTCCTGTGGGTAGGTTGAAGTGGATCTGTCCAGACCCGATGTAGATAATAGCATTGGCAGTGTAGAGGAACGATCTTCCCAAAAGAATAGGTGATTCATCGTCTCCCTGCATATCAAGAACTAGGAAAATCTGCGGGTATATATTTATCTTGAATTCTTACCATAACGTCCTTAACCACACCTTCGGGGAATCTTAGTGATTGGTCTGCCATCTGCAACTGAATATATGTTGGGTATAGAGGTAAATCATTAAATAAATCATCATATACCTTTTTGGACATTACATTGACGCCTGATCCAGTGTCACATACAGTGTCGGCAAAAGTGGTGTATCTGATTGTGCCTTCAATGATTGGTACACCTGGGTCACCTTTCTTCGTTGGAAATGGTTGAGGAAGCATATGATCATTTTCTGTGTTGAGAGCAGTGATTAGTTCAGCAGTTTCTTCAGGTACTTGCTGGGGCTTGTTTTTCCTCCACCTTCTATTGTTCTTCTTGGGTGCAGGTTGTTGTTGCTCTTCTTGTTGATGGAATTGCTTCGGGACTGCTGGAGTCTTCAAGATGCAGTTGTTGAACGAGAATCTCTCTTTCTTGTCCTTGATGGAGAGGACAATTTTGACATGTTCCGCATAGATGATGGCTTTGGTTGTGCACAAGAATGGTCGTCCCAAGATAATGGGTGCCTTCTCATCTCCTCCTATCTCCATAATCACGAAGTCAACTGGGACATATGATTGCCCCACTCTGATAACAGCTTCTTCTAGCACTCCCTCGGGGTAGCAAATGGACTGATCTGCAAGCTGCAAACGCATATCTGTGTACAACAAAGGATCACCTAATATTTTCTCATAAATTACCTTCGGCATTATGTTGACACTTGCGCCAAAATCGCAGATAGCCTCCGGAAAACTGTGACATCCTATAGAGATAGGAATGACAGGTCTCCCAGGGTCTCCCATCTTCTCAGGTAGTGAGTGATCAATCCACTGTATATCTGCAGGCTCAATAAGGTACTGGGTTGCATTGTGAATATCAACAAGATTAGCAGTTTCTAAATCTTCTGGCTGGCCTACAATCTTACCTTTCTCAAATGGAGGAACAGCAGCAGCTAGCTGAGCTAATTGTGATTCTAACATTTTATTAAAGCTGTGCTGATTCTTTATAGCAGAAGCAAAGGTATCCATTCTAGTATTAATGTTTTCTAAAGCTTTATCATTAGAGGCTACCATTCTAGACATTTGGTCTAATAATTTAAATTGACCTAGCAACTAAATCTCTCAAAGGTGGAAGATTGTAATTATTGTAATTATTACCTTGATTGTTACCTTAGTCGAGGTTGCTGATTCCATCCTTGGTTTGGCTGGTTCCATCCTTGGCCTTGCTGAGGACGATAGTAGGTGTTATTGTTGATGAAGTTCGCATCCTCTTGCAGTGTAGGGCAGTTGACAGCTGAATGCCCGTAATCTCCACATTCTTCACAGGTCATGCGACAATCATTAATATGCATGACTTTCTTCCTCTCTATATCGAGCTTCTTTAGGATGAGGTCTAACTTTGCAGTGACCATGTCAGTTTCCTTGAGATGATGGATACCTCCTCCTCTCTTGCGAGGTTGAGTATGTTCTTTATTACAGCTTGGATTTGAGGCCATCTTATCAACAAGTGCTTTAGCTTCTGAAAGCTTAAGTGACAGGAAAGCTCTTCCTGCTGCAACATCTATGGACTCACGGGTGCTAGAGATGAGCCCGTGGTAGAAGGTCTACATTAATAGCCAATCCTCTATCCCATGATGAGGACGGTCTTCAATATAATCTTGGAATCTTTCCCATGCTTTAGTAAATGATTCATCATGTTGCTGTTGAAAGCTTAAAATTTTCCCACACAGATCATTCGTCTTGCCTGTAGGAAAGAACTTTACCAGGAAAGCAGTTGAGCATCGGTCCCATGTAGTGTTCTTCTCTTTGTTGGCGTAGAACCACTGCTTATCTTTCCCTAAAAGTGAAAATGGGAAAAGGACGGAGTAAAGTAGCATCTCTTGGTACTTCTCTGATCGTGAAGGTGCTGCAGATCTCTAGAAAGTGTTGTAAGTGTGCACTTGCATCTTCATGAGCTTTTCTATAAAATTGACTGGCTTGAACCATGGTGATAAGAGCAGGATTGAGCTTCGAATCCATTCTCCCCAGTGTTGACTGCTGGTCTAGTCTGGATGTTTTCTGTTGTTGGGGCAGAGAACTCGCGCAGTGTCTTCTCAGCCATGTCTTCAAACACAGGAGTTAAATCTTCTCCTAGGTGTTCTTCTTCCAATGTTAGAGTTGCCTCCTCTGATGGACGAGCTTGAGTGGCAATGGGTGTTATTGATAGTGACTCAAAATTGTCCCTTGCCTCTACAACCTTCTTCCTTCTAAGAAGTTTCTCTAAATCGTCAGTGAAATTGTTTGGAAGAGAAAAACTATTCATTCATCACCTTGCGTAAGATAAGCAAATGATAAAACCAAGGGTGTGTCTGTTTGAGTTAGAGATCAATCGGTAACACAATCTTATCCATTATGTATATATGTTATCAATATTTCCTAAGTTTAATGTGCCTTCCCCGGCAACTGGCGCCAAACATGCTTGTTGACATCTACTAAGGTCGTCAAATATAACTATATAACTTTTAATACGAGAGGCGAGACTAGAAGATGTATGGTAATTAATTAACTTATCATTAGCAACTAGCCAATTATCTATTACCAACATTCTTATGCATGAACTAGGTTGTCATCCCTAGTCATATATGCTAAGAATAAATAAAGGTTTCATATATTATTCAATGTGACTAGGTAGAAATATATAAATATAAACTAAGATCAATTCTGCAATCGAACAGATAATTATACCATTGTAGCATTTTACCTAGAGTCTACCAGGTTGTCGATTTATATTTATACCACTTGGAAGGACTAGGATAAACTTTAATCTATTATATTGACAATGATTATATACAATGGATAAGTGACATTACCGATGTCATTTACTCTACTCATAATAGGTAGAGGATCACAAGATAAATAAGATAAATAAAGATGATAAGTATGATCAAGTATCATAAATAAAAGATAAACATCAGAGCACTCTCTAGTCATAATAATAGCTAGCCAATGGATAAACTAAGGAATTAATATCTAAGGTAATTCTATAACTATGCCAATGCATAACTCTAATTAGTGCAATTACATTTAGTAATCTTTGTTAGATTAGTCCTATATCATGATCACATGTAAAGGGCATCATCTAAAAAGGATGTGAAACAGAGTCATCACCCAACTTCACGACCATGCCTGCTTGCCTACATACGGGGGGTGGAACTACAGAGGACTCAACGCAACTGTCACCTACGCGATCTACCACACGACCCGGCACATCAGGGTGCACTCGTAGATAAACAGAATACCTAGACACCACGTCTACATATCGTTCATCATCTGCCCAACGATCGTTTGGATAAACGCAATACGAGCAATTACATGAATTCTATAAGATCAAACCAACTATACTAGACATATAATCAAAGTAGACAATGACTATTGTAATCAAGAACATATGAACTATTAAGAACAATGTTTTCCTAATCATAATGAATAATACAATAATAGAGAAAGAGCTAGAACTATACCGAACTCCGCGCTCCAGAGAGACGCCGGGGCTCCAGATCCTGCCGAAGAACTAGAACTCCTCTACTTCTAGTCTAACTAGGCTAGAACTATGAACTAGGAAGCTCTAGATGAACTAGGAGGCTTTTGATGGCTTGATCGAAGACTTGATGCCTTGGATGAATGATTGGATGCTCCAGGGGGGTCTGCCCCTTTATTTATAGCCCGATGGGTTGCACGTGCGCCGTAGGATCAAACTGACTTAACCAAGGGCCGAGATGCATCGTAGGAGGCGGTGGAAGAAGACTCCAGAAGGCGGCAGGCAAAACCCTAGAGGGGGGGCGCCGCCCGGCCCCCCTTGGCGCCGGCCGGCCCCACCTGTCAGGTGGTGGGGCTCCGGTTGCTTCGAGTGTTCTCTAGATCCTTCCCACGTCCTGATGGCGATGTTTCCTTCGCGGTTAAGTTTCGTGTTAATTAAGCACTTTAATCCTTCTGTTAAGCTTTTCTGGAATAGCCCTTGGAAAATACAGAACATGCAAAACTCGTGGAAATTGTCAGTTAAAACCCTATACTAGTGTGTATTCTTATATCCTTTGGTGTCTAAAGTTCTAATAAAGGTTGACACTATCCACCGTCAATAGAGCGGTAGTGAGAGTGAGGAGGAGGACTTCTCCAAGGAGGAGCTCCTTGACATGTTGCGTGACACACACTCTTATCTTAAGAAGAAAGTGAATGAGTGTAAAGCTTTGACCAAGGAGAAGAAACTCTTTGAGCAATCCTTTGATGAGATTAGTGCTTCTCGTGAGTGTCTAAAGGATGACCATGAGAATCTTAATGAAGCTCACTCCAAGCTTGAGAAGGCTTACTCTTCACTTTCGGAGTTGGCTAAGATAGAGGATGTTCCCACAACATGTGACGTAGGTGTTACTTGTGATTTATTTGATACACCTATTGTTGTTGCCTCCACTAACACTTCTTGTAGCACATCCACCTCTACCTCATCTAAGGATATTGGTGTCAATTGTGATGCCACAATCTTGGTTGAGAACAAGAACCTCAAGAAGGAGGTGCATGAGCTCACTCTAGCACTAGGCAATGTCTATGGTGGAGATGCCCGCTTGCTTAAGTGTTTGGGTAGTCAAAGGTTCTTCATTAACAAGGAGGGTCTTGGCTATACCCCCAAGAAGGGCAAAGCCGCCTTGGTCCCTCACAAGACTACTTTTGTGAAGCGCAATGGTGTGGTTTGCTATAGTTGCAAGCAAGTGGGGCAAGAAGTGGATGATGAAGCAAAGCAAACCTAATGTGTCATCCATTAGACTTGATTCTTGCTATGTGCTTACCAATAGTGCAAAGGGAGTGAGAGTCAAGTATATTGTTGCACCTAAGGAGAGCCCAAAGAAGAAGGACTATTTGGGTGCCCAAGAGCTTGGTCACTAACCTCCAAGGACCTAAACAAACTTGGGTACCAAAATCTAATTGAGTTCTTTGTAGGTGAACTACAAGTCTGGAGGGAGGCATTGGGTACTTGATAGTGGGTGCACTCAACATATGACCGGAGAACCAACCATGTTCAATTCAATCAAGCCAAATGAAAATAGGAATATTGATAGTATTACATTTGGTGACAACAAGAAGGGCAATGTTATTGGTTTTGGAAAGATTGCAATTTCAAATGACATGTCTATCTCCATTGTCTTGCTAGTTGAGAGCTTGAACTTCAACTTGTTGTCCGTGGCTCAATTGTGTGACTTGGGATTCAAATGCATTTTTGGTGTTGATGATGTGGAGATTGTTAGTGTTGATAGAAGCAACTTGATATTCAAGGGATTTCGGTATGGCAATCTCTATTTGGTGGACTTCAATGCTAGTGAAGCTCAATTGTCAACATGCTTGTTCACCAAATCAAGTATGGGTTGGTTACGGCATAGGAGGCTTGGTCATGTTGGAATGAAGCAACTAAATGGATTAGTCAAATATGACATGGTGAGAGGATTGAAGAATGTGCAATTTGAGAAAGATAGGTTGTGTAGTGCATGTCAAATGGGAAAGCAAGTTGGAAACACTCACCCAAACAAGAGCATGATGAGCACATCTAGAGCATTTGAGTTGTTGCATATGGATCTATTTGGCCCAACCACTTATGCTAGTCTCGGTGGAAACAAATATGGCTTTGTGATAGTGGATGACTATACAAGATACACATGGGTCTTCTTTCTATTTGACAAAAGTGAAGTGTTTGGCATTTTCAAGACATTCATCAAGATAAGCCAAAATAAATTTGAAGTGACAATCAAGAAAGTTAGAACTGACAATGGAAGTGAGTTTAGAAATGCAAGAGTTGATGAGCTATGTGATGAGTTTGGAATCAAGCATCAATTCTCGGCCAAGTACACTCCTCAATCAAATGGTCTTGTTGAGAGAAAAAATAGAACACTTATTGATATGGTAAGGTCTATGCTTAGTGAATACAATATGAGTTTGGACTTTTGGGCCGAAGCAATCAACACGGCTAACTATTGTAACAACCGGCTCTATTGTCACCGGCTATTGAAGAAGACACCATATGAGCTATTGAATGGAAGAAATCCCAACATTACATACTTTTGAGTGTTTGGTTGCAAATGCTATATCTTGAAGAAGGGTGTAAGATTGGGAAAATTTAAGAAGAAATGTGATGAAGGCTTCCTAGTTGGCTACTCCACCACAAGCAAAGCATATAGAGTATGGAATCACGCCACCAAGCAAGTAGAAGAAGTTCATGATGTGAAATTTGATGAAACCAAGGGTTCATATTGCAAGAGATCATCCATTGGATCAAATAGTTGGGGATATTAGAAATGATGTTCAAACAAGATCAAAATTAGCAAACTTTTACAAGCACTTCTCATTTGTGTCATTTGAAGAGCCATCGACTATTGAGAAAGCTTTGAATGATAGTGATTGGGTAGATGTTATGCATGAAGAGCTCAACAATTTTGAAAGAAATCAAGTTTGGGAGCTAGTTGAGAGGCCCAAGAACTACAATGTCATTGGAACCAAATGAGTGTTCAAGAACAAGTAAGATCAAGATGGCATTGTGGTTAGAAACAAGGCAAGATTAGTTGCACAAGGATACATTCATGTGGAAGGATTGGATTTTGGAGAGAAATATGCTCCGGTTGCAAGATTGGAAGCAATAGGATCCTTCTAGCTTATACATGTGCACATGATATCAAGCTCTATCAAATGGATGTCAAAAGTGTATTCTTGAATAGATTCATCAATGAGCTAGTATATGTTGAGCAACCCCTGGGTTTTGAAGATGAGAAGAAGCCCAACCATTTCTACAAATTGAGAAAGGCTTTGTATGGCTTCAAACAAGCACCAAGGGCATGGTATGAAAGATTGAGAGATTACTTGCTATCCAAGGGTTTCAAAATGGGGAATGTTGATACCACTCTCTTCACCAAAAAGAATTAGCAAAGACTTGTTTGTGTTGCAAATCTATATTGATGACATTATCTTTGGTTCAACCAATCAAGACTTTTGTGAAGAGTTTGGGAAAGTGATGGCAAATGAGTTTGAGATATCCATGATTGGAGAGTTGAGTTATTTCTTTGGTCTTCAAATCAAGCAATTGAAGAATGGAGCCTTCATAAGCCAAGGCAAATACATAAGGGGCATGTTGAAGAAGTTTAGGATGGAAGATGCAAAATCTATTAGCACACCAATGGGCACGAATGGTCACCTTGATTAAGACAAGAGTGGAAATATGGTGGATCAAAAGAAGTATAGGTCTATGATTGGAAGCTTACTCTATGTGACCACTTCTAGACCAGATGTGATGTTTAGTGTTTGCATGTGTGCAAGGTATCAAGCTTCACCTAGAGAGAGTCATTTGAAGGCAACCAAGAGAATCTTGAGATATCTTAAGCACACACCCAATGTTGGACTATGGTATCCTAAGGGATCAAACTTTGAATTGATTGGTTATTCGGACTCCGATTATGCGGGATGCAAGATCAATAGAAAGAGCACTTCCGGTACATGTCAATTGTTGGAAAGATCACTAGTATCATGGTCATCTAAGAAGCAAAACACCGGTTGCACTCTCTACCGCCGAAGCTGAGTATGTTAGTACGGGGAGTTGTTGTGCACAATTGTTATGGATAAAGTTAACATTGAGTGATTATAGAATCAAATTCAAGAATGCGCCATTGCTTTGTGATAATGAAACCACCGTGAAGATAGCCACCAATTCGGTTCAACACTCAAGAACAAAACATATTGATGTGAGGCATCATTTCATTAGAGACCATCAAGCCAAAGGTGACATTCAAGTTGAGAGTATGGGCACCGATAATCAACTCGCTGACATTCTCACCAAGCCACTTGATGAAGCAAGATTCTACAAATTGAGAAATGAATTGAACATCCTTGATTTCTCCAACATGAGTTGAGCTAGTACCCCTACTTTATGACTTGTCCTCTACTCCGACAAAGTAAAGGTATCATTGTTTGGCATGTCATTCATATGTTGCTAGGACTTGTGTAGAGCATATAGACATACTTTCTTCCTTAAATAGGCTCATTCATGTAAAACTAAATGTTTTTGAGATCATATGCCACTACTATTGCTTTTATGTCTTGTTTAATCTAGTGGTGACATATGACGAGCTTGTGGGATTGTGAACCTAGTATTTAACTAGAATATGAGCATTATGGTATATAATTCAACTTTGTCAAGATAACCCCTAGTGGCGTGAAGAAGCTTGCCAAAGTACAAACCGAGTAATATATTTGTGCAAGTAATCTAGCTAAATGCTTAAAAGAAGGAAGATAATAGAAACAATCTAAGAGTTTGACAAAGTTGTTCCCTCCATTGATTTCAAATCATATCCTACCCATGCTACCCTTTTGTGGTCTTTGATAACCAAGGGGGAGAGAGTGGAACAAAGATATGGACAAAGAATGGAGGTTAAGCGATGAACCAACATTTGGCCGATGATGGGAGAGCTATAGGCCAAGTGAGAGGGATCACAAAAACTTTTAAAATTTGGATCTCACACTTAGGGGGAGCAAACTCACAAGCATGATTGCAAGTATTTGATTGTGCATTCTCATATGTTTGATGCATTGCATTTATACTTAACTTAAATATACTTGCTTGCTGGTAAGTCTACAAGTGATCTACCTTACCCAAAAGGGGCACTAGACCATCACATTTAGTGCAGGTAGAAGAAGAGATTGAAAAGGACAATAGAGAAGAAGAAGTTATACCACCTTCGCCACCAGTTGAACTACAAGATCAAGAATTAACTCAAGATTTTCATGACACAACCCTCCTACCGTTTCCACGCAGAAGAAGAAGAGCTAAAACGGATGATCAATTTGGTAAGTTTGTAGAGGTAATTCAGAAGTTATATGTCAATATTCCGTTGTTAGATGCTATGCAGGTACCTACACACGCGAAGTATCTTCGAACCATCCTCAACAACAAAGGACCACTACCTTCTACTGAAGTTATCAAGCTAACGGAGGAATGTAGTGAGGCAATTTTGAGTTCTTCTCCTACTAAGAAGAAAGATTCAGGGTGTCCCACTATTGATTGTTCAATAGGAGACCAGATGTTCGAGAATGCTTTATGTGATCTTGGAGCAAGTGTCAGCGTCATGCCTAAGACTGTCTTCGACAAACTCAACTATTCTACACTCACACCAACCATGATGTGTTTGCAATTAGCTGATCAATCGGTCCGCTATCCCGCAGGAATCGCAGAAAATATTCTGGTAAAAATCTACAACTTTTTCATTCATGTAGATTTTGTAGTACTTGACATGCAGGAAGAGAGGAAGATACCCCTCTTCCTCGGGCGACCATTCCTAAACACTGCAAATGCAACCATCAACGTCGAAGCTGGAGAGATCACATTCACCATCAATGGGCAAGAAGAGCGATCCGCATTCAAGCCAAGACTGGAGCAATGCCAAACATTGAAGTGTCATGAAGAATAAGATGCAACAACATCTCTGACACCGGAGATGAATCATGAAGAATAATTCAACTGGAGAAGTCCGGATCGGCGGACTCAAAAACCCCGAACCTTCGCCGGGAGGTAACTCGGTAGTTATCGGTAATTTAATTCTTGCATTGAAATTTGCATATTTATTTCCTCTTAAATTGCATTATTAAAAAGAAATAAAAATAAGCATAGCATGATTAAAACTTAAGCCCCATGTGATTATTACTAACGGAGTGTTAAACCCCCGTTAGTGAAATTTACTGTGGTGGCAGAAAATTATAAAAAGACCATCATTAGAATTATAATTTTTCGTAGATTCATAAAAGTAATTTAGTTTCTCATTCTTGTGTCATTATACGGTATAAATACGAGAAACATATGAGGCCCACCATCATCACATCAAATCATATCATGCATTATCATCAACCACTACCATCCAAATTCCATCATCCATTCATCCCATTCACCAGAAAGAGCACTCACGCACATGCATTTGGAAGGAGATGTAGGTGGTGTTGACATTCTTCAAAGTAGAGAGCCAGAGAGCACCAGGTGGGGACGGCCGGCCCCATGCCCACGCCAGCCGGCGCCCCTCCTCCTCTTCTCTGCCTCCCACTTCTCTCACTCATTCACTCACTCACACACCAGAGAGCACATAGCTACTCTGCTTTGTTGATCGAAACTTCGAACTTTCACAAATCCTTCATTTGATTCAAGTTTAAGCAAGGAAAGGGGTAGAGAAGAAGATTAGCAAGAACACCTAGTAGAGAGATTGCCACTTCAATTTCTCCTCTCCACTTGTTTTTGCTTGTTCTTGTTTTGTTCTTGTGTTCTTGTTTGTTCTTGCCGTGTTCTTCGTGTTCTTCATTTTTCAAGCAAGATGAGCAATAGAATGAATGGTGCCATTCGATCCCTTGGAAGAGCCTTCTCACGTCGCACAACACGAAGTCAATCACCATCACAAGTGCCATCGTTCGTCGGCTCCGGCATGAATATCGATCCTCCGTCACCCTTCACGCATTACAACACTTCATCCTCTTCCCAACAGAAAGAGAGGTATGAGCTCACAATTATCACTCAAATTTCATTACCAACTAGACCGCAGAGGGAGATATTAAATGTTGTTAAAAACAAGCAATTTATGCATACTCTAATTTTTGATGCCACTTTGCTCCATAAAACCGGAATGGATTCCGAGTTTCAGCTTATTTTTGGAAATGTTGGATGGGAAGGTGCATGGCAAATTAATGAGCAGGGTAGCAAGTTACTCACTATAGAATTTATTAGCACCCTAGACTTTAATGATGATGAGGTTAATTTTAGAATGTTTAGTAAACCTTTCACCTTCTGATGGAAAACTCTTAGTTTAGCACTAGGATTCAATAATCAGTGTGTGATCAATATAACTGAAACTCTCCAAGACATTGATAAAAATATTTTTTGGGAGAGCATCACTACAAAGAAGCCTGAAGGAAAACAAAAGTATACTACTGAAGAAGTCCATCACCCCACACTGAGGTTTATGCTTAAGTGGCTAGTTTTTACATTCTTTCCTAAAGAGGAGTTAAATACTATTGAACAAGATGAGCTGCATTTGTTATATATCATGATTAAAAAGAGAAAGACGTCACCTGTAAAAATGATGTTGAATTATTGGAGAGCCGTCCTTTCCTTGAAAAAGTGCAGTATTTCGCTGCAGGGCTAGGTTTATTATCAAATGCTACACTTGTTTACATTTCTGATACCCGCAGAATTATTGGTTATGATTTTTTCTTTCGTGCTCACATGCTCAAACGTAAGAATAATAAAATAGTAATGGTTTATAAAAATTTTGACAATGAATACGAACTACCAGACAAGAAGTTAGGAATTTATTCTGTTCAGAATTTTATTTTTCCAGCTAGTGGATCTAATATTGGCAGGTGTCCGTCCGCACACATCAGTAGGGCGCCGAGAACGAGATTAATTTTAAGGGGGGTAGAATTGTAACACCCTAAAATTTGCTTTCATTAAAATAGGGATAAATTGATTTATTTATGCAATTGTTTGTCATATTAACCTGGCAAATAATAATTTTTAGCAATTAAAATAAATCATAGGAAGTAGAAACATGATTTGTTGCATCCATGCTGCTCAAAGATATTTTGTTTGATTTGCACTTTATTGAGATTTGAAAATATTCAGATGTAATTGGAAACCTATTTGAAAATGAGTTGAAAAAAAGGGGAAACAGAAACCTCACCCGTCCCATCTTCCTTTTTTCCCCCCGAACGTCGGCAGGCCGGCCCATCTTCCTCGCGCAGGCGCCCTTCTCCTTTGGCTGCCATGCGGGGCCCGCTGCTCAGAGTCGTCCCCTTCCTCCCTCTGGAGTCCGAGCAGGACTCGATGTCCAACCGACCGCCGCCGGAATTTTCGGACGAGTCCGTCCTGAGCACGCCTCCACCGGCCCATAAAAGGAAGCCGCGACCCTCTTCCCCCTTCTACTGGCACTGACGCGTAGGGCCCACTGCCCAGCGCCATCCCCTTCCTCCAGTCGGAGTCCGCGCGAGGCACGAGCGCTCCCTCCTCCGGGTCGAGTCCCAACCGAGTCCAGCTCTCCTACGCCTCCCTCGCGCCCCTATATAAGTCGGCCGAGCTCTGCCGTCCCTCCCCACAAGTTCCCGAGCAAGCCACGCCCTCCAATCTTGCCCTAGCCGCAGCCGCAGAGCCGCCGCCGCCGCCGATTTCTCCTCGGGAGGACTTCTCCGTCGAAATTGGTTGTTCTCCAAGCTTCGCAGCAAGGTCAGGGACCTTCCCGACCCCTTCTCCCTCGGTTTTGTGCACTATGGCCATGATGCCGAGCTTCGCCGCCACCATAGTTCCGCCACCTAGCTCGCCACATCCTCTCCGAGCTACCTCTGTGGCAACCGAAACCATAGATAGGTTTGGCTTGAGCTCCTCTTGCTTCCCGACCAGATCCCGAGGTGTGCCGAGCTTCCTAGCCCTGAAAACGCCGTCTCCGGCCATCTTCCGGCGAGGAATCGGCTGGGCGCCGCCCGACTCCGGCGACCAGGGCCGCCCCTCTTTTCCCCGAGCTAACCTACGCCGTCCACGGCCGATCCAACAGCTCACAGTGAGAGATACCCCTTCGCCGGCAATTTTGCAGAGAACCCCCTGAGCTTTTTAATGTCTAACCCGCGGTCCTTTGGCGTATTTCTCAGATTACGCTTTCCTATTTGGAAAACGTATTTTCCTCGGTTTAGATTCAAAAATACGTTTTCAATATTTGCAGATTTGCCACTCAGTTTATTTCGGCCATATTTTATTCGTTTTAGCTCCGATTTGATCCGTTCAAGTCTCGTTAGATTCGTAATTTCGCAATCTACCTAATGATGCTACTGTTACTCATGTTTTCAACTTTTAAAATTTGAGATTAGATTTAATCGATTATTTTATTAAAGTAAAACTTGTTTATTTCATAACTTCCCCGTTTGAACTCTGATTTTCGTGATCTTTATATCGTTGGAATCGTAGCGACGCGTAGATTATTTTTATACACTTTTCAATCTGTTTTTCCACTATTGGTGTACTGTTTCTAATATAGATCTTGTTTGCTTCGTGTATGATTGCCTCGATGATTGTGTGGTGATTTTATGATCGAGTTCAGACGGTGAGCAATACGTTGGTGATTAAGAGTACACTGAGGATCCAAGTTCTCCAGAGCACTTTGATCAAGGCAAGTATAGCATGGACCATCCTTGTTGCCTATTCACCTTAATCACTAAATTCATGATGCATGTGTCTACCTTGGTAACCCTAGCATTTATTCCTAAGTTTTGGTCACTTGATCCTTGTTACCTATGAGATTGTATTTGAGTAGTGATGCTAGTGCTTGATGATGCCATGATCTTATGAACTTGAATAATTAATTATGAGATAAAGATTAAAAGATGCTTTTTAGCAACATGGACTAAGGACTTAACTGTAAGTATGACACCGGGACTTACAGCACAACCATGAGGGTCATATGGCTCTGACTTTAGTTAAGTATGAAGTTACTTTCTATCATGTTGTTAATCTTGAAAGGTTCCTTGCCGAGCTGGTTGTTTTGCGGCTCCTGTCTTTGTGTGTACTGCTGCGTGTGTGTGCCACTTGGAAGGAGGGCTCTACCGCCCCTTGCCATTGCGCCCGGATTGATTAGTGGCATGTTAGGAAGGCTTTTGAAAGACGTTATAGTGTACCCTGCCGCACTTCCTTGATGAGGTGACATGAGAGTCATGACCCTTGGCATATGGGAATCACGACTTATGGTGAAAGTGTGCAACCTCTACAGAGTGTAAAACTGGTATATCAGCCGTGCTCGCGGTCACGAGCGGCCTTGGACGTCTTACAGGAACTTAACTAATTTAATATTGATTTATTTGAAGTTTCTATTGATGTTTATTCCATATTAATTATCATGTTTATATGATCATGCAAATCTTTGTCCTTAGAATATTCTATTGCTGCTACTCAAATTGCTAAAATGTGATGAACTAAAAGCAAACGCTGTCAAACCAGTGTCTTGCCTTATTTGAGCCTCATAAACCCATGTTATTCTTGTTGAGTACGACATGTACTTACGCTTGCTTTATTTTTCATATTTGGATAAAAATCCCGGATGGGTAACAAATGACTATGAGGATTCTTCTGAGGATTATTAGGATTGTGTTCACCAGTCAACTATTTCCCTGTGAATTCGAGATTCCGCGAGAGAGTTATCTATATTATTCCGCTGTTATTTATGTAAAGACTCTGTGATATTGTTCGTTATATATTAAACCTTGTGATGGTACTATGTAATTTGTCACTTATGTGTGTGATTGATCCCTGGGCGCACATAAGTTGGTTTATTCAATTTTATCCTTAAAATTGGGTGTGACATCTATGCGTAGCACTAACATTGAACTGGGACAGAACGCGATAAGCGACACACTGCACCAGCACGAGTAGTGGCAGCAGGTCGACGATAGGTTGTACCAGCATGAACAATGGCAGCTCAGCACGAGCCAACGACTTGATCAGATCTATCAAGGACAGCAGCAGACGCAGAGCGGATTAGAGTATTTGATACATCAGATAGGATACCCGCCGCCACCTCCACCATATTACTAAGCAACATCCAGCTTGGGGGAGATCCCCGCTAGGTGAGTACCTCTCACCTTTATATATGTTCTTTATTTCAGTATTTAATTCAGTCTTCAATTCTGCCAATTTAAATATTGTTAAAAAAAACAACAAAACAAGAAAACCAAATAAAAATTTATTTATCATTTTCTTTAGTTATTGCATTAAATTCTTGCTTGTGTAAAATTGAAAATCCAAAAAATAATAGATTGTATAATTAAGTTTGCTTTAAATTCCGCATTCAATTTGTCTTTAGAATAATTAGAACTTGAAGTTAGAGAAAAATTAAAAAGATATTTAAATTGTTTAAATGTAATTTCCTGCAATTGCTTAGTGTTTAAATTTAAATTCTCCTACAAATTGCATGAAGTTTATTTACCATGAAAATTTATTCTGAAACTTGATATCAGTGGGTAGCATAAGCTTTTCTAAGTAATTGACGGATATGATATAAGAAGGTTTTAGTTACTATTTACTTTATTCTGAGTGACACCTAAGCTCCAGACATTTCAAAAAAATCAAAACAAATATAATAATTTGTTCATCTAATATGATTTAAGTAGATTATTCTGTTATGCATTCATGATTGAATTCACATGTACAAAAGTTTTCGCTCTATGCACAAGTCTCTCTCTTAAAAGTCCAACAGAGAGTGTGGGTTGTAAAATTAAAAGATGTCATACCAACAAAGAAGTATGAGCCTAAAAGACGCCATATCAAAAGGGTATGTGCCAAAAAAAGAAGAAGAAGAGAGTAAAACAATGGGTGCAAAGACACCCACCTGAGAGAAAAAAATAGGTACAAAAAGTATCCGCTGGGGAGATAGGCCACATTCTTCAGAAAGACAGAAAAGTGAGGATAATGCATAGGAGTTCAAAAATAAAATTTGATCACATTCACACATTCAATCATGATGTATAGCTTAGCAGTCCTCTGCAATCTTATTAGTAGGCTCTCATTATTTCCTAAATAAAAATTATATACTTATTCAAAAAAAACCTGAAGCAATGGTTGAAACAAAGGATGAAAGACATAGTGCTTGCTTGATTATTCTGTCTCTCAATTATCCAAGATTTACTTTAAAAGCCCCACGATTGAAAAGAGTAGGAATAAGTTTGAAAGATGGATTAATGAATTTCAATCCGGAGAAGAATTTCTGTTTAAATATTTAAGTATTTGTTGGGAGTTATACATTTTTATTGAACCCTGAATAAATCATTTCAAGTCAACTTTGCTAAGGGACTAGCAAAGACTTAGCTTGGGGGTATTATTGACGGTCGTTAAGTACCAATTTTATACCGTCAACTAATGCCTAGGGATGGACAATAACAGAAGCATAGGGGTTATTACTGACAAATTCCACGAGTTTTGGTGAATTGTGTATTTTCCAGGGATTATTCCAAAAAGGTTTAAAAGAAGGATTAAAGTGCTTAATTACCACGAAACTTAACCACCAAGGAAACATCATCATCGGAACACTAGAAGCCTCTGGAACTCACCCGAAGCGACCGGGGCCCAACCTCACCAGGGTGGGGCCGGCCGGCGCCCCCCTTAGGGTTTTGGCCCCACCTTCTGGAGTCTTCTTCCGCCGCCTCTTTGGAGTCATCTCGGCCCTTTGTTTAAGTCGGTTTGAACCCACGGCGCACGTTCATTCCACCAAGCTATAAATAAAGGGGCAGACCCCCCTCCCAGAACACCAATTCATTCCTCCTACTTTATTTGTCAAGAGTTGACAGAAGTTAGGGTTTCCAGAGATTAGAAATAGGGCTCTAGTTCTTCAAGTTTATAGTTTAGGCGTCTAGTAAGGTTCAAGTAGAGTTGGGCGCTACGCTCGGGATTCCAAATCTGTTCGTCTGGAGATCGGTAATCTTATTTTGTATCTCATTATGACTTTGCTCTATTTTAATATATTGCTACTTATTCAGTTCTTAGTTTATTCTAGTTGCATATTCGATATTGTTGTGATTGGTGATGATTATTGTCATTTGATCGTAAAGCGCCTAATTCAGTACTCGAGTGAGTTAGGTGGTATGCATTATGTAGACGTGGTGTCTAGATATATTGTGTACCTACGGAGGCACCCTGACGTGCCGGGTCGTGTGGTAGTCCGCATAGGTGACAGCTGCGTTGGTTCCTCTGTAGTCCCCCCCCCCGTACGTAGGACGAGCAGAGCGCGGTCACGAAGGGGGTGACCCTTGTGTCTTAATATCCTCATTAGATGATGCTCCTTATGATGTTTTCTGAGTTGATTATGTTATAAATGAAAATGTGTAATGTGGCGTAGGCTGTAGACTTTGTATTTAGTAATTACATAGGTTTCCTTTACTTTAGCCGAATCTCAAGATTGTCTTACTACATTAGTGAGTCTCTATATTCTATCTCTGGAATACCATTTACCTCATTTACTCAGTTATCATTTACCATTTATCATTGACTTATTTATCGCTAAAGTACTAGAGTTATGGGTTATTACAGGTCCGCACATTTATCTTTCCAATCATTATAGTAGATTATCCTAATGAGTAGAATGCCCCTTTATCCTTTTGGCATAAAACGAAACAACGATACTCGGAATACTTATCGGGTGAAGTGCTACAATGGAAGAATTATCTGTGCGCTTGCGGATATATTCTATAGTATTATTTTAGGAGGCAAGTGAAGATTATTTTACAAATGGTTTTTGGCATCATGTTAGGGATGACAACTTAACGTGAAGTGGTGTTAAAAATACTAACAATTACAAGATTGGTTAGTAGAACAAGTGGGGAGTTATGACGGCGTCCATGCAAGTGGTGTAAGTCCATCAAGATATTAGATCAAATACTTCTCAACTTGGATTTTGAAAAAGGGCTCAAGGCAAAGGTAAATTCAATAGGGCTTTTCTTCTTTTTGGTGATCAAGACACTATAAAAAGTGTGATCACATTTAGCTTAGATGACCGTACTATTAAGGGGGATGAAATTCTATTATCAACATCGGTCATCAAGTGCCTCTAGTTGACATAGTTGAGTATATGTATTTAGATCTAGAGCACTAATCTAAAACCTTGCAAATGAACTTAAAAACAAGCTAACACTCGTGCCTAACTACTTATACACTTGGTTGTTAGCACTAAAAAGCAAGATAGTTGAAGAGAAGGCAAAAATAGCTCTCAGAGGTGCACCGGACGCTGGGCGTGTCCGGTGGTAGGTGCGCACCGGACGTGTCCGATGCAGCCAGAGCCGCTCTAGAACCTCTCTATGTAAGTACCGGACGCTGGAACAGTAACTCCAGCGCGTCCGGTGAGATTTCGTGCTTTCTGACTGAATGAAAGCACCGGACGCTAGCAGCGTCCAGTGACCTAACAACGGACGTGTCCGATGCGACTTTCAGCTCTCTGGATGCTCTCTGTTCGTGCACCGGACACGAGCGTCGGAGCGTCCGGTGCGACCTCTCACCGTCCGGTGAGTTGGCGCGCTGTGGGAAGTTTGACACGGCTAGTACACGTGTTAGCAGGCGGTACACCGGACAACCACCGGACGGTCCGGTGCCAACTTAACCAGCGTCCGGTGTGCATGCAGAAACTGTAAAACGGCTAGTTTTTCACCCTCACTTATAAATAGCCGATCAACCAGTTTTGCGAGTCTCTCTTGCGCATTTCACTCATTGCTAAGCATATCTTGAGCCTCCCAAGCCTCTCCCACTCACTCTAGAGCTTGATTCTCATTCATAGTGAGCTAGGGAGTGATCCAAGTGCATTGTGTTCATTGAGATCATCTTTGGGCACTTGTTGATCGTTGTTGCTGCGGATTTTCATCTATTCTCTTGGTGATTGCCGTCACCTAGACGGTCTTGGAGCAGCGGAGGAGTTGGCGTAGTTGGAGATTGTCTCCGGCCACTCCCGGAGGTCTTTGTGAGGGGTTTGCAACTTCCCCGGCGGAGAGCCGCAAGGTAGCCTAATACATTGCTCGTGTCATTGAGTTACCTTGCTCGTGGTAGGTTCTAGTGGCGCTCATTAGTTGAGCTTGACATTGGTTGTCAATTAGCCACCGAACCACCGAGTAGTGGTCGACACAACGGGGACTAGCGTGCCGGCAATCACGTGAATCTCGGGATAAATTCATTGTCTCCATTGTGTTGATTGGGATTTCATTGGACCATCACCTTCGAGTGTATTGGTATATTTCTCGGTGATTGGATATCTACTCTACTCGGCGGTATAACACAACAACACCCTCTCCCTTACTTTTGTGTACTTACATGCGTAGTGGTAGTTGTTGTTGTTTGCTTGTCCACCTAGGAGTAAAGTAGTTGTAACCTAGGTTAGCTTGTGTGCGACTTAGAGATATAGCTAGAACGATTAGGAAGGCTTGTATTCTTGAGTAGGCTGGCGCAAAATTCGCTTCGCCATTTTTGTTACTAACTTCTTGATCAACTGTTGTTTGTAGAAGTTTTAATTAGGCTATTCACCCTCCTCTAGCCTATTTTGACCTATCAGGTGTAGACTCTCTTTTTATAAACGGCCAATCCTGAGAACCGGCTTTTTGTCACCGGTATTTTGCCATGAGCCGGTCAAACGTGCACAGCTTCTTGGGAACGAGTTTTCTCTTTTTTGAATTCGCATTGGTCTTCCAAGTACCAATTTTTGCTCGCTTTGGGACGAATGTCTTGGTTGCCTGAACGCCAACAGCACCAGCGACTTTGGAGGCACTAGAGGTGGACGAGGCGCCGCTTTTGACCAACCCGGCTGGGCCGATTCCAGCACCCGGCCTGGCCGGGTCTTCACCAGAGCCGGCCTGGCCGCCTCCTATAGCTGGCTTGGCCGGCGCTGAACCTGCAGAGATCTTCAATTTTGTCTTGCCGTCTTCATCCTTCTCAAGCACCACTCGACGCCCCGAAACTTGTTTCGGTTCCTCGCGTGGTTCGCCGATGATCACGTTCTTACCTATCGTGGAATCAGCTTGCTCTGGACGAATCAAAATCGAAGGCTCTCCCTTCTCGATGACATTCACCGGAAAAGGAACCTTGTCAACCACATCGATTTTAGGCACAGAATGGATCAATACGGCTCGCTTTCTAAAACAATCTTGCCATGTTGATCAATATAAACATAAGACAACTGCAAGCCAGGAGGTATAGTGATAACTTCTCCTGAATTGGTCTCATCGGTTTTAGGCGGCCAAGGGACCAATACAGGTTGCTTTCTTTCAATAATCTTGCCGTATTGATCGTAATAAGCATCAGACACACCCAGACTAGGAGGTATAGCAATAACTCTTTCAGAACCAGTCTCATCGATTTCGGACGCTGAAGAGACCAATTCAGATTGGTTAGATGCATCGAGTCTAGTCATAAACCTAACCCAGGTATGAAAATAAGGAGAATATTCATGTATTCCATATGATTTTACCTTCGATACGATGGTAGAATCGACGATGCCCGCCATGTTGCTAGTAGATGGGATCCGAACTTGCGCCTTCGTCCCCAGCGGAGTCGCCAAAAAGTGTGTTGATGCCTTTTCTGGACAACACACTAGCAGGTGCTAGATCGCACATGTCGCACAGGAAGCGAAACAAAGCAAAATTGCACACCTGCGAAAACACGCTGGGCCGGTTTTGAAACCAGGCTTGGCCGACTTTTCCGGCCTAGCCGGTTTTGAAACCCGGCTGAGCCAACTTTCTTGGGTGATGCCGGGGAAGCTAGGGTTTGAGATATTTAGTCGTTGGGACGACCGATAACTAAGCAGAGGACGTTGATGGTCGATGTAGCGCCCGTCATTCACCGGAATACTCTCGAACACCTCTCGGAAAGATCCGTCGGAGAGATGTACGAAGCGGTTTCCCTAAGAACCGCGGAGGCTGCCTAGAGCGCCGACTAAACCCGTGGAGAGCCGAGCCGAATAGTAAGATAGGTTCACCGAAAAACCTACTTGGTAGATGTATTTTGACGATTGGATGGTTAAGATCTCAATAGGCCATGATCCTCCATATATATAGAGGGGGGTGGTCTTATCCTAATAGGAAACACGTACTAGGGTAGGTCTCCAAGTTTCCCACGTCAAAATATTGCCAAAAACCGATTAGATCTATTAATCGGCTCGGACTCTACCTAACCCGGCCAAGCCGGGTCCAAACCTGGCCAAGCCGGGTTTCACGGGGCATCTGGGGGCGACACGTGGCCTGCCAGCGGGGCCCGGCACAGGGGCCAAACCCTGCCTAGCCGGGTTGCAAGCCCAACCCAGCCTATTTTCACGACCTGTCCAAATTTGAGTGTCAACAGCTACTGATCTATGAAGATTTGCTACTACCATTCTTCAATCTTGTGTGTTGTCCATTTGTCATATTTTTTAAAAAAGAATGGTTTCTTATGTTAACTGACATATGGTCTTTTGCATGTTTCTTATGCTAAGTAACATATGGTCTTTTGCATGAATTATTTATGCACATTTTTTAAAAAAAAACTGAAGCATGTTATTCCCTCTTCCACTGAGAATGTTCTACAAAGGGCTATGTTGATGTACTTACACGCAACACTTTCTTTTATTCTTAGCTATTTGCTAACTATAACTATTTTTCACATCACAATATGGAAAAGAGTGTTCAAATGTGTGAAAACCAGAATTGATGGTGACCCTATGTTCAAGGTGCCCATCCACGGATCCAAGCCGGTAGTCATAAAGTATACAAGAGATTCTACATACCCTCAATGTTGGCAATCATAAAAAAAGATGCGCAATGTTAAGGTATAAATATTACCTCCTAGGAGGTAATATCTCAAATTATTTTAGACCGTTAAATATTTGATTTTTTAAATTAATTACATAAAAAATTAATAAATTGGAAATTGTTTTTTTCTCTGATTCTACATACCCCCAATGTTGGCAACCATAAAAAATGACGCACAATGTTAAGGTATAAATATATCTCCTATGAGATAATATCTCAAATTATTCTAGACCGTTAAATATTTTGATTTTTTAAATTATTACATAATAAATTAATAAATTTGGAAATTGATATTTTTTCTCTTTTTTCAGCTCCCAAAATGACGGCACGGTTGTAGGCAGGTTGTTTGGATCTCCTCAAATCACGGGACTAGTTTGAGTAAAAAATTCATGGCCACCGTTATCGGCACTAGTACACAGAAACTCTATAGTGGCGGTTGATAAGCCATCTTCACTGGCGTTTCACAGGGCCGCCAGTGGGAGAGGCCAGTGAAAATAAATCTTTCGACTGGTGGTTGCCTGTGAACCGCCAGGAAAATATGTTTCCACTGGCGGTTCCCTAAGCAAATCGCCAGTGAAAATATATTTACATTAGCGGTTTGCTTAAGGAACCGTCAGTGGAAATATATTTTCACTGGCGGTTTGTTTAAGGAACCGCCAATGAAAATATATTTTCACTGGCGGTTCACAGGCAACTGCCAGTAGAGATTGCCGCCCTTTTAGGGAATTTCAGGCCCCCATATATATGTATTTATTTATTTATTTATTTATTGTAGATATTAAGCTGTATTAGATCATGATCAAGTATAGCAAAAACAAAATTTAATTATTATATAGTATATTTATATACATCAAAAGACTGTGCTCATAATATATACACATATATGTTCATTAAAGTTATACATGTGATAACATCTCAAATTTACACATCTAATTAATAACCCTCTCGGGTAAGCCCTAACATGCTGATTTCCGTTAGCTCTCTGAACTCTTCACTTCGTAGAGTGTCTTACTTGTCGTTATAATTCCCGTTGCTTGGAATAACATGTTTCACGATGAATGAGCATATGTCCTCAACTATGTTGTATAAAGTCTCCGTGCTCATGTTCTGCGCCTTGAGTTTTTTATAATTTCGCAACTGTAGTTATAACTATATTAATTAATATGTATAAACATCATATACATATTTATAACTTTAAGGGTATAATGACTATTACTTACCTTATCAATTTTCTCGATGTATCATCCGGATTTCCTCGTAAACTCACAGATATAGAATCCGCAGTGGACCGATCCGGGTGGTTGCTTGTGGCACTATATATGTAAACAAGTAAGCGAATATTTAATTAGTTGCAACATTGTCTTATGTGTTGTACATGGATGATAAATATGTAGTCATAAATAACTAACATAGCGGCCACTTATAATTTATTGTTAATGGTCCAGTTTTGTTCTTGTCGTACTTTCTGCCTTGTAGTTTATACCACCTATATGCCCTATGATTTCGAAAGAATCACCAAGTTATATATTCTCAATGCAAACTCTCGTCGAGAAAAGAATGCAAACATTTTTCAGCTTACCTCTCTGAGAAGGTCAAGAATGTCGCATACGTAGTGGGATCATAATCTGTGGAGTCAAAGACAATCACCCTTCCCTGCCTTGGACAAATATAAAAACAAATCCAATGGTCCCTACACGAATCAAGTTCTCGTGATGCATGGGCCGGGGCCACATATACGTATGGATTAGACAATAATAACATTAATTGCAAAAAGAAACTCGTGCTTACCTAAAATTGTATGAGGCCATTATGACTTGCCTATCTTGAAATTGAAGCATTGAATTTCCTAAGTATAGGCAGTATTTGTCCTCCATCTCATTTTTTAGCTTAGTAGTAATCTGCTGAGCTTCTTCCTCAGTCTTGTCCTTCAATTTGTCATTGTCCTTTCCGATCCTGAATGTGTGCCGCTCCTCGCATATTTCGGTAGGGTCGAGATAGCCAATCCTCTCTTCTGCGTGTGAATAAGGATCGATACCAAATCTCTCCTCCTGCTGGTCATGTTGTAGTCTGCAAGGCATATGTGCAAATGAATCTCAGAGACTAAAACGTAATACATTAAAATAATAATCAAGTGAGTATATGAGCGACACTTACAGTGCCCACACTGTTACGAGCTGAACGTCGAGTCTCTTGAGGTTCATCATCAAGTGCATGTCCTCGAACGTGACCACAGCTTTACTTCACCCGTTCATAAAAGCTCTTGGTGATATACATACGCTCAGAGCGTCGATGCCAACCGAAGCTGCTCTCATGTACCAGTCATGCATTCTTTTAATTAGAGATGGGATTTGGGTTACCTTTTCCCAAGTCAGAAGCGGCCTGCTCGGCACATATGTATCAGGGACATTTTCATAATCCTCTTTCGTTGGCTTCCTGATCTGTATGGTCTTCACAGAAGATT
Organism: Eremochloa ophiuroides; assembly: GCA_038502445.1. Classification (NCBI taxonomy): domain Eukaryota; kingdom Viridiplantae; phylum Streptophyta; class Magnoliopsida; order Poales; family Poaceae; genus Eremochloa; species Eremochloa ophiuroides. Next base: position 44,606,901 of record JAHLJS010000009.1, on the reverse strand, counting down.
TCCCCGATTTCTCAGCCTCAGAACACTCAACGACATGACTTGTGCGGCTGCGTGCTATTCCAGACAACCACAGCATGGTCCCAGCAGTTTTTTGCTTTGGCTGGTGTGGCGAGACCATTTTGGGAACAACATTCCTCTTCTTTGGTGGTGGGGGGTTTTTTTCTTTGGTTTGTGGGGCTGACGGGGTCGATGTTTGCTCATGTTGTTTCTCTTGTGGGCCCGTTGGGGTCGATGTTTCCTCAGGTTGTTTCTCTTTGCTTGTTGGGGAAGATGGATAGTTGATAGGAGATGCTGGTGGCGGAGATTCTGGAATTGGATGCACAGACGAATTTGGTGAGCTAGGAAGAGGCTGGTTAGGTGATGACGACTGCGGTGGGTCATTATGAATGCTATGCTCGGTAGATTGTGGTGGCCCACTCAACCTGATGTCTCGCGTAGGCCAAAGGATGAAATTCTTGATGGGTTGTCCCAGTGTTTCAATGCCCTCAGGTGCAAGGATGTCCAACATGTCATCCTCATGTCCTTGCACTACGGTCACCACTTCGACCCTGTAGTACTCATCTGGAATGTTTGCACCATGAAATGTCCGCTTAGGGATTGTGAAGCCAGTGCCTACTTCCCTAGTACGAACATTGGTAATGCCATAACTTATGACTAGTGAGCAAGGCGTTGGCATGTTAATGCCATCAACTGGATAGCGAACCTTTGCCGTAGATGTGACACTGCTTTGGAGCATTTAGAGACTGTGCTATCAACTGCTGAGCTCCCAAGGGCTGTGTCACCGGCACCAGCTGCATCTACGGAGACTGTTGGGTGTTCGTCTTTTGTTGAACAGAAGACATGACACCCACCAATGGCTGTGCAAGCTCGGTATCAGGATTTGCTACTAATTTAGTCACCATGTCTTTGAAGGCTTGCTTTGCCTGCTCTTCAAAAAAAATCTTTCAAGTCTTCCTTGTATCGATCACGCTTCTTGTACATTTTCGGCCCACTCCTCGCCGAATCCTTCTTTCCATCCTAGCCTTGACGAGATGTCTCGTACACGACCAGGGTGCTCGGGATTACCAAGACCAAGAGTAAGGATGTCCCGCTCCCTTTATGGCTCGGCACTTCCTTCCTTCACATGAACTGCCGCCTCATAAATATTCTTCGCGGCTTCTTCAACCATTGGATCAGAAAACGATGCACTTGACTCAGATATTTCTCTTGGTTTGCGAGCACGAAGCCAGTTTGCGCTCCTTTCGCCAAGTTCCGCAGACAACACTGGCAACCCTGCTGCCTTCTTCGCAGCCTCTTCTTCCCTCCATTTGGGAACCTGCCGCTTGTAACCACCTGTGCTAAGGTGGTGGTGGTACTTGTTCTTCTTAACAAGTGCTGAGTTCGCTTGGCTCCGGGCCAAGAATTCTGGGTTAGTCTTCTGCTCTTTGAGAACAGCCCACTGACCTTCTGTAATGTTGTACTTGCTAGTGGGGTCTAACCCTGTCTTCACATATTTGCTATTCAATACGGACCTCCAGTTGGGAAATGCGATGGCCAACTGCCTCATTGCATAACCCTTTACGAGTTCCTCTGAACCCCGAAGCAGAACAAACTTCTTTGACAACTTTTGCCACAAGTTTGCCTTGACCGAATCTGGCACATCTTTTCACTGAGATATTGTGATATCAAGATTGTCCCTAATTAAGAAATCAATCACGTTCCGAAACTTAGCTTGCATCTCTTGTGGAGTTAGGGGCTCTCCTTTTGCACTTACGTCTAGCACCCTATATGTGTTACTGTGTTACTATCCCACTTGTTTGATCCACTGTCACCTCATTTCCGATCACTCAGTTTCCTCTTCCTTGATTCCTCAATACTCGTATCGGTAGGTTCTGGCTCTTGGTCTTCGTGTTGCAGTTCTTCTTCTCCTAATTGTCGCATTTGAGACACTGACCTCCTGTTCATAAAATTGGGCGCACACATGAAGTCATAGATGAGTACATATATAGATAGTGCGTGAAGGGATTCATTGAACTCCGTGTATGTTACCTCGTCTTCTCGTGGATCGTAAGTAGGGTCCGTGCTCCATTTCACGACGAGCCTTTCTATCTACGCTGAGACACGGATCACTTGGACTTTGATATTGTTGCTCACTCGGCTTGTTATGTTGAGACAACTCTGATGGTGAAGTCGTCATTGCGGTAATCTAACATAAAATATAACTCTAATTAAACTAAATTTTATGAATGTGTTGAAACAAAGTTCATCGAGCTTGCATATATCACATCGTATATATACATCTCTCTTTATAATTTTTTATTTTAGCATTTTACATCTGAATTAAGAGATGGCATATATATCACATATATCACATATCACATATATCACAAAAATTAAAATACACATGATAATTGGAGGAATTGAAATACACATATAATATATATCACAAAAATTGAAATACGCATGATAATTAAAACTATTTAGTTTTGAAACCAAACTCTAAGGGCATATAACAATAAAAGAAACAAAAACTAATATGCATATAACAAAAACTCTGCTAAATTAAAATAAAATAACCTATATTATCACATATACATATACACTTAAAAACCCTCCACAAAAACCTAAACTAAACCCTAAATCAAGATCTAAAATAAACCTAATTAAAGAATTAAATCCTAATTAAACAATATGAAAACCTAACTAATAAACTAAAACCTATTTAAACTAAAACCCTAATCAAACTATTAAACTAAAAATCTAATTAAACAAAAAACTAATTAAAATAAAACCTTAAAGTAAACTAAAACATAATTAAACTAAAACCTAATTAAAAAAAGTCAACCCACTAGCTATAGCAGGCCGCCGCCGCCCGCCCCCGCCCGCCAGCCGCCGCCCAGTGTTAAGTTACGATTTTCACTGGCGGTTGGCTTAACAAAACCGCCAGTGTTAAGTGATTTGCACAGGCGGTTCTTAACTCTGGCCCTCTATTTTATTTGCACTAGCGGTCGGTGAATGAAACCGCCAATAAAAAAATGCCGGGCGCCACTGTATAGCTCCTATGTACTAGTGTGGTTTCACTGCACATGCAAAATACAAAATCACGGCAGCAGTTCCTGACGTCGCGAGCCCCCCGGCGCCCCGACGTCGTGATCCTGCTCCCTGACATCGCGAGGCTGCGCCGCCCTGACGTTGCGAGCCCGCCGCCACCTCGCGAGGTCGCCGCCACCCGACGTTGCGAGGCCACCGCCGCCTTGACGTCGCGAGCCCTCTATCCTTATATGAGGGAGCATGTTCAGAAAAGAATGCAATGAAACACAAATAAAACAAGGGATTGACTTCCGCCCGGACGTCCGGCGCCTAGGAGCATCCGGACGCACCTCATCCACACATCCACCTCCCTGAAAACTCTCTCCACTGCTCAGCACTTGACTACTTCATCCGCATGGGCCTTCAGCCCCGCAGTGCTCCGTTCACCCACCGTATGCCCAAGCCCATCCCCCGCGCATGCCTGCGCCCCCGCGGTGCTCTCTTCCCGTATGCTCATCCCCACGCATGGCGAGCCTTTTCCCCCGCCGCACCGCGCTGCACCTCGCCCCTATCCATCGCCAGCCCCCATCCACCTCGCCCGTCACGGCCATGGCAGACACCAAGCCGCCACCATCCCGACGCCATGAGAGCCTGCCGCTGGTCCGGACTTCTTCTCCCGCGGTCGGAGGCTTGTGCACGCTAGGCTATTTGCTATCGACGTTTTTTCTAGATCTGAGCTCGCTTGCTATCGCAGTCTCCCACCAGGTAAGGCCATGGCTGCCGGTGATGCTGTTTTCAAGTGTTTCACATATTTTGGGCTTTATGTTTCAAATGCTTCATCGAAATGTTGCAAAAGTCTATCTGGGTTGTTGTTTAATTGCAATGGCAATATATGCATGTTGCAAGCCTGTGTTTGAATTATTTCATGTGTTTCAGACATTTTGTTTCAAATGTTTCATTCAAAATGTTTCAAAAGTAGATCGGGTATTGCACATGTTGCAAATGGCTACACACGCATGTTTCAAACACATATTTAAAATGTTTCATGTGTCTCCAGATGTATGTTGTACTTGTTTCACCTGCATGTTTCAAAAGTAAATCGGGTGTTGCACGACCTTGATGGCTTGCTGACGGAGAGCGGTTTGCCACAGGGCTTCGGCTCCTACCTCGTGCCGCATGCCTTGTACTCTCCTCTCCTCTTCTCTCCCTCCCTCCCTCCCTCCCTATCTCTTCCCTCCATCTCGTCATGGCAGTTCAGAGCTTGACCTGTGCGGGATGGGCATATGGTAGCGAGAGCTGCATGCATGCATGCGCCGGACGCAAGAGCAGGACCTCCGTCCATATAGACACCACCTCCAGAGTGGGATATGCGTGGGGCGGAAGGAGCTGTGCCCTCTCCTCTCCCTCCTCTCCCCTCCCTTCCCTTCTCTTCCCTCCATCTCGCCATGGCAGTTCAAGCTTGACTTGTGCAGGATGGGCACGGGGTGGTGAGAGCGCTGCGTGCGTGCGCCGGGCGCAAGAGCAGGACCTCCGTCCGTAAGGCGCTGCCTCCAGAGTGGGAAGGGATAGCGCGCGACGCGGAAGGAGCTGCGTCCGTCGAGGCCCGTGTCCCGGTCCGTAGGCCCATGTACACGTGTCCGGATAGACGGAGGTGGTCCGGACGCCCGCACCTAAGCATTACCAATAAAACAATCATCCTTAATGCATGATTTCATCCTTTGATCTCTTGCTTTTATGTAAAAAACACTATAAACTCAACTATTCTTTTTGAACGTACTCCCTCATGTAAGGATACAGCTAGGCCGCCACCAGTGGCGGAGCCACCAATATGGCGTGGTCTGGCAGCCGCCATACCTAAATCACATAAAAAAAATCGAATATATATAGTATATATACTGGTGATGAGTACGTACATGACTCGTCCCTGCCTGCTTTGCCAATTGTCAATTAAGCTGTTTGTACGTCTTGCTGGCCTAGCCTGTTCACTACAGTTGATGGGCCATAAGCCCAGTTGACCACAAGCTAGAAGGCCAGAACGTTGGGGGAGAATAGGGATCGACGTCAGTTTCGTAGAAGCCTGGCCGCTTCGACTCTTCCTATTCCAATCTACTGAATCAGATCGGCGAATTTGGGCGCAGACGGTAGACGCCGCCACATCGCGGACAGCAGACGGCGGCGGCCACGTACGGCTTCGGCATCCTCGCAATCGCCGATTCGCCGGCAACAGCACAACCAGTCAAGACGCGGACACGCGGTGCTGATCTGCAAGTGCAACATGGCACCAAAGAAGAAGAGTAGATATGTGATGCATTGTTTTGCTCATCGATTGCAGTTGGTAGTTGTTGCTGTCTCAAGATGTTGTTCTTCTATGGAGGATTTCTTTGAATATGTGACCTTGATAGTGAACTCTGTTGGTTCATCATGTAAGAGGAAGGACATATTGGTTGATCAACAACGTAGAAATATATTGGCTAAGTTACAGAGTGGAGAGATATTGTCAGGAAGAGGGAAGAATCAAGAAACATCATTGGCCAGACCAGGAGATACAAGATGGGGCTCTCATTATACGACTTTAGTTCGTATTGAATCTATGTGGGATGCAGTCATAAAAGTGCTAGAAATTGTGCACGAGGATGAGCGTAATCCATCTAGAGCAGGAGGATTGGTGCATTTAATGGAGTCATTTAGCTTTGTGTTCATCATGAAGTTGATGTTGCAAATCCTTCGCATTACAAATGAGTTGTCACTTCTATTACAGAGGAAGGATCAAAATATTTTTCAAGCTATGTCGTTGGTTACGGATGTGAAATCAAGCTTGATGAACTTGAGGACTCATGGTTGGGAACCATTATTTGAGGATGCCAAAACCTTTTGCAATAAAAATGATATCCCAGTACCAAAAATAGATGAAGCTGTACCAAGATGGGGTCGGTCAAGAAAAGGGGGGAGAAATAACATTACCGCAGACCATTTTTTCCGTGTTGATACCTTCTATGCAGCTATAGATGCTATCACCACAGAGCTAGATCATCGCTTTAATGACATGACTTCAGACTTGCTTCTTGGCTTTGCTTGTTTGGACCCAAGAGACTCATTTGCCAAATTTGATGTGGACAGAATTGCTAAGCTTACTGAAATCTATAATGCAGATTTCTCCGATGATGATCGTAACTGTATAAAAACAGACCTTCAATTATTCATCAGCCACATGAGAAGGTATGATGAATTTAGAGTTTGTTATGATCTTGCAAGCCTGGCTAAAAAGATGTTTGAAATGGAAAGAAATATTATGTTCTCTCGAGTTTATCGTATTATTGAGTTGGGGTTGCTACTGCCAGTGGCGACAGCATCGGTTGAGAGGGTCTTCTCAGTTATGAAGATTATTAAGACCGAGTTACGCAACAAGATGGGTGATGCTTGGCTTAATAACCTTATGGTGTGCTATATTGAGCGAGGCTTATTCAAGGAACTTGATCTTGCTGAAATTAAGAAAGAATTTCAAAAGAAAAGTAGAAGAATGCCTTTGCCAAGGCCTGTATCCAAATAAAGCTTTATTATAGGTATGTATAAAGAATCTTCATTTAGTGAGGTATTTTAAGTATCAATGCTTTACTTTTTAGATTTCTATTATGTTTGCTCCTCACAAAGAGTGTATATATATATATATATAGACACACACGCACATAATATTTTAGGGTGTGTATGTATAGTTGACCAATTACCCTTTACAAACTCGCCACACCTGAAAATAATTCCTGCCTCCGCCACTGGCCGCCACCACGTTTTTCTCTGCATGTGCACCCGATGGCGCGTGCCCTTCCACTGGTTAGTAAAACATTGTGCACACAGGGCAAGCAGGCTTAGGCGTCATTATCAGAGATGCCAATGGAATTCCACTTCTTACGGCTTTGGAGTACCTTGCGCCATGGCAGAAACGCCTAAGAAGCCGAAGCACTGGCTTGTCGAGAGAGTGTTCAGTTGGCATCGCTGTGGACAGTAGATTGCGAGTTTGTTTTACAAGCGGACTGCGCAAGGGTGTGAAGTTCCTCCAATCCGGGGAGGATCGGTCCTTGGAGCCTTCAATCATCACCTGAGACGACTTGTCTGGAGGACCTAAAGCTGCTTAGATAGGGAGAGAGCAAAATAAAGTACCACTACCACATAAGTTGGTGCATATTGCTGTTAGACTGAACCATGTCTCTGATAGCGTTTCGGAGTGTGTGCACTCTTTGGTTTGTAAAGATGATGCTTAATTCTTAATAAAGCTCTCCCCTTTGCTTATAATAGTATTAGATTAAATATCATACAAGTCCGCGGTCAGCCAAGCGTTGGTTCAGGCACTGTCCAAACCACAGCCGCGTGAGCGTGATATCCATTTGCTTCGGTCCAAAGTTGTCATGTACTCCCCTCGTTCATAAAAAATATATAATTTCGACTGTTGGGGATGTCAAATGATTTAAATTCTAAACAAAGTTATATAAAAAAAATACTAACACTTGTGATACAAAATAGATTTCCTCCGTTCGAAAAGAATACAATTCTAGCACAGTATCATAGTTAAACATCTTATGTTTGATGAATTATATATAATAAAAAATATTAATATTTATGATATCAAATAAATACTATTAGATTAATTACGAAATATACTCTCATAATAAATTAATTTAGAGTCATAAATATGAATAGTGTTTACTAGAAATTTAGTTAAATACTCCATCCCAAATTGTAAGTCATTCAAGAATCTTGGAGAGTCAAACTATTTCAACTTTGACCAAGTTTATACAATAAGATAATAATATTTACAATATCGACTAAGTATTATTAGATTCTTCATTCAAATATATTTTTATAGTACATTTATTTGGTCTCATAAATCTTTTTATTTCTCTCTATAATTTTGGTCAAAGTTAAGATAGTTTGACTCTCCAAAATTCTTGGAACGACTTACAATTTAGAACATAGGGAAGTATTAACTACTTTTTTTTATCAAAGACATTCACCTGGCTTTATTAGAAAGCTTAACGAACACCAACGATCCGAAGACTGGGGATACCAGTTTTACAAACTGACGCGCTGACACAACCACAGTTTACTAGCTCTATACAACTGCGGACAGAACTCAACTAACAAGAGCAGGGGAGCACAGTTGCTCGAGACAAAGGAAAAAACTAGACGACACAAAAGCAGCTTCAAGCTTCAAACTTGAGTCGCCACCAGCAGGTGCATCATCTCATCTGCCTTCGCTTGTAACTTCTTGTTCAGCATCGGGCGCGCCACAGCGTCGCCGTTGCCAGCATTTTGTGAATGACCGCCACAGGAGACGGCAAAAACTTCTTGTTGATTGCCGCATTGTTCCTCGTCTTCCAGATTGTCCACATTGCGCCTGCCAAAAAAGATAGAGTAGCCTTATGTGTCTTCCCTCTGCCACCCTCCGCAAACTTTAGCATGAACTCGGCACAACTGGAGGGGACTTTCACCCATCCTGAAGGCCTCTTTTAGAACAGACCAAACAAAGACCGCTATGGGGCACTGGAACAAAATGTGGTCATTGGTTTCTAAAGAGTCACAGATAATGCATTATTCAGGACCCGACTAATTATGTTTCTTCAACTGAACTGCGGATTGGATTCTGTCGTAGACAGCCATCCAGATGAAAATCTTGACTTTTAGTGGTATATTACACTCCCAAACATTCATCATCTGATTATCTCTAACACCACCACATGTCAATACTTTGTACAAAGATCTCACAGAGTACACCCTGGATTGCTCCAGCCCCCACAGTACCACATCCTGGCCCTCCTCCAGAGAGATTACCTCTAATAGGTTTTGGAGATAATATTAACTACTTTTAACGGTGCATAACCCGTTGTTACGTTCGTTCTCGGTCAGGAGTACTAAACTAATTACGAAATATCAACTAACTTGGAAAGCGCCTGAAAATAAACAAGACATTGATTATGCAAACCATATAACTGCTCTTACCACTGGCGTCTGGCTCTCGTCTTACCACCGGCGAAGCAGAGGCGTCCGTCTAGCTAGCGGAGGAGGCGATCGAGGTGCTTTTTTTTCTTTAATTTTTTTTTACGCCTCTCATCTGGATACAGCTGTAATATCTGTTTATACAGACACACACATCCACTCTACACACGCACACCACACTCGCATACCTCCTACACAGACAGACCTACAACTATACACAGACCGAAGACCGTGTCCTTTTGAGATCACCGAAATCCATGACTCCGTAGGTGACTGGCGCGTTACAATCCTATTGTAACACCACACGTGAGAGACGAACGTCTGAAATACCAAGCGGAGACGATTCATAATGGGGAAAAACCCCTGGTGGGAATCATGGGTCGAGCAGAGCTCGAACCCACGACCGGCCGCTTCACCAGCCGAAGCCATACCACTGGAGCTACGCTCGATTCCCATTTTTGCTTTAATTTTTTGTTTGGTCGTGTGACGGAAACGTACGGTACGTTACCGCTGCATGCAGCCTGCACGACAGCGTGGCAACTGCCAAGGCAGCCACCGAGGTAGCTGGTAGCCGCGGGCCACACGGCACGTACGATGAACCAAGCGTATATAGCGTGGGACCCGCAGTACGTGCTGCTCAGCTGTTATTTGGATCGACGTGTGCATATGCAAATGCATTGCAAGGCGGCGACCTCGATCGAGCTGTATTAAGACCCTGTCCGTACATGGCGAGCGAGCAGCTGTTTGTGGACTCTGTCTGCATTTGCATTTGATGACCACGGCTCCATCGTCACGATTGACGGCAGCAGGAACAGCGACCTGCGCACACGGTTAACCAGCATAAACCCGTGTTGTTAATAAATAGGCACCCCCGGCACTCCAGCGTCCCCACGAGCCACGATCGAGTTCACGTACGGCTTCAATTTCGGGCTCTCTCCGCCAGCAGGACACGACACTGATCACTCACTGCTGCCGCTCCGATCCGCAGCTAGCGGACAGCAAGGCCAAGGCGTGAGGGGCGTCGTCGACTCGTCGCCATGGCGAGCAACGCCTTGGGCATGCAGGGGAACGCGGCGGCCGGCGGCGCGTGGTCCTCCGGCCTCTTGCAACTGCTTCGACGACGTCGGCGGCTGTAAGTCGCGCGTGGTTATTCGAACCCAACATTAGCATTATTAGCTTGGTCGTCTTCGCGAGCTTGAATTGGCGGAGACGACTGGCCTCTCTCTCTGCTTTATCTGATGCGCGAGGTCGATCGTTGGTGCAGGCTGCCTGACGTTCTTCTGCCCGTGCGTCACCTTCGGGAGGATCGCCGGCATCGTCGACCAGGGAGCCACCTGTACGTATATCGAACCCAACGAAGCTACTAGCTAATGATCTTCTGAGCAATTAACGGATTAATTAAGCTAGCCACCTTACTCATCGTCGACCTTTCTTATACTAATTTTTTGCTAACAACAACAAAAAACTGATGGATGCAGCGTGCTGCGTGAGCGGGTCGCTGTACATGCTGCTGTCGGCGGTGACGGGGCTGGGCTGCCTCTACTCCTGCCTCTACCGCTCCAGGCTGCGGTCGCAGTACGGGCTCACGGAGACGCCCTGCGCCGACTGCTGCGTCCACTTCTGCTGCGAGGCCTGCGCGCTCTGCCAGGAGTACCGCGAGCTCAAGTCCCGCGGCTTCGACATGTCCGCCGGTACACACGTGACTATGTATTCATGTTCACTTGTGTGTAATTTTGATTTCTTTGCAGATATAGAATAATAGTTTTTCTCACAATAATCAATCAATATTAGTCGAAATCAGGATTTCTTTTCAAAGAAGCGAACAACACACGTTTTCCACGTCAAGGTTGCTGCTGATGATGATCTAGAGTTGCCGTCTCTGTTTCTTTCTCGCACGCAGGATGGCAAGAGAACATGGAGAGGATGGGAAAGCAGGCGCCGCCACCGCCCCACCGCAGCCGTACCCGGGGATGTCGCGCTAGTAGCGATGATTCTAAACTGAAGTATATATATATACGCGCCGCGCGGGTGCCAGATGCGCATGTACCTGCGTACCTGGCCGTCCATGTCAACTGTGTCAATCTGCCGACGTCTACGTCTACATCGAACTTGGCCTTGCGTTTCTTGCTTCAAGCTACTATTGCTATTTAATTTAAGTATATGTATTTTGGTGGTGCAATAATCGTTCGCGGTGCCTATATATATTTTAAGATCCCTTTGCTTTCTATACTATTGAAAAAAAAGGGACCAACTGCATTTGGTCCAGAATTCTATGTATATGGTTTTTCCCCGAGGAATATAATAAGTATATGTTCATATGGACAAGTTTTTCATTTCCTTTTAGTAACATCATCCGTTGTGTGTAAGAGTAAAGATAAGATAGAGTGTTATGCTAGCGCTTAGCCATTTTTTTTGGGCCAATTGCAATACTGCCCCTGTTCTGAGGCCCAATTGCTCGTTTGCCCCTCTTTTTTAAACTTTGCACGTTTACCCTTGTTTTTCGAAGCCGAAGGCACCGTCTACCCCAAATCAGTACACCGTGAGTTCCCGAATATTATGGCCTTAAAAAATCTCTGGTAAAATGAAAAAACGAAAAAAGACGAAAGTGCCCCTTATCCCCCCCACACACAGGCGCACTGCCTTTCTTCTCACATCACTCAAAATAGAATCAGGCCGGCGAGGGTAGGACACGGCGGGGCGACGGCCGATTCCGAGGCGGTGGGCGATGAGAGCGGCCTGGGCCGGCGGAGGATGCAGCCTGGGCGGCGCAGGGCCTGGCGGGCGGAGGACGCGGCCTAGGCAGCGCGCGGCCTGGCGGGCGTCGGCAGCGCGGGCGTCGCGTGGGCGGGCGAGAGTCAGGGCGTGCGAGCATCGCAGCGGCTTGGCTGGCTCAGCGGCAAAGCAGAACTGCTGCGACGAAGGTAGAGTAAGAAGCTGACGAGCGGGGTCCACTGGACAGTGAGAGAGGGATAGAGTTGAGTGGGGACGACATGTAGGGTCCACTTGACAGTGAGAGAGGGCATTTTTATCTTTTCCGCCTGTACTTAACACCGTTAAGTCCACTTAACGTAATAGAGGTAACTAGTGTCTTCGGCTTCGAAAAACATGGGCAAACATGCAAAGTTTAAAAAAGATGGACAAACGAGCAATTGGACCTCAGAATAGGGGTAGTCTTACAATTGGCCCTTTTTTTTCCTTTGTGTGTTGAGTTGGTGTGGGAATTCCACTTGGGAACGGGGAATTCTGCTTGGCACCTACACGAATTGTTTGCTTCCCTGTGAAACTCTAATTTGAAGAAACATCGATCGGGGAAGTTTAGTTGTTGTTGCTTCCAATGCAACAAGCCAAGCCAATATTGACAACCTAATAAATTTGACTGCAGTTTTGTTTCTATAGGCCACACACTACTAGAGAAACGGCTTTTACTCCACATTAAGTTTTGGCTTTAGTTTTGGTATTTTTTTTCGGGACTAAAGGTCTTTAGTCCCACCAACGGGGACTAAAAGTTAAATATTAGTCCCGGTTCGTAACATCAACCCGGACTAAAGGTAGACCCTTTAGTTCCGGTTGATGCTACGAATCAGGACTAAAGGGTCATCTACGTGTTAGTTTAAAAGGAAAACATCCTGTCTAAGTTTACATGTGCTCTGTAGGTAGGGTGGTAAACCAAGCCATGCATGATACTGTACACGAGGTCTTGAGTTCGAATCTCATAGGACATAAAATATTTTTTCATTTGCAGAGACCTTTAGTCTCGGTTTAATTTAACCGGGACTAAAGACCGAGACCTTTAGTCCCGGATTCCTATCCTGATTTTATTCACCGGCACTAAAACCAGTTTCCAACCGGGATTAAATCCCGTTTATCTAGTAGTGACAGCTTGGTCAGTCTAAAGTGGCTGATGCCAGCTACAAGGAATAATGTGTATGCTGCCATGTTGTTAAGGCAGCTAAGGTGACCTGCAGCGAAGGTTGAGTGTGGAGCAGACTAGACGAAAGTGTAGACGAGTAATACAGTACCATCGAAAGATGTGCATGTAAATTTAGTTATGCAATTTAATATTATTAATCAAGCAAGTTATTAGTAATCTAGTGACGATTTATTTATGTCCAACACCAAAAAAAAGTATACATGAATGTTTATTCTTCATAATGTTTTTTTTAAATAGGCAACATAAGGAATCTACTTTTTCAACATATGCATCATTTTTTTATCTGCATCCAGTACCCAATATCTGACACAATGTTATCCATTTTTTAAACATGCAGGTGACGTATATAGAGAAGCAACAAAACCAATCACAATATGCTGGTAAGCGCGCAAATGTGTGTTTGTTTTTTTTTTCTAGGTACTACATTTATAGCTCTGTTTGCTGAACCTGAAAACCGCTAAAAATAAATGCTGATGCTGATTTCTTGTGAGAGGAAAATACTGTAGAAGGGCTGAAAAATAAGCGGTTTTAAGGTTTAGCGAACAGAGCCATAGTATCTTTTTAGGAAACTATATATGCAAATGTGTTTCTTTTCTGGAGATGGGATATTAGACAAAAAAGAAACAAATAACATTATGAGATGAGCTTACTGCATATTTTTTATTTTTGGAGAATATTATTGTCCATTTCTGTGAAATTTTACATGCAGTAATGTCTTTTTCAGTCAACATATACAAAGATCATGCATATGTTATGTGTCATAACTGGATCATCCATTCTTTATGCGTCCTCCATCATATTTGCCCTAACGAGATCATGTATATATTGTGTCATAATTCAACCAATACCTTGCTACTAACTAGTAGGACTGTCGGAGTAACATTTTAGCTAAGCATGACTACTAGTAATTTTTGTTTGAGGACTCCAGGTCGTTGCATGTATTCAGTAGCAGTAGTACACTTAGTTCCAATTAGGAGATGCTGGAGAAGAGAGAGTATTCCAATTAGGAGATGCTGGAGAAGAGAGAGTAGCAGAGTGTAGGTTCACTGCTGGCAAATTTGTAATGCTTTTGGGATGGACGTGAAAATCTGGCTTCATTTCTTTTGGTACATAAACGAACCTGATTACTTTTTTGTATTGCTGGGCTAGTGGGTCTGTTAGTTGTGTTTATGAAATCAGCTCACCTGTAACAACATTTTTACTGCCTGTGCACTATGACTAGTTAAGGTACAATACAACTTATATATATATATATATATATATATATATATATATATACTAACATGAATTGAATGTCGTTTCTTCATAATGTTAATGAACTGGCTTGAATTCAAATTTTTATGTGGCTCATGTTTCATAGGCAATCTGACACTAGTGCAGAAAACAACAAACGTGACACGCCGGCTAGAGACGTTTGTTTATAGATGTCACAAAAATTATATTACAGATGGTTCAACACAAGAACCGTCTATGCATATTATGACATAGCACCACATCCAATACCACCGTCTGTAACAACATAATATTATATACGTTTTGTCACATAATCTGTCTGTAAACTATTAACGACATATGTTATAAACAACTGTCTATGAATCTGTGTCAGAGACGGGTATAATAGTTGAGATTGTTTATCTTTGGTACCCGTCTGCTAAATAATACATATCCGGGACGGTTATTATTTCAGAGACGGTTTTGGTTGTAGTCCGTCGCTTTTAACAAAGAAAGTACATGGTATTATTTTTTCTCCATCTACAATTAATCTGGTTGGCGCGGACGGCGTCGCTGGCCGGATCGATCGGGTCATCCATGAGCTTAGCTTGAAGATCGTGTGCACGGATATATACACCCGGTGGCGCGGGCCGGGTGCGCCGCCTATACACGGCCGCCGGCGATCGACGTGCGCGCGAGCATATCGATATAGCTCGATCTCTGCCATATTTGCTGTACGGGTCGCCCGCAGCGTCGACCGATCGGCCACGCGCGTGAGCTCTAGCTCCATGAGCTGGTGACTACCTACCAGCTGCAGCTAGCTTGCATACGACATATGTTTGCATTTTATATTACCTAGTGTGCATACTGACCGCATGGTCACCTTGCATTATGGTTGCAGGGCTTTTGGTGTTTCAGATTACCAAAAGAAGGCTGATTATAAGGGTGTATTTTCACATGCCACTAAATTTACGGTATGTATTTTTGTTGTCTTTTTGTTAAATGGGTTCAAGTAAGCACCATTGAGAGATTTGATGCTTAAATTTTTTTGCAAGTGCCACCGGCAACCCAATGACCACACTTGTGGCTTCTACACTGCACATCACATGACGTTAGTATTAACGACTGCAACCTGTAAAGATCCTTCGGCATAATCTCGAACCCTGGAGCTAGAAATGGCTCCTCTATGTGCTGTTTTAATAATTGTTTATCTTGCAGGTTGTGTTTTTGTATGGTAGGATTTTGAGGTGCCAAGTACAGTCCTGAATAGAAATGACCTGTGTGGAATCCAAGAAGCCATTGCATCATTCCTAATGTTGCAATTGAAGGGGCACAATATAGGCGGCTGCAAGTTGTGCAGATCGATCGCTTGTGTGAACCTTGGCCTGAAGATATATTATATCCTTCGTGGGTATGTTTTTTTGTTGTGTGCCAGGATATATTGAGCACATGTTGTAATCCTGATGGATGATTAAGACATGCATTTGGGCCGCCAATCCGCTATAATTTTTCAAAATTTTAAAACCGGATTTGTAAGATTTGTTTTGTGACGGGCATAGATTTGAACGTCTGTGATACTTGCACCTGATGTCCCTGAACCAAAAATCTGAGGCGGGCTGCAAAGGAGCCGTCGCAAATTTAGTACTAACTTTGAGACGGTTTTGATATATAACCGTCTTCAGTATATAACTTATCAGAGACGGGTAGTTCCCAACAACCGTCATAACTTCATAATTTCAGAGACACTAATTTGTCGACAACCGTCTGTGTTGATAGACTATATGAAGACGGTTGTTTCTTTAAATGTCTGTGATGGTCAACTAACGCAGACGGGGATGAAACAGGCATTGCTGTTTTGGTATATTACAGATGGTGAGACAACCGTCACTATTAGTGGCAGCATCACAGACGAAAATTCTCAGACGTCTGCAAAAACCGTCACTAATGGACATTTGTGACCGTCTTTGATTGTCCTCTCTGCACTGGTGTGACCAGCATTTGCAAGCACCAGCGAGTGCATGCAGCTATACTGGCAAAGTTTTGCACAATGTTTGTGCCCTGTTTTGTAAAGTTTTCTGACATATTTTATTCTTTTTTCACACCTCAATTAAGTTGGTACTTTCAGACAATAATATCTTCTCATATAGGCAACATAATTTCATATGCACCCCTTTTCCATCTAATAACAAGTCTCTAACATATTATCATTTTTTAACATGCAGGCCATGTAATCCTGACCTTGCGGCATGGGGGTTGTCTACTTTTTCCTAAAAGCAAATATGTGCTTTTGCCTAGGGACTAGGTGTATATTGGTGTGGTATAGAAAAAACTAGAGATGCAAATGTGTTTTCCAGAGATGGGATGACAAACGCAAAATCAATCAGCCTACTGCATATTTCTGTTTACTGAACGTATACATTCTAGTACCTAAAACCATATTTCTAGTTTTACAAATTGTATCAGAAAATTCTATACCCAAGGTCCATGATGGATGTACAGATTTGTAAACGTGTTCTTCCGAGATAGAGCATTATGAATACTTTTGGAGTAGGCAAAGCAGCTCTTTTCATATCTGATCGTTTTTGGATTTTTTTTGGCTGTTTTGGGTTCCGTGGGAGTTGGAGGTGGCTTCCAGCCGGCGGCACCATTCAAGTGTTGTAGTTGCCTGGAAATTTTGCCTTTCTCTTTTTCTATATGATCTGAGAGCCGGCGGCGTCATGAAAAAGCCGGCGACGTACCAGGATTGGCAGATTTGCCTTTTCCCGCTATTGGTATCTTCCTTTTTTTAAAAAAAAAGCCAGCGCAGCGATTACTAAGAACCTGTTTAGATTGTCGTTAGATGCCAAAAGTTTCGTCACATCAATATTTAAATACATGCATGAAACATTAAATATTGATGCAAACTAAAACTAATATTACAGTTTCACAAAATATTGCGAAACAAATCTTTTAAGGCTACTTAGGTCATGATTGGACACTATTACAAAAGTTAGCACATTACTATAGTAAAATATTTTACACAATATTCAATCTAAACACACCTAAAAATTGGATATAATTAGAACATCACCTTACTAAAAACAGCAGCCGTGGGCCCCGGCACGATGAAACCAAAGCGTAGCGTGGGACCTGCAGTACGTGACTGTTATTTGGATCGACGTGTGCATATGCAAACGCAATACATGGCGAGCGACCAGCTGTGCTGTGTGTGGACGATTCTGCATTTGATTATCACGGCTCGATCGTCACGGTTGACGGCAGCACGTACGAACGCACGGTTAACCATCATGAGGTTAAATAGGCACCACCCCCCGGCACTCCAGCGTCCCCACGGTCTCGAGTATTCGAGTTCACGAAATCACGACTTCATGGGCTCTCTCCGCCAGCATGAGGACACTCATCACTCACTGCTGCGTATGGAGGAAAATGGCACGGATATTTATCCGATCGTTCGTTCGACCGAATCTGTTTAGAGGTGTTTAGATCTATCCGTATCCGAGTCCGGATATTCAATATCCGATATCGTATCCGTATCCGAATACTCAAATCATATATTTATGATGTCGACATCCAATCGTATCCTATCCAGTATGGCTGACACTATCCGTATTCGAATTCGAATCCGACCAGAAATATGAAAACAAATGTAATATCAGTAATATCCGTTCGTATCCGATCCGTTTTCATCCCTGCGCCACTCCGATCCGCAGACCATGGCCTACGACGCCTTGGGCGTGCAGGAGGACACGGCGCCCGGCGCATGGTCCTCCGGCCTCTGCGACTGCTTCGACGACCTCGGCGGCTGTAAGTCATGGTTATTCAAACCCAACGGCTAGGCTGTAATTCTATGGCTGAGCTGAGCTGAAATTCGGATAAACTAAATTAATAAGAGAGAAAAAATCTAGTTCTCTGATTAAAAATAAGCTGAATCTAGGTTAAGCGAACCTTGCTAGCATGAGCTTGGTCTTCGCGAGCTTCGCTGGGACTACTGGCTGGCCTCTGTGCTCTCTCTCATGCGTGAGGTCGATCGTTCGTGCAGGCTGCCTGACGTTCTTCTGCCCGTGCGTTACCTTCGGGAGGATCGCCGGCATCGTCGACCAGGGAGCCACCTGTACGTGTATATATATGGAGCCGAACGAAGCTACTAGTACTACTCTATTTGTTACTAGCAATTAATGAATTAAGCTGGCCACCTTAATTACGCATCGTCGACCGGGGTCGGTTGCTTTCTTTTATATATATATATATATATATATATATATATATATATATATATATATATATATATATATATATATATATATGGAAATTATTTTCTACTCCCAGGGAGTAGTTACTCCCATGTTTATATATTAAGATTTTGGGTATGTATGACCAAACAAAGTATATGTATGCGAAGTATATGATCATACTAGACCATCTATGGTGGTATATTTGTCAAGTATGCATGCATACATCGAGTATGTGGTCATACTTATTTTATATACTACAGTAAGTGGCATTTTCGTAATATATTAAAAAGTATGAGTTCCTTTAAAAAATTTTCGCGTAGGAAGATTTGGAGCACCATAATATGAGTATGTAAACATACTCAAAGTGATAAATAAGTATGAACACATACGCAAGGTGGTTTTTTAAAGATGGGAGTAACTACTCCCGGGAGTATAGAAAATGCACCCTATATAGGGAAATTATATATATATATATATATATATATATATATATATATATATATATATATATATATATATATATATATATATATTTTGCTAACAACAACTGATGGATGCAGCGTGCTGCGTGAGCGGGTCGCTGTGCATGCTGCTGTCGGCGGTGACGGGGCTGGGCTGCATCTACTCCTGCCTCTACCGCTCCAGGCTGCGTTCGCAGTACGCGCTCACGGAGACGCCCTGGGCCGACTGCTGCGTTCATTTCTGCTGCGAGTCCTGCGCGCTCTGCCAGGAGTACCGCGAGCTCAAGTCCCGCGGCTTCCACATGTCCGCTGGTATGTACACACACGTGATTACGTGCGTCCATATATATCGCTGTAACCTTCACGCGCGCGGCGCCCCTAGTGCACCGATCTTCAGTTCATCAGAGGACCCAAACGTTTTCCCGTCAGGGTTGCTGCTGATGACGATTGAGATTATCCCGTCTCTGTTTCTTTCTCGCACGCAGGATGGCAAGAGAACATGGAGAGGATGGGGAAAGGCGCCGCGACCGCTCCGCCGCCGCAGTACCCGGGGATGGCGCGTGAGTAGTGAGTGATCTTGATCTAAACTGAAGTATATATATATATATATATATACGCGCCGCGCGGGTGCCAGATGCGTATGTACCTGCGTACCTGGCCGTCCATGTCAACTGTCAAGCTGCCGACGTCTATGTCTACATCGATCTTGCCGTTGCGTTTCTTGCTTCAAGCTACTACTATTGCTATTTAATTTAAGTATGTAGTGTATTTTGGTGGTGCAATAATCATTCGCGGCGTGCCTATATATATTTTAAGATCGCTGTTTGCTTTCTACTGTGTACGATAGAAAAGAAAGGGCCAACTGCATTTGGTCCAGAATCTATGTATGGTTTCTTTTCACTTCCTTTTTAGTGACATCATCGGTTGTGTTTAAGAAAAGATGAGATAGAGTGTTATGCTAGCGCTTAGCCCCCGTCCCCCCTTTTTTTTCTTTGTGTGTTGAATTGGTGTGGGAATTCCACTTGGGAATGGGGAATTCTCAGCTTGGCGCCTACACAAATTGTTTGCTTCCCTGTGAAACTTTAATTTGAAGAAACATCGATCGGGGCAGTTTAGTTGTTGCCTCCAATGCAACAAACCAAGCCAATATTAACCAACCTAGAAAATTTGACCGCATTTTTGTTTCTAGGCCACAGCTTGGATGCCAGCTACAAGGAATAATGTGTATGCAGTCGCGCTCGCCCGACTCCCGGGGCCCGGCAAGGAAAACAGCCGCCTCACTTTGGCCGGATTACCGCCCTGTTTAGGTGGAGACGTGGGCATCTTACTTGACAAAAACTGATAGATAAGAGTTGTCTTTTTTTTGGCGGGAAAGATAAGAGTTGTCTTAAAAGTAGTAGGTTTTTTTTTTTTTTTTTTTTTTTGCCGGCCATGCAAGTGTAAATAAGATGTGTTTGGTTAATGTTTTGGACATGATAAACTAATAATATGATGACACATATGATTTCTGCTATAATGTAACTTTTAACACTTATGATAAATAATATGAGGATCAATATAGCTTTAAAATAATTATCATAAATAATCATAATCTAGATTGCAAAATAAACTTTATATTGATGAACAATAAAAGATCCTTGGGTGAACAGTAACATGGTTATGATTTTGAGTGAAATCCACTGGGGTCCCTAAACTTGTCCCGCATTCTCGTCTAGGTCCATGAACTCTGCAAACCAGGAATTCAGGCCCCTAAACTTGATTAATGTACCAGTGGAGGTCCAGACCACGAATGGAAAGACTGTTTTCACCCTCTGCACTGCCAACGTGGCTGGTGGGCGTTCTAGCAGGAAATCTCCCGCCATTTTCTTGGCCTAGGTTGCATTTGGCCCCCTGACTGCACCCATATTCTTCACTGTCCTTCCCTTTTTCCCATTCTCCTCCCTCCAGAGTGTCATGGCTGGCCGTGGGAGCTCAAGCTCTGGCCGTGCGAGCTCAAGCTCAAGCTCAGGTGAAATGATGTATGCCATCAGATGTATGCAAGGAAATGTATTGATACAGTACCATAATGGATATGTATGGCCTCATGTTGCCCTTTGAAAATTTTGCACACAGTAGACAGAATGCAATAATATTGACTCAGATGGACACAATATGCAGCTAAACCATCAGGCAACCACTCTCATAGAGTTTGGTGCAATATTACAGCCTACATGTAAGCATCCATCAAGTTTGGTGCAAGCTTACATCACATACCAGAAGCTACATACACTATGTGGTCAATTCAGGCGTTAACAGAGAAAGCACAGTAGGCTGCAGCTCCCCTGCACCTGTATGTGTGTGCTATCTATCTTAGCAGCAAAAGCTCCTCTGCACCCATTGGCACAATTAGGTTTAACCCTTGTCTTTCATTTCTTGGCATCTTAATATCAACTCTGTGCTTCAAGCTGTATTCTGTGATTGCTTTTCTCAGCAGTTGAACAGTTGAGAAAACCATGCCAACTCTGAAAGTAGGATTCACCAGATCATCAGGGTTAAAAGATCTGAATTTCATCTTCATTTGCCTTTCACCATCTGACTCAGCATCCAAGTCAAAGTCATCATCAGTACTGTCTTCTGTTTGGGTGGGAACAGATGAGCTTGCTAATGCCTCTTTGCCCTTGTTCATCTTGTTTCCCCTTGCTGCACCCCCATCTATGACTTCTTCATCTACATTGTCATCAAACAAGTCATGATCACCATCTTCTAAGTCATAGTCACTGTCGACGTAACTTGAATCTTCACTGTCATCAGAAAGCATGTCTGCAGCAGCATTACCTTGGCTTCCAACCTCTATGTTATTGTCACCAGACCTCTTCACAGGGCTTACAACTTTTGGTAACTCAGCACTTGGGTTTAACAATACATCATCCCGGCCATTACCCCCTGTGAACTTGTAGTGCTCAAAATAAAGCACAAAGTTCTTCACCTTATCTGTAACTTTTTCCATTACCATACAATCTTCATTTGAGGAAACGATTCTAAGTCCATCACTTAAATCTTTCCCAGGCAGTAACCAATACACGCTCACGTTGTTAGTCAGGCTAGAATCTAGCTGCAAGATCAGGTCCTCTATCCACACATAGCACCAGAACTCTACTTCCAAGTTGTCATACCAGGTCACTTTACCATTTACATAAGTTCTGTTGGCACCATGACCGCAGAAAAACCCTCCATGATGTACTTCTACTAAAAATTCATTGAAACTAGGACCTACATTATACAAATAGGAATCTTCATTTAACAACATCAGACTGCAAACCTGGTTGCCAACAATTTTTGACCTAACAACATGCATCCAAACCCTAGAAACACCAATTTTACAACAATAGTACACAAACTGGGCAACACAACTGCATCCAAACCCTAGGTTTTCAAAGATTGCTCAAACATAGCATGTTGAACCAGTCATCTACTTCCTGCGGAGGAGGATCTTCATCCCTATCCTACTCAAACTGCAAGAGGATAGGCCATACAGAGACTCATCATACTCTGGCGGAGGTTCTCCTTCCTTACGGAACCTAGGAGCCATGGGGCTGGTCGCCTTCCTCTGCAATGGCGGCCACGCAGAGCCCCCGGCGGCTGCGCAGAGCCCCGGGCGTCCGCGTAGAGCCCCGACGTGCTCTGCCCCAGATGCCGCGCAGAGCGCCGCCTTCCTCTGCTCCGGCTTCCGTGAACTCCGGTGTCCGGCTTCCGCGAACTCCGGTGTCCGCCTTCCTTTGCTCTGGCTCGCCGATGTCGACCTCCCTGCCCCTCCGACTTCGCCCCCCTCTGACTGAGACCCGACTAGGAGGATGCAGGGGTCACTAATGAAGACACGAACCCAAAGAGGGGGCTCCTCAAAAATTTGGACAGCCCACGAGATGCTCCCACACTGGCCCACTAGCCACGTTGGCAGTGCAGAGGGGGAAAACAAACTTTCCATTCACGTTTGGACCTCCACTGGTCCATTAATCACTTTAGGGGCCCGAATTCCTGGTTTCCAGAGTTCATGGACCTAGATGATAATGCGGGACAAGTTTAGGGACCCCCAGTGGATTTCACTCTATGATTTTTTTGTAGGCAGTACAAAATAGGGCAAAAGTTAACAATACAAAACTGCACAATAATTATTTTTTGCTAATTAATTTTTGCTACCCACTTAATTATCAGCTCGTTTTCGGTGGCCTGGACTTTTATGCCTGGACCAGACAGGTGGCCCATGGTTGCAACCAAATAATGGATCCCGGGCAAGACACAGGCAGCCATCCACCCAGGCTGATTGGCTCCAGGCCTACATGTTAATGCCGATTCTTTAGCTGTGATTTCATTTACTTAGAGTCTGTTTGGATGTATGTACTCGTTAAAACACATATTTAGTTAGGTATGGATTGAAGTGTATAAGTTAGTTTAATTTCCCCCCGAATGCACTTCAACACATGTGGATTGAGTTGGATACAAGTGTAGCCAAACAAAACTTAAATGGTATACATGCATGATTCTAATGATAGTGTCTACAAAAGCATATATCTTCCAATTCATTTTTACCATAATATATTAGTTGATTTTATTTAGAAAACAAAATTGCATGTAGTTATATTTCAATGTGAAAAAAATGATGTTTCAACCCTGCGCGTGTTATACTCATAGGCATAATAGCATTTGGTATGAATACCAACTAAACAATAGTTTTCCTCAACACTGATATCGATTTTAGCTTAGCCACCATCCAAACAAGTTTAATATGAAGTTTGGCGCTAATCTGATTTCAACATGGGCAAATTTTACCTTACCTCTAATTAGGGCTTATATTCAAACACACCCAACGTAGCTATCATTTATTTAGTACTCCCTCCATCTCAAAATAAATGACATTTATGACTAGTAGACTTTCTGTTTGACCATTCATCTTATTCTTTTTTACAAATATTAAGATAAATAAGTCATTATTAAAGTATCTTTAATCGTAAAATAAGTCATAATAAAATAAATTATTTATAAAAAATGAATAAGATGAAAAGTAAAACCATAAAAAGTCAAAATGTCACTTATTTAAGGACGGAGGAATTACTTATACTTGGTTCTAAATAGCACCAGGGTCCCATATACAGACATGTGTTGGGGACAGAAATCTGGGGGCACCAGAGGCTTATGACCTTGAGACGCTAAATACTAAGACCATGCAAATCATGAAGTTTTTTTCATGCTTATCTCGACTCTCACGCAGTTGCAATGCCCATGAGGCCTGTTGACAGATACTAACGCTATCCAAAGAATGTAGCCAATTCTATCCTCTAGCAATGGTAACAATACTTCTCAACGCAATCACGGGGATTGTCAATCCCTATGCTCTAAAGGATAGTTGATGCGATTCTACAAGCGCACAGAACTATCGTGTAGCACTTTACCTGGGAGCACCAGGTGCCGAATTTATATTTTCCCAAAGGAAGGCGGGGTTTTGTGATTCCAAGGGTATGATAGTCAAGGATCTAGATATGGATAAATGGGGTAATAACCTTAGTAAGGATAAATCAATGATGTATAACTAAGGTGGAAACACGCACTGGGTAGCTCTGGAGTTTTGGGGGAGAACTCTATCTCAGTAAAAGATCTAATGATTGTTATACCAAAGAGACTTCTATACTTGGGACACGCAAAGTCCTAAACTCGCCGGGGTTCGATTGATTAGGCACCGTACGTCCCGAAGTCCTACGCTTATACCGGATACTAGGCCGAACGTGGTGGAATACAGAGGATCCTAGGGCTGTCACCACCTAGCACCTACCACTACTATCCGTGGGCCTAATGGCACTCAAGGGTAAGCTATAGCCTAAGCACCTCGCTTAGTCTATAAAACTTACTACTCTAACTCTGGCCAAGGAATTAGAGCACTCTAACCAAGTAATGAGCAAGTATAGAGCTACTTAAAGTAAAACAATAGTAAATGAAGAAGGGGATCTTTATTACCGATAAGAGTGAAGAACACAGCAGAGGAGATCGCCGACAAGCTCGGCTCCACCACAGACTTCTTCCTTCTCCCGACTTCTCTCCAACACTCTACTCTTCTCTAGCTAACACTATTCCTAAGAGCAGAGCTTTGCTAGAGAGAGAGAGAGAGGAGCTAATGAGCTGAATCTCAAGTGTATCTTTGTGTTTCTCTAGTGGTGTTTCTAGGTGTTTCCTAGCTATGTTTCGACTTACAAGTGAGGATCCCACCCCTATTTATAGTGTAGGAGTGCACCAGGGGTACTTGTAGGCTTGCTGGAAGGGGGTGGCGCGAAGGAGGGGGCGAGCGCCCCCCCTCTGGCTCCCACGTCGCAGCTGAGGTGCTGAGGTGTCTTGCCATGCTTTAGTTTTGCTTGATTTCGCCATTTTTGCTGCATACACAACATTTCTCCAAGGACATGTGGAACTAGGTAAGTTTCAAGGTAGGTTCTTTGCATTTCATGTGGTTTTATCTTAATTATGGGTGAAATGTTGACGGTAAAACAGGGTGTTAGCGACCATCAACAAACTCCCTCAAGCTAACCTTTTGCTTGTCCTCAAGCAAAGACATGATTTTAATATGGCAATGTTGGATCAAGAATTTTCTTTATTGTAACAATTCACAAAGATCTTGCATACACACCAACACTAATCTAGTATTGAGCATGATTTAGAAATTCATCTTATGTCTTAAATATATGGGGCTTATAGCTTTTTCACCATGGGTCATGCAAAAACAAGATAGCATAGATAAGTAGATACTTCATCCTTTTCTTTGGTAGAGTGAGACCATTAACTAGAGAGTTTTTATTCTTTTGAAAAAGAAAATCTTGCTTTGGTTCCTTTAATGGCACTCTCAACCACTCCTTAATGTGATGAACCTCACAATAGCTCAAAAGAGCTTTTCATGTCTATCCTAAGCTTATGTGGGGTTTATAGGATTGGAGCAAAAGCATACTTGAACTGAATGTATTGCAAGATTAGACTCCTAGATCACAGGGAGCAACAAGTCATAAAACATGATCAAGAAGTGCAAGTGTAAATTATTTGGTGGGCTCCTTGAGACTTATTCCTTTGCCTTAGACAGGGGAGAGCAAGGTTACTGGATACATAGTTTTTTTTGAAGAAGGTATATGGGCACCTGCCCATGGGACATTTGTCCTCTTTTGTTTTCCTTGAGCACTTGCTCTTCTTTTTCAGTAACCTATACTCCCCATCTATCAAAAGGACAAAAGTTGATTGTGGTTGGTTGTCTCAATTGGTGTGTGGAGCATAGATGTGTACTTCCAGTGTAGAAGTAATACATAGGCGGCATGTGTATGTGATCTTGATCAAAGAATATGACTAGTTTCTCTACCTAGATCAAATAAGTTCTAAGCAAGCTCAAAGCAGACAAGGGCTCTTTTGTTTTGGTGGTTTTAGTAGGTTGTGGATGTATGGCCTGATGGTAGGTATTTAATTCCATAAAGGAACCATGAGCAAGAATTTGAATTTTATAAATCAAAATCTCTAGTTGGTTCTCACTCATTCCTTAGATCAGGCAAAAGTTCTACTTATACCAATTTCAATCTTGCAAGAGCATAACTTAGATTATTAGCATGTGCAACCCACAATAGTGTTTGACTTAAGACAAAATTCAAATATCACACTCAAAACTTTCATAGTAAGGATTGCATAATAAGATTTTGCAAATCATCATTGAGCAATTGTTCATTATTTCAACAAAGACATAGCATATTCTTTTTCTTATCATTATTTTCATTTATTTATTGTTATGCAATAACATTATAACTCATAGTAATTAAGAAAAAGAATTGCTGGGGTTAGAAACCATACCTTGGCGAGGATGACGGCTCCCCCAAGCTAGCTTCTTCTCCAAGATCGGATTCTCCTCTTGGTCGGGTTGTTTCCTCCTTTACTTCTTATTATGATCACTAGGCTTTGCATTTTATTCTACTTTTATTATTGCTACTATGACAAACCAAATTTATTTTATTTTATTATTATTTTTTCATCTCTCTTTTACTATGGTTTTAATGCAAGACATAAATTTAAACATGCTTCTAATAATTAATTGATTCAATGCATGAAGAAGGGAAATATGCCAATACAATAATTAAAGAGAGAGATATAATACTTACTTCCATAGCTGTCCTTCCTCGGAAGGAGGTTCTTCCTTGATTGATGTCTTCTTCTCATCTTGTCCCTCTTTAACGGTAGCGGGGTCTGGTGTAGAGGCTATAGATGATGGTTCCTTCCTAACCACATCTCTGTCTTTCTTGTTTCTCCAGATTCTTGGTTTTCTCCTCCTCATGGATCGACTCTTATTTTCCTGCATGTTAGTTGCATGGTGCGGTGCACAAGAGAAAACAAATTTTTCTTTCTTCCCATTTATATAGAAATCCATGCTACCACTAGCAACAAATATGCATGCATTCACAGTATTCAAGAAAGGTCGGCCTAGAATGAGGGGTAAGTTGTCCCTATTACCCATGTCTAAAATCATGAAATCGGCAGGCACAAAGTTGTTTCTTACTTTTACCAGAACATCACAAAGTACTCCTTTTATGTAGCAAGTTGTTTGATCAGCTAATTGCACATATGCAAAAGTTGGTACTAGTTTAGTGTAGAACAAATTTTCATAATGTTCTTTAGACATGATGTTATTGCTAGATCTTAGATCACATATAGCATTATGGAACTTTTGAGATTGAATAGAACAAGATATGACAGGGGTTCCAGGATCTCCCTTTTTAGTTGGAAAATTCCATCCATCAAGTTCATAGCCATGATAACTAATAGTAACAAGATTAGCAGATTTCAGGCTTTCCTGGTATTCTATCTTTTTCAAAAGATGGAATTGCAACTGCTAGTTGTGCTAATTGGGTTTCAAGCATCTTATTGAAACTAAGTTGATTCTTAATTGCAGAAGAGAAATCATCCAATTTAGCATTTATGCTATCTAGCATCCTATCATTAGCATGGAGCTTCTTGTTTATACTATCAGTTATTCTACCTTGACCATAGACAAGATCTTGAAGAGAAGGGTAGTTATTACCTTGGTTATTTGGACATTGCGAAGAATTGAAGGTGTTACCTTAAGAATTGGAGCGCTGAGTCCATCCTTGATTTGAAGAACTGAAAATTGTTGTCATTGCTGATGAAGTTGAGGTCTTCATGTATCTCAGGACAACGGAGTCCAGAATGGCCAACTTCTCCACAGACTTCACACGTCATGTGAGTCTCCATGGCTTGCACGGTCTCAGATGTACGCATCCTCTCGCAATTTTCTAGCCTTTTGGCCAGTAGGTCCACTTTAGCTGCAATCATGTCAGCTTCCTTTAACGAATGCATACCTCGCTTGCGCGGTTGCAGACGTTCCTCGTTCCATCCTTAATTAGACACCATCTTCTCGATCAAAGCGTTCGCATCTGAAACTTTAAGAGAAAAGAATGCTCCACCGGCGGCAGCATCTAGATGGCTTCTATCAAGAGGGGTTAATCCATGGTAGAAGTTTTGGATCAAAAGCCAATCCTCCATACCATGGTGTGGACAGGCAGTGACATATTCTTGCATTCGTTCTTAAGCCTCGGGAATCGATTCATCGGCTTGTTGTTGGAAACTAGAGATCTTATTGCGAAGAGCATTGGTCTTGCCTAGAGGAAAGAATTTCACTAGGAAAGAGTTGGAACACTTTTCCCATGTGTCCACATCATTTTGGTTCATATAGAACCTTTGCTTGGCTTTTCCTAACAAGGAGAAAGGAAAGAGTCACAAACGAATTGCGTCTGGGGTTACTCCTTTAATGGTAAAGGTGCTGCATGTAACAACCCTAAAAATCCACACAACATAAAAATCCCAACCAATTAAAATTTTTCATTTATTTATTGTGAAAACCCATTTTTCTTGTGCAAGCATATATGTTTCATTATGAATTTGGTAAATAAAGGAGTATAGCTTGCATTTTAATTCCATTCACATAGAATAATAGCCTATGCATCACATTTGGGATTTATTGCAATTTATGTTTGTATTTACTCAATATTTAAAATGGGCAATATATGTATATATACACTAAAATGAAAATAGAAAATGGAGAGAGAGAGTTAGGCCAGCCTAAACCAGCCCGGCCTTCTTCTCCTCACCTCACCCGCGCGCGCGCTCTACCCCGCCTCCCCGCGCTGGGCCGGCCCAACACCGCGCGCACGCGCGATGCCGACCGCATGCGCGCGCGACCGTTTCATCCGCACCCACTGCCCCGCAGCCGCTGACCGCCCGGCCCCGCATGTCAGCCGCCTTCCCCTTCCACTGTTTCTCTTCCACACGAAGACGACGCCACCGGGTCACGCAAATGGCGTGACCAACAGCGCCACGCATGGCAGAGCCCTGACCCCGCTGTCCCCCTCCTGTCTCCTCCTTTCTTGGCCGCCAAGCGAACCCGCGCCCATCCGGAGCCCTAGATCCACTCGAGCCACGGCCCTTCGATCGGTCGAGCGCGATCAGGACCGTTCACCATTGGAGCTGGCCAAGCTCGCCTATAAAAAGGAGCTCACCCCGAAGCCCTACCCTCATTTCCCCTCGCCGCCACCGCGGCACAGACCGGCACACTGCACCAAACCGAGAGAGAGAGAGCGTAGAAGAAGGGCGGAGCAGAGGAGGAGAAGCTGCCGGAGCGCCGTCGCCGCACGCCGGAGCCGGACACGGAGGAGAAGCCCGAGCTGCGGACGAGGAGCGGGATGGCACTGTGATCGCTCTGCACGGCTCCGACTCACCACTGCATCGCCATCCTAGCTTCACCGACACCACGGTGAGCCACCGCACGCCATGTCCGAACCTCGCCCTGCTTTTGCCATGGCGTTCCGCCCACGGGACGCGCAGGCACGAGCCTTTACCGGCTCAGGAAGATCACCTGCACCATGCACTCATGCGACCGGCCGAAACCCCCGGACTACAAGCTTGCTAGACCGAGAACGTAGCACGACGCGTTCTCGGCGGAGCGCGCTCACCACCGACGCGTTCCGACGCCGAATCACCCATTCCGAGCAATCCGACTAGCACCCGTATAGGTTAGAGCGTCGTGGAGCACTGCCACGACCCCTTGAGCTAGCTACGCGGATCTAAGCGCTAGAGGAAGCCTCGTCCGTAGTGCGCCGCGACCTCGCCGGAGCGCCGCCGCGGACCGGAGCCAAAAGGAGGCCTTGCCCTGTCACTAGCTCACCACTAAGCGGACGTATGCCCATTTAGTCACGCCAATTTGACTGAACCACGTCCGGTTATGCCAAAACGAGACCGTAATCACCTTGCCGTCGTCAGCCGCCGCCGGCGACACGCCGCCGCCACAACTGAGCACCTTGGGAATCTCGGTAGCCAAAATTGGTAGTTGGTATACCATCGCCATAGACCCTGGAGGCGTATAGATCTCCTAGAAGACCGCCTTAGCCCCGCCGGAACCTCCCAGTCGCGGCGACATCGCCGCCGATGACTGGAGCATCTCAATACCGTGACCCGCTAGCGTGACCACCAACTCACCGACCACCTTGGACAAGCTTAGTTGCGGGAGATCGAACCTCCATAGCCCGGAACACCGAGAGGTGCATTCTCGGGGAAACGTGATCGCCACCGACACGATCCGCCTCGCCTAAATCCGTTTCGAGTACCCCCGATCGCCTCGCGCTGCGGAGAAAGGCCACCGAGGTTCGCCAAGTCTGCCTCGGCACCGCCGCTAGATAGCTGAGCCCCGAATCATGTCTGTCGCCTTGGCTACGTGCGCCTCCACCTCGTCGGAGAACCGCCGTATGCCGAGGGAGAGGAGGCCATACCACGACTCAAACCCGCCACCATCTGGTCGGACTACTGCCTGAGCACGCCAATTGGGGAAAGCCGAGCCCAGTCTTGCCGAAATATGGTCATCGCCGCCCTGTCATCGTCCGCCGCACCGGAGAGACACCGCCGCCTTGAACAGACGCCCTGTAACCCTGCTAGCACCAAATCTCCGATTCGCCCGAGCCTCCCCCGGAGAGCTCGGGAGAGCGGCACCCTCGGCGTACCAAATCTCCGATTCGCCCGAGCCTTCCCCGGAGAGCTCGGGAGAGCAGCACCCTCGGCGCACCAAATCTCCGATTCGCCCGAGCCTCCCCGGGAGAGCTCGGGAGAGCGGCACCCTCGGCGCCCAAATGCCCGATTCGCTCGAGCCCCGCCGAGCTCCGCCGAGCTACGCCGTGCTCCGCCGAGCTCCGCCGAGCTACCCCCGACCACCGCCGAGCTCCGCCGAGCTACCCCCGACCACCGCCGAGCTACCCCCGACCACCGCCGAGCTCCGCCGAGCTACCCCCGACCACCGCCGAGCTACCGCCGAGCTCCGCCGAGCTACGCCGAGCTACGCCGACGCCAGCGACTCTCTGGGAACCAGCATCGAACACCTGGTGGGCGACCATCGGGTCTGTGTTCTGATGAGGTGCCACATGCCGCACTACTAGACCCGCGCGCCACGTGGACCAATCCCGAGCTGCCCCTGATTAGCCGACCAATTTTCCCATTTTCAGAAAATAGGATAATCTTCGGAAATTCATAACTTATTCATTCGATGTCCAAAAATTGCGCACCATATATCAAAATTCTCAGAAAAATGAGATCTACAATCTAAGACTATGTTTGTATGCATTTGGCTCTTTATTTTATTGTATTTTTCTGAAATACTCTATAGGAGTCGCTGACGTGACTATTTCGTGTTCGATTTCAGAGCCGGAGGAGGATCTGACTAAGGAAGACGACCACGAGTACTTTCAGGAGCTAGGAGACGACTACGAAGGTGCCACGTCCCACCAAATCCTTAGATCCTATTTACGGATTGCAAATGACATTGTTGCTATTGCTTTATGATTATGCATGGATTGGTTGCATGATAGTATATTTGAATTCCCTGCCTTGATAAGACTATACCCTGCTATCCGCTGTTAGGTTAGCTGCTGCTTAATTTACTGTTACTCTTCCACTACTTACTACATGCTATATGCTATGTGGTGGAATTGGGACGGTGCATAACTGATTATAACCACTGGGAGAGAGTGCTGCGTGCGTCTTGGGTGCGTGGTAAGGGTTGATGTCGACCAAGTGGGATGTGAGACAAGCCCGTGGGGCAAGTCGTGCCGGGGGTGCAACCTGGGCATCCCCACGAGAGATACCTGTGGCGGGTAATGACTTATGAGGTGGTTCCGGGATGTGCATTGAAGTCCCGTGAGCGGAGGTGCCGTGATGGCACGGGGAGAGTATCCCCTAAGTGGAGATGCCTGCTTGGTCACAACCTAGGATCTGACTAGTGATCGGAAACATCTGGATTCCCTTGCTACTCACTCGCTTTTGATGGGTGGGAGACGGCTGGACTACTTGGTAGGGCGGTGCCACTACTGCTAGGTTGAGAGGTTATAAGGGTGGACGATGATGGATGGCAGATTCCCGTACCGTTCTAGATGCGCAGTACCACTGATGGGGCCCGGTACTGCGTCTCCCAGTGTCAGTGTGATGGTGTTGGATCCGGAATGTCCCAGGGCTGAGTGGCAGGGTGGCATCGACCTAGGCAAGCAGGCACCCGGAATTCTGCCTAGATGATTGTACAGCATCGATGATGGCTAATCTTGTGAGTAGTGAAACCTCTGCAGAGTGTATGGTTGATCGATCGATACATAAGCCAACTCGATGGCTATGGACCTTTCCGAATGTTTCTGCAACCATTATTAGATGAGAGCATATTCTTTTCTCCCCCTGGATAACATTTTTCCGGCAGTGTACCCGTTGTGGTAGTGTGCCGCTGAGATAGGCCCGAGAGGGAGTTGGGCCTGTCGAATGAGAGTGAGGTGTGGTGATGGGAAAAGGGATGATGGTGTTAACTGGTGATAAAACTTGACTAATTAAGCATTGATTACAGCTGCATAGGAAAACCTCAGCCTATAGGTCTGCTTGTATAGCCTTGCATCCACTTTCCACAAAGCAAATGCTGCATAGGTGGGCTCCGTGGCCAGTACAAATCGTACTGATAAATTTGCTGTCAGGTGACGAGAATGAGTACGACTTCGAGGGAGATGATGACGAGGAATAGGGTCACGTGCTACACTCAAGTTGGCTGTGAAGGATGAATCGCTTCCGCATCTTCTAAAGCTTCTCTGAATGTTGATTCCGCCAATGTGGCGATGTAATAAATGTTTATGTAAGACTTAATTACCGTTGTATGGATCCTGGTGACAACTGAGATATGGGTAATTTCATGGATTGTCCCAAGCAATCTGTTGAATTACAATACGAGCCTGTGGATTTCCCTTCGCGGAAATCGAGGTCGTTTCAGTTGGTATCAGAGCCATACTTGACTGTAGGACGAGACCCATAGAAAATGGACGTTAGAATAGGAAGCCAGACTCTCTTTCGGTTATATTACCGACCTTGCATTCACTTTTTATGCAATGGCTTATCTAATACAAGGACTTGCTAATCCGTTTCTTGAAAAATTCACAGATGACCAGCCTTGGACCACCACTTCGTCCACTGCACGACGGCACTATTGAGATCCCGATCAACGGAAGGAACCACGGCGGATTTGCCATGGTACTACGCCAGGTATTGGAAGAGCTGGGAGCACCGTCTGACCAGATCCAGTACTTCAGCCGAGGGAAGCTTGTCGAGGCTGGGAGGTTTGAAGGACCTGTCACTACCAGAGTTGAGACACCCGTCAGCCTGACCCTTCCAGGAATGCCGGTTTTTACTGACTACACTGCTGGAGAGACTGTGGAGGACGGAGTACAGTCCGTCTCCCGCAAGGTACTACGCGCAGTTGTGTACACAGCATACGAGTACCTTAAGGGAACCCATTTCCGTCTGCTACCTCAGGCTTTGGAGCTGTACCCTGACCCTATCCAGAGGATTCTGTACACCGGCCAGATCGTTCAGGCCGAGACTGACCCTTGCCTACGCACAGTGGCACACCACCTCCAGGAGCAGGACGAGTTCATCAGCTCATTGGAACAAAGGAGGCAGCGTGACCGAGCACGCATGGCAGAGGTCGAGGACAGTTTGTAGAAAGGGACTCAGACCCTGGAGAGTTTGAGCAGAGCAGTCACTGACTTGCAGCTGGAGATGCAGCGCCGTGATGAGTTACACCGAGCCGAGATCGCCGACTTGCGAGACAAGATCGGAGATTTTGGGCTACGCAATGACTACCTGAACAACAGAGTATTGGGATTACAGAGAAGGCTGGACGACAAGGAGAGAGCGCTTGCTGAGAGGGAGCAGAGGAGCAGAGACAGAGGAGTCGAGATGAGCACGTTGAGCTCCAGGATCAGGGAGTTGGAGAAGCAGTTGGAGAAAGCCGAGGAGAAGTCCACCCGCAACCAAGGGATTCTGATCGACCGCGTGAAGATGGTGGAGTTCCTAAAGGACAAGCTACAGAGGACAGAGACAGCTGGAAGCAATCCGACGCCAGGAGAGCTATTAAGGTCCGGAAGGTACAGAGTTCGCTTCCCCCACTGGAGATGGTGAAGCCCCGAGGGGGAGACTTCCGCGTACCACCCACTACGCTCAACCTGGGAGCGTGTCCGTCTCAAAGGATGCAGGAGATTGAGGCCACCCTAGAGCTAACTGTAGCTCTCGACTATGTCAAGCGCCTGACCATGACCGACGACGAGATCGAGGCAGAGGACAGCCGCATACCCGACGCCGTACTCGACCTTATGCACCAGTAGCTTATGGGACCCTGCGTGGCCCTTAGACTAGTGATACCATGAGTTGTCCTGTCATTGGCTATCTGCGCATAGCACGATCTTCTTAGCAGCTAGGAACATCCTTTATGTAATAATAACCATGTGATGAGTGACATTTGGATCTTATGCTTCTTATGGTTCTCTATGCTTCTTTGGTTGAGTGTAGGATAGCATGAAAAATGTATTAATTCATTTAAATCGTTGAAAACACCTAACTCCTACTTAAACCACTACAAGATAATTACTGCACGTAAGCATAACATACCTGTAACCCCGAGAGCAAACCGCATCCTAACTAGCTTGCCCTTAGGAACCTTCAGAAGCATTCACATATGTAGGGGAGTGATAATCACAATCGAGGGACTTGACTTTCGAGCTGACCTAACCCTACTACCCTTCCAATAGCTTAGATGTCATCTTAGGCATGGACTGGCTAACCAAACACCGGGGAGTGATATCTTGTTCACCTAGATATGTTCAGGTAACCCACCCTTGGGGAACAGCTCTCCGATGTGTACCCCAAACCGAGAGAGTCCAAGCCCTCCTATGTGCCCTGGAGACTAAAGCAGATAAGACAGAGCTGACATTCAAAGATGTGCCAGTAGTCTGTGAATTCAATGACGTGTTTCCAGAGGAGTTACCAGGAATGCCACCAGATAGAGACGTGGAGTTTGTTATAGAGCTGATGCCAGGGACTGCACCGATTGCCAAAAGACCCTACAGAATGTCGGCTGATGAGTTGAAGGAACTCAAGAAGCAGCTGGGGGAATTACTGGAGAAGGGCTTCATTAGGCCTAGTGCTTCGCCCTGGGGATCTCCCGTTTTGTTTGTCAAGAAAAAGGATGGCACGATGAGGATGTGCATTGACTACCGGAATCTGAATGCGGTCACAGTCAAGAATAAGTACCCACTGCCCCGCATCGATGATCTGTTAGATCAACTGAGTAAGGCCAAGTACTTCTCGAAGATCGATCTCCGATCAGGGTACCATCAGATGAAGATCAGGGAAGAGGATATCCCGAAGACTGCATTTGTCACTAGATATGGACAGTATGAGTGCACAGTAGTCTCATTTGGACTCACTAATGCTCCAGCATACTTCATGAACATGATGAACAAGATCTTCATGAATGAGCTAGACAAGTTTGTGGTGGTATTCATTGATGATATATTGGTTTATTCAGCCACAAAAGAGGAACATGAACATCATCTGAGGACTGTATTGGAGAGGTTGTCTCGCAACCAGCTATACGCCAAATTCTCGAAGTGCGAATTCTGGCTTGAGGAAGTTGCTTTCCTTGGACACGTACTGTCAGGAGAAGGAGTCGCGGTAGACCCAGCCAAGATTGAAGCTGTGAAAGAGTGGGAACAACCCTGTAATGTGTCACAAATCAGAAGCTTTTTGGGACTTGCAGGATACTATCGCAGATTTATTGAGAATTTCTCCAAGATTGCAAGACCCATGACCAACTTGCTGAAGAAAGAGAACAAGTTTATATGGACTCCTGAATGTGAGAAGAGTTTTCAGACCTTGAAGGAGAAGCTCACTACTACACCTGTACTAGCCCTACCCGACATTCACAAAGATTTTGTTGTATATTGTGACGCCTCTCGGCAAGGTTTGGGCTGTGTACTAATGCAAGAAGGAAGAGTGATAGCTTATGCCTCAAGACAGTTGAAGGATCATGAGCAGCGATACCCGACTCATGACCTAGAACTTGCAGCCGTGGTACATGCACTCAAGATTTGGAGACACTATCTAATAAGCAACAAGTGTGACATCTACACTGACCACAAGAGCCTGAAGTACTTCTTCACACAAGAAGATCTGAATATGAGGCAGCGCAGATGGCTAGAACTCATCAAGGACTATGATCTTGAGATCCATTATCACCCAGGAAAGGCTAATGTTGTCGCTGATGCACTTAGCCGCAAAAGCTACTGCCATACCCTCATCACCAACTCTATGCCGCCTGAGCTCAGGAGAGAGTTCGACGCTTTCCAGCTCGAGGTAGTCTCCTATGGCATGCCAAATGAGCTTCGCGTCGAGTACAATCTCACCTCACGGATCCGTGAAGCACAAAAGAACTGTCCTGAGATAGACTATATCCGTGGTTTGATGAAGCTGGGAAGAGGCCCCGAATACCAAGAAGATGAGCAGGGAACTGTATGGTACAAAGATAGAATCTGCGTACCGACGGATTCAGCGATACGAGAAGAGATTCTGTCAGAAGGGCATGACTCCAAATATTGCATTCACCCAGGGTCAGCCAAGATGTACCATGATCTAAGGAAGCACTTCTGGTAGGAGAATATGAAGGCAGACATTGCAGGGCATGTAGCCCGATGTGACACTTGCAGCAGAATCAAGGCCGAACATCAACGACCAGCCGGCCTACTACAACCCCTCGCAATTCCAGAATGGAAATGGGAATGCATTTCGATGGATTTTATCGTTGGGTTACCCCGCACCGAGAAGAAACACGATTCGATTTGGGTGATAGTCGACCGTTTGACCAAAGTCGCTCACTTCATTCCCATCAGCATTGGCTACGAGGCCGAACGGCTGGCGGATTTATACATAACCCACATTCTGAGACTACATGGGGCACCCACAAGCATAATATCTGATCGAGGCTCACAATTCACGTCTCGATTCTGGCAAGCCTTGCACAAATCCATCGGAACCAAGCTGGACTATAGCACGGCTTATCACCCACAAACTGACGGTCAAACAGAAAGAGTGAACCAAATTCTGGAAGATATGCTCCGAGCTTGTGTGATAAAATACAAGACCAGTTGGGAAAGCTGCTTACCCCACGCTGAATTCTCGTACAACAACAGCTATCAAACAAGCCTCAAGATGTCACCGTTTGAGGCATTGTATGGGAGACCCTGCAGGACCCCGCTAATGTGGTTAGAACCCGGAGAGAGGGCCTTCTTTGGCCCTGCTAAGATTGTAGAAGCAGAGGAAGGCGTAGCACAGGTCAGAGAAAATTTGAGAATTGCACAGAGTAGGCAAAAGAGCTTTGCAGATAGAAGACGTGGAGAGCTTGAGTTCAAGGTTGGGGATTATGTCTACCTCAAGGTATCTCCACTTCGTGGCACCGTCAGATTCCACGTAAAAGGGAAATTGGCACCAAGATATGTTGGGCCATACAAGATCTGTAAAAGGGTTGGAAAGCTTGCTTACAAGCTGGAACTACCGGAGGAATTATCTGGAGTACACCCCGTGTTCCATGTCTCGCAATTAAGGAAGTGTTTGAAGCTTCCCGAGGAGCAAGTTCCTACGGATGCATTAGACCTGCAAGACACACTTGAATACAAGGAACATCCGATCAAGATCTTGGCACAGGATACAAAGGAGACTCGAAACAAAACCATTCCGATGTGCAAGGTACAATGGAGCAATCACACTGAAAGGGAAGCTACGTGGGAGAAAGAATCGGACTTGCGGATTATGTTTCCTTACCTCTTCGATGGGTACGTTATCTCTGAATCTCGAGGTCGAGATCCTAATGAGGGGGGAGGACTGTAACAACCCTAAAAATCTCCACAACCTAAAAATCCCAACCAATTAAAATTTTTCATTTATTTATTGTGAAAACCCATTTTTCTTGTGCAAGCATATAGGTTTCATTATGAATTTGGTAAATAAAGGAGTATAGCTTGCATTTTAATTCCATTCACATAGAATAATAGCCTATGCATCACATTTGGGATTTATTGCAATTTATGTTTGTATTTACTCAATATTTAAAATGGGCAATATATGTATATATACACTAAAATGAAAATAGAAAATGGAGAGAGAGAGTTAGGCCAGCCCAAACCAGCCCGGCCTTCTTCTCCTCACCTCACCCGCGCGCGCGCTCTACCCCGCCTCCCCGCGCTGGGCCGGCCCAACACCGCGCGCACGCGCGATGCCGACCGCACGCGCGCGCGACCGTTTCATCCGCACCCACTGCCCCGCAGCCGCTGACCGCCCGGCCCCGCATGTCAGCCGCCTTCCCCTTCCACTGTTTCTCTTCCACACGAAGACGACGCCACCGGGTCACGCAAATGGCGTGACCGACAGCGCCACGCATGGCAGAGCCCTGACCCCGCTGTCCCCTCCTGTCTCCTCCTTTCTTGGCCGCCAAGCGAACCCGCGCCCATCTGGAGCCCTAGATCCACTCGAGCCACGGCCCTTCGATCGGTCGAGCGCGATCAGGACAGTTCACCATTGGAGCTGGCCAAGCTCGCCTATAAAAAGGAGCTCACCCCGAAGCCCTACCCTCATTTCCCCTCGCCGCCACCGCGGCACAGACCAGCACACTGCACCAAACCGAGAGAGAGAGCGTAGGAGAAGGGCGGAGCAGAGGAGGAGAAGCTGCCGGAGCGCCGCCGCCGCACGCCGGAGCCGGACACGGAGGAGAAGCCCGAGCTGTGGACGAGGAGCGGCACGGCACTACGATCGCTCTGCACGGCTCCGACTCGCCACTGCATCGCCATCCTAGCTTCACCGACACCACGGTGAGCCACCGCACGCCATGTCCGAACCTCGCCCTGCTTTTGCCATGGCGTTCCACCCACGGGACGCGCAGGCACGAGCCTTTACCGGCTCAGGAAGATCACCTGCACCATGCACTCATGCGACCGGCCGAAACCCCCGGACTACAAGCTTGCTAGACCGAGAACGCAGCACGACGCGTTCTCGGCGGAGCGCGCTCACCACCGACGCGTTCCGACGCCGAATCACCCATTCCGAGCAATCCGACTAGCACCCGTATAGGTTAGAGCGTCGTGGAGCACCGCCACGACCCCTTGAGCTAGCTACGCGGATCTAAGCGCTAGAGGAAGCCTCGTCCGCAGTGCGCCGCGACCTCGCCGGAGCGCCGCCGCGGACCGGAGCCAAAAGGAGGCCTTGCCCTGTCACTAGCTCGCCACTAAGCGGACGTATGCCCGTTTAGTCACGCCAATTTGACTGAACCACGTCCGGTTATGCCAAAACAAGACCGTAATCAATTGCCGTCGTCAGCTGCCGCCAGCGACACGCCGCCGCCACAACCGAGCACCTTGGGAATCTCGGTAGCCAAAATTGGTAGTTGGTATACCATCGCCATAGAGCCTGGAGGCGTATAGATCTCCTAGAAGACCTCCTTAGCCCCACCGGAACCTCCCAGTCGCGGCGACATCGCCGCCGATGACTAGAGCATCTCAATACCGCGACCCGCTAGCGTGACCACCAACTCACCGACCACCTCGGACAAGCTTAGTTGCAGGGAGATCGAACCTCCATAGCCCGGAACACCGAGAGGTGCGTTCTCGGGGAAACGTGATCGCCGCCGACACGATCCGCCTCGCCTAAATCCGTTTCGAGTACCCCCGATCGCCTCGCGCTGCGGAGAAAGGCCGCCGAGGTTCGCCAAGTCTGCCTCGGCACCGCTGCTAGATAGCCAAGCCCCGGATCATGTCTGTCGCCTTGGCTACGTGCGCCTCCACCTCGTCAGAGAACCGCCGTATGCCGAGGGAGAGGAGGCCATACCACGACTCAAACCCGCCACCCTCTGGTCGGACTACTGCCTGAGCACGCCAATTGGGGAAAGCCGAGCCCTGTCTTGCCGAAATATGGTCATCGCCGCCCTGTCAGCGTCCGTCGCACCGGAGAGACACCGCCGCCTTGAACAGATGCCCTGGAACCCTGCTAGCACCAAATCTCCGATTCGCCCGAGCCTCCCCCGGAGAGCTCGGGAGAGCGGCACCCTCGGCGTACCAAATCTCCGATTCGCCCGAGCCTCCCCCGGAGAGCTCGGGAGAGCGGCACCCTCGGCGCACCAAATCTCCGATTCGCCCGAGCCTCCCCGGGAGAGCTCGGGAGAGCGGCACCCTCGGCGCCCAAATGCCCGATTCGCCCGAGCCCCGCCGAGCTCCGCCGAGCTACGCCGTGCTCCGCCGAGCTACGCCGAGCTCCGCCGACCTCCGCCGAGCTACGCCGAGCTCCGCCGAGCTACCCCCGACCACCGCCGAGCTCCGCCGAGCTACCCCCGACCACCGCCGAGCTACCCCCGACCACCGCCGAGCTCCACTGAGCTACCCCCGACCACCGCCGAGCTACCGCCGAGCTCCACCGAGCTCCGCCGAGCTACGCCGAACTACGCCGACGCCAGCGACTCTCTGGGAACCAGCATCGAACACCTGGTGGGCGACCATCGGGTCTGTGTTCTGATGAGGCGCCACATGCCGCACTACTGGACCCGCGCGCCACGTGGACCAATCCCGAGCTGCCCCTGATTAACCGACCAATTTTCCCATTTTCAGAAAATAGGATAATCTTCGGAAATTCATAACTTATTCATTCGATGTCCAAAAATTGCGCACCATATATCAAAATTCTCAGAAAAATGAGATCTACAATCTAATACTATGTTTGTGTGCATTTGGCTCTTTATTTTATTGGATTTTTCTGCAATACTCTATAGGAGTCGCTGACGCGACTATTTCGTGTTCGATTTCAGAGCCGGAGGAGGATCTGACTAAGGAAGATGACCACGAGTACTTTCAGGAGCTAGGAGACGACTACGAAGGTGCCACGTCCCACCAAATCCTTAGATCCTATTTACGCATTGCAAATGACATTGTTGCTATTGCTTTATGATTATGCATGGATTGGTTGCATTATAGTATATTTGAATTCCCTGCCTTGATAAGACTATACCCTGCTATCCGCTGCTAGGTTAGCTGCTGCTTAATTTACTGTTACTTTTCCACTACTTACTACATGCTATATGCTATGTGGTGGAATTGGGACGGTGCATAACTGATTATAACCACTGGGAGAGAGTGCTGCGTGCGTCTTGGGTGCGTGGTAAGGGTTGATGTTGACCAAGTGGGATGTGAGACAAGCCCGTGGGTCGGTGAGTTGGTGGTCACGCTAGCGGGTCGCGGTATTGAGATGCTCCGGTCATCGGCGGCGATGTCGCCGCGACTGTGAGGTTCCGGCGGGGCTAAGGAGGTCTTCTAGGAGATGTATACGCCTCCAGGGTCTATGGTGATGGTATACCAACTACCAATTTTGGGTACCGAGATTCCCAAGGTGCTCGGTTGTGGCGGCGGCGTGTCGCCGACGACGGCGGAAGGCGGCAACGCGGCTACGACCATGTCTTGGTTCAATCGAATGCGGTCTTGTCAAATTGGTGAGGCCAGAGAGGCATACAACACTCCGGCTTCTCCTCCGTGGCGAGTCGGAGCCGTGCAGAGCGTACGCAGTGCCGTGCCGAACCGCGACGGGGCTCCGGCTTCTCCTCTGTGTCCGGCTCGGCGCGCTCCGCGGCGGCAGCGCTCCGGCCGCTCCTCCTCCTCTGCTCCGCCCTTCTCCCTCTCTCTCGGCTATGCGGTGGGGTGCAGTGGCTTGTGGAGCCGCAGCGTGGCGGCTGCGAATGGGAATGGGCTAGGGCTCCTCGGGTGCTCCAATTTATAGGCGGCCGGTTCTCGGAACAGCGGCGGACGGTGATGGGTATCGGTGGGTGTACGTGGAGCTCATCCGTGCGCTTGAGCTAGGGTTTCAGG
Organism: Eremochloa ophiuroides; assembly: GCA_038502445.1. Classification (NCBI taxonomy): domain Eukaryota; kingdom Viridiplantae; phylum Streptophyta; class Magnoliopsida; order Poales; family Poaceae; genus Eremochloa; species Eremochloa ophiuroides. Next base: position 44,564,780 of record JAHLJS010000009.1, on the reverse strand, counting down.
GTGCACGCGGGCTCGCTTGGCGGCCAAGAAAGGAGGGGACAGGAGGCGGACAGCTCTGCGGGGCGTGGTGCTGTCGGCCGTGGGTCCGGGGTCACGCCATTCGCGTGACACCCCCGGCAGGCGCGTCGCCTTCGTGAGGAAGAGAAACAGTGGTAGGGGAAGGCGGCTGACATGCGGGCCCGGGTTGGCAGTGAGCGCGAGCGCGAGCGCGTGTGTGCCGGTCGCGCGCGCGTTGCCGGGCCGCAACGTGGGCCGACAGGCTGGCTTCCATTCTTCCTCTCTTCTCTTTTCTTTTTCCTTTTCTATTTTCACTTAAGTGTATTTATATACATATATTACCCTTTTTAAATATTGAGTAAACACAAACATAAATTGCAATAAATCCCATCACATAAGTTATTATTCTATGTGAATGGAATTAAAATGCAAGCTATACTCCTTTATTTACCAAATTCATAATGAAACCTATATGCTTGCACAAGAAAAATGGGTTTTCATAATAAATAAATAAAAAAATTTAATTGGTTGGGATTTTTAGGTTGTGTGGATTTTTTTTTGGGTTGTTACAGTCCTCCCCCCTCATTAGGATCTCGACCTTGAGATTCAGAGATAACGTACCCATCGAAGAGGTAAGGAAACATAATCCGCAAGTCCGATTCTTTCTCCCACGTAGCTTCCCTTTCAGTGTGATTGCTCCATTGTACCTTGCACATCGGAGTGGTCTTGTTCCGCGTCTCCTTGGTATCCCGTGCCAAGATCTTGATCGGATGTTCCTTGTATTCAAGCGTGTCTTGCAGATCTAGTGCATCCGTAGGAACTTGCTCCTCGGAAAGCTTCAAACACTTCCTTAATTGTGAGACATGGAGCAGAGGGTGTACTCCAAATAATTCCTCCGGTAGTTCCAGCTTGTAAGCAAGCTTCCCAATCCTTTTACAGATCTTGTATGGCCCAACATATCTTGGCGCCAATTTCCCCTTCACGTGGAATCTGACAGTGCCACGAAGTGGAGATACCTTGAGGTAGACATAATCCCCAACCTTGAACTCAAGCTCTCTACGTCTTCTATCCGCATAGCTCTTTTGCCTACTCTGTGCAGTTCTCAAATTTTCTCTGACCTGTGCTACGCCTTCCTCTGCTTCTACAATCTTAGCAGGGCCAAAGAAGGCCCTCTCTCCGGGTTCTGACCACATTAGCGGGGTCCTGCAGGGTCTCCCATACAATGCCTCAAACGGTGACATCTTGAGGCTTGTCTGATAGCTGTTGTTGTACGAGAATTCAGCGTGGGGTAAGCAGCTTTCCCAACTGGTCTTGTATTTTATCACACAAGCTCGGAGCATATCTTCGAGAATTTGGTTCACTCTTTCTGTTTGACCGTCAGTTTGTGGGTGATAAGCCGTGCTATAGTCCAGCTTGGTTCCGATGGATTTGTGCAATGCCTGCCAGAATCGAGATGTGAATTGTGAGCCTCGATCAGATATTATGCTTGTGGGTGCCCCGTGTAGTCTCAGAATGTGGGTTATGTATAAATCCGCCAGCTGTTCGGCCTCGTAGCCAATGCTGATGGGAATGAAGTGAGCGACTTTGGTCAAACAGTCGACTATCACCCAAATCGAATCGTGTTTCTTCTCGGTGCGGGGTAACCCAACGATAAAATCCATCGAAATGCATTCCCATTTCCATTCTGGAATTGCGAGGGGTTGTAGTAGGCCGGCTGGTCGTTGATGTTTGGCCTTGATTCTGCTGCAAGTGTCACATCGGGCAACATGCCCTGCAATGTCTGCCTTCATATTCTCCCACCAGAAGTGCTTCCTTAGATCATGGTATATCTTGGCTGACCCTGGGTGAATGCAATATTTGGAGTCATGCCCTTCTGACAGAATCTCTTCTCGTATCGCTGAATCCGTCGGTACGCAGATTCTATCTTTGTACCATACAGTTCCCTGCTCATCTTCTCGGTATTCGGGGCCTCTTCCCAGCTTCATCAAACCAGGGATATAGTCTATCTCAGGACAGTTCTTTTGCGCTTCACGGATCCGTACTCGACGCGAAGCTCATTTAGCATGCCATAGGAGATTACCTCGAGCTGGAACGCGTCAAACTCTCTCCTGAGCTCAGACGGCATAGACTTGGTGATGAGGGTATGGCAGTAGCTTTTGCGGCTAAGTGCATCAGCGACTACGTTAGCCTTCCCTGGGTGGTAATGGATCTCAAGATCATAGTCCTTGATGAGTTCTAGCCATCTGCGCTGCCTCATATTCAGATCTTCCTGTGTGAAGTACTTCAGGCTCTTGTGGTCGGTGTATATGTCACACTTGTTGCTCATCAGATAGTGTCTCCAAATCTTGAGTGCATGTACCACGGCTGCAAGTTCTAGGTCATGAGTCGGGTATCGCTGCTCATGTTCCTTCAACTGTCTTGAGGCATAAGCTATCACTCTTCTTTCTTGCATTAGTACACAGCCCAAACCTTGCCGAGAGGCGTCACATTATACAACAAAATCTTTGTGAATGTCGGGTAGGGCTAGTACAGGTGTAGTAGTGAGCTTCTCCTTCAAGGTCTGGAAACTCTTCTCACATTCAGGAGTCCATATAAACTTGTTCTCTTTCTTCGGCAAGTTGGTCATGGGTCTTGCAATCTTGGAGAAATTCTCAATAAATCTGCGATAGTATCCTGCAAGTCCCAAAAAGCTTCTGATTTCTGACACATTACAGGGTTGTTCCCACTCTTTCACAGCTTCAATCTTGGCTGGGTCTACCGCGACTCCTTCTCCTGACAGTACGTGTCCAAGGAAAGCAACTTTCTCAAGCCAGAATTCGCACTTGGAGAATTTGGCGTATAGCTGGTTGCGACACAACCTCTCCAATACGGTCCTCAGATGATGTTCATGTTCCTCTTTTGTGGCTGAATAAACCAATATATCATCAATGAATACCACCACAAACTTGTCTAGCTCATTCATGAAGATCTTGTTCATCATGTTCATGAAGTATGCTGGAGCATTAGTGAGTCCAAAGGAGACTACTGTGCACTCATACTGTCCATATCTAGTGACAAATGCAGTCTTCGGGATATCCTCTTCCCTGATCTTCATCTGATGGTACCCTGATCGGAGATCGAACTTCGAGAAGTACTTGGCCTTACTCAGTTGATCTAACAGATCATCGATGCGGGGCAGTGGGTACTTATTCTTGACTGTGACCGCATTCAGATTCCGGTAGTCAATGCACATCCTCATCGTGCCATCCTTCTTCTTGACAAACAAAACGGGAGATCCCCAGGGCGAAGCACTAGGCCTAATGAAGCCCTTCTCCAGTAATTCTCCCAGCTGCTTCTTGAGTTCCTTCAACTCATCAGCCGACATTCTGTAGGGTCTTTTGGCAATCGGTGCAGTCCCTGGCATCAGCTCTATAACAAACTCCACATCTCTATCTGGTGGCATTCCTGGTAACTCCTCTGGAAACACGTCATTGAATTCACAGACTACTGGCACATATCTGAATGTCAGCTCCATTTTATCTGCCTTAGTCTCCAGAGCACATAGGAGGGCTTGGATTCTCCTGGTTTGGGGTATACATCAGACGGCTGTTCCCCAAGGGTGGGTTACCTGAACATATCTAGGTGAACAAGATATCACTCCCCGGTGTTTGGTTAGCCAGTCCATGCCTAAGATGACATCTAAGCTAGTGGAGGGTAGTAGGGTTAGGTCAGCTCGAAAGTCAAGTCCCTCGATTGTGATTATCACTCCCCTACATATGTGAACGCTTCTGAAGGTTCCTAAGGGCGAGCTAGTTAGGATGGGGTTTGCTCTCGGGGTTACAGGTATGTTATGCTTACGTGCAGTAATTATCTTGTAGTGGTTTAAGTAGGAGTTAGATGTTTTTAACGATTTAAATGAATTAAAACATTTTTCATGCTATCCTACACTCAACCAAAGAAGCATAGAGAACCATAAGAAGCATAAGATCCAAATGTCACTCATCACATGGTTATTATTACATAAATGATGTTCCTAGCTGCTAAGAAGATCGTGCTATGCACAGATAGCCAATGATAGGACAACTCATGGTATCACTAGTCTAAGGGCCACGCAGGGTCCCATAAGCTACTGGTGCATAAGGTCGAGTACGGCGTCGGGTATGCGGCTGTCCTCTGCCTCGATCTCGTCGTCGGTCATGGTCAGGCGCTTGACATAGTCGAGAGCTACAGCTAGCTCTGGGGTGGCCTCAATCTCCTGCATCCTTTGAGACGGACACGCTCCCAGGTTGAGCGTAGTGGGTGGTACGCGGAAGTCTCCCTCCCGGGGCTTCACCATCTCCAGTGGGGGAAGCGAACTCTGTACCTTCCGGACCTCAATAGCTCTCCTGGCGTCGGACTGCTTCCAAGCTGTCTCTGTCCTCCGTAGCTTGTTCTTTAGGAACTCTACCATCTTCACGCGGTCGATCAGAATCCCTTGGTTGCGGGTGGACTTCTCCTCGGCTTTCTCCAACTGCTTCTCCAACTCCCTGATCCTGGAGCGCAACGTGCTCATCTTGACTCCTCTGTCTCTGCTCCTCTGCTCCCTCTTAGCAAGCGCTCTCTCCTTGTCATCCAGCCTCCTCTGTAATCCCAATACTCTGCTGTTCAGGTAGTCATTGCGTAGCCCAAAATCTCTGATCTTGTCTCGCAAGTCGGCAATCTCGGCTCGGTGTAACTCATCACGGCGCTGCATCTCCAACTGCAAGTCAGTGACTGCTTTGCTCAAACTCTCCAGGGTCTGAGTCCCTTTCTGCAAACTATCCTCGACCTCTGCCATGCGTGCTCGGTCACGCTGCCTCCTTTGCTCCAATGAGCTGATGAACTCGTCCTGCTCCTGGAGGTGGTGTGCCACTGTGCGTAGGCAAGGGTCAGTCTCGGCCTGAACGATCTGGCTGGTGTACAGAATCCTCTGGATGGGGTCAGGGTGCAGCTCCAAGGCCTGAGGTAGCAGACGGAAGTGGGTCCCCTTAAGGTACTCGTATGCTGTGTACACAACTGCGCGTAGTACCTTGCGGGAGACGGACTGTACTCCGTCCTCCACAGTCTCTCCAGCAGTGTAGTCAGTAAAAACCGGCATTCCTGGAAGGGTCAGCCTGATGGGTGTCTCAACTCTGGTAGTGACAGGTCCTTCAAACCTCTCAGCCTCGACAAGCTTCCCTCGGCTGAAGTACTGGATCTGGTCAGACGGTGCTCCCAGCTCCTCCAATACCTGGCGTAGTACCATGGCAAATCCGCCGTGGTTCCTTCCGTTGATCGGGATCTCAATAGTGCCGTCGTGCAGTGGACGAAGTGGTGGTCCAAGGCTGGTCATCTGCAAATTTTTTTGAAGAAACGGATTAGCAGGTCCTTGTATTAGATAAGCCATTGCATAAAAAGTGAATGCAAGGTCGGTAATATAACCGAAAGAGAGTCTGGCTTCCTATTCTAACGTCCATTTTCTATGGGTCTCGTCCTACAGTCAAGTTGGCTCTGATACCAACTGAAACGACCTCGATTTCCGCGAAGGGAAATCCACAGGCTTGAATTGTAATTCAACAGATTGCTTGGGACAATCCATGAAATTACCCATATCTCAGTTGACACCAGGATCCATACAACGGTAATTAAGTCTTACATAAACATTTATTACATTGCCACATTGGCGGAATCAACATTCAGAGAATCTTTAGAAGATGCGGAAGCGATTCATCCTTCACGGCCAACTTGAGTGTAGCACGTGACCCTATTCCTCGTCATCATCTCCCTCGAAGTCGTACTCATTCTCGTCACCTGACAACAAATTTATCAGTACGACTTATACTGGCCACGGAGCCCACCTATGCAGCATTTGCTTTGTGGAAAGTGGATGCAAGGCTATACAAGCAGACCTATAGGCTGAGGTTTTCCTATGCAGCTGTAATCAATGTTTAATTAGTCAAGTTTTATCACTAGTTAACACCATCATCCCTTTTCCCATCACCACACCTCACATACCCACACCTCACTCTCATTCGGCAGGCCCAACTCCCTCTCGGGCCTATCTCAGCGGCACACTACCACAACGGGTACACTGCCGGAAAAATGTTATCCAGGGGGAGAAAAGAATATGCTCTCATCTAATAGTGGTTGCAGAAACATTAGGAAAGGTCCATAGCCATTGAGTTGGCTTAAGTATCGATCGATCAACCATACACTCTGCAGAGGTTTTACTACTCACAAGATTAGCCATCATCGATGCTGTACAATCATCTAGGCAGAATTCTGAGTGCTTGCTTGCCTAGGTCGATGCCACCCTGCCACTCAGCCCTAGGACATTCCGGATCCAACACCATCACACTGAGACTGGGAGACGCAGTACCGGGCCCCATCAGTGGTACCGCGCATCTAGAACGGTACGGGAATCTGCCATCCGTCACCGTCCACCCTTATCACCTCTCAACCTAGCAGTAGTGGCACCGCCCTACCAAGTAGTCCAGCCGTCTCCCATCCATCAGAAGCGAGTGAGTAGCAAGGGAATCCAGATGTTTCCGGTCACTAGTCAGATCCTAGGTTGTGACCAAGCAGGCATCTCCACTTAGGGGATACTCTCCCCGTGCCATCACGGCACCTCCGCTCACGGGACTTCAATGCACATCCCAGAACCACCTCATAAGTCATTACCCGCCACAGGTATCTCTCATGGGGATGCCCAGGTTGCACCCCCGGCACGACTTGCCCCACGGGCTTGTCTCACATTCCACTTGGTCGACATCAACCCTTACCACGCACCCAAGACGCACGCAGCACTCTCTCCCAGTGGTTATAATCAGTTATGCACCGTCCCAATTCCACGACATAGCATATAGCATGTAGTAAGTAGTGGAAAAGTAACAGTAAATTAAGCAGCAGCTAACCTAGCAGCGGATAGCAGGATAAAGTCTTATCAAGGCAGGGAATTCAAATATACTACCATGCAACCAATCCATACATAATCATAAAGCAATAGCAACAATGTCATTTGCAATGCGTAAATAGGATCTAAGGATTTGGTGGGACGTGGCACCTTCGTAGTCGTCTCCTAGCTCCTGAAAGTACTCGTGGTCGTCTTCCTTAGTCAGATCCTCCTCCGGCTCTGAAATCGAACACGAAACAGTCGCGTCAGCGACTCCTATAGAGTATTTCAGAAAAATCCAATAAAATAAAGAGCCAAATGCACACAAACATAGTCTTAGATTGTAGATCTCATTTTTCTGAGAATTTTGATATATGGTGCACAATTTTTGGACTTCGTATGAATAAGTTATGAATTTCCGAAGATTATCCTGTTTTCTGAAAATGGGAAAATTGGTCGGTTAATCAGGGGCAGCTCGGGATTGGTCCACGTGGCGCGCGGGTCCAGTAGTGCGGCATGTGGCGCCTCGTCAGAACACAGACCCGATGGTCGCCCACCAGGTGTTCGATGCTGGTTCCCAGAGAGTTGCTAGCGTCGACGTAGCTCGGCGTAGCTCGGCGGAGCTCGGTCGTGGTCGGGGGTAGCTCGGCGGAGCTCGGCGTAGTTCGGTGGTGGTTGGGGGTAGCTCGGCGGAGCTCGGCGTAGCTCGGCATAGCTCGGCGTAGCTCGGCGGAGCCCGGCGTAGCTCGGTGGGGCTTGGCGGGGCTCGGCGTAGCTCGGCGGGGCTCGGCGTAGCTCAGCGGGGCTTGGCGGAGCTCGGCGTACCTCGGCGTTCCTCGGCGTACCTCGGCGTAGCTCGGGCGAATCGGACATTCGGGCGCCGAGGGTGCCGCTCTCCCGGGGAGGCTCGGGCGAATCGGAGATTTGGTGCGCCGAGGGTGCCGCTCTCCCGAGCTCTCCCGGGGAGGCTCGGGCGAATCGGAGATTTGGTGCTAGCAGGGTTCCAGGGCGTCTGTTCAAGGTGGCGGTGTCTCTCTGGTGCGGCAGACGATGACAGGGCGGCGATGACCATATTTTGGCAAGACAGGGCTCGGCTTTCCCCAATTGGCGTGCTCAGGCAGTCGTCCGACCAGATGGTGGCGGGTTAGAGTCGTGGTACGGCCTCCTTCTCTCCCTCGGCATACGGCGGTTCTCCGACGAGGTGGAGGCGCACGTAGCCAAGGCGACAGACATGATTCGGGGCTCTGCTATCTACGCGGCGGTGCTGAGGCAGACTTGGCGAACCTCATCAGCCTCTCTCTGCAGCGCGAGGCGATCGGGGGTACTCAAAACGGATTTAGGCGAGGCGGATCGTGTCGGCGGTGATCACGTTTCCCTGAAAACGCACCTCGCGGTGTTCCGGGCTATGGAGGTTCGATCTTCCGCAGCTAAGCTTGTCTGAGGTGGTCGGTGAGTTGGTGGTCACGCTAGCGGGTCGCGGAATTGAGATGCTCCGGTCATCGGCGGCGATGTCGCCGCGACTGTGAGGTTCCGGCGGGGCTAAGGAGGTCTTCTAGGAGATGTATACGCCTCCAGGGTCTATGGTGATGGTATACCAACTACCAATTTTGGCTACCGAGATTCCCAAGGTGCTCGGTTGTGGCGGCGGCGTGTCGCCGACGACGGCGGAAGGCGGCAACGCGGCTACGACCATGTCTTGGTTCAATCGAATGCGGTCTTGTCAAATTGGTGAGGCCAGAGAGGCATACAACACTCCGGCTTCTCCTCCGAGGCGAGTCGGAGCCGTGCAGAGCGTACGCAGTGCCGTGCCGAACCGCGACGGGGCTCCGGCTTCTCCTCCGTGTCCGGCTCGGCGCGCTCCGCGGCGGCAGCGCTCCGGCAGCTCCTCCTCCTCTGCTCCGCCCTTCTCCCTCTCTCTCGGCTATGCGGTGGGGTGCGGTGGCTTGTGGAGCCGCAGCGTGGCGGCTGCGAATGGGAATGGGCTAGGGCTCCTCGGGTGCTCCAATTTATAGGCGGCCGGTTCTCGGAACAGCGGCGGACGGTGATGGGTATCGGTGGGTGTACGTGGAGCTCATCCGTGCGCTTGAGCTAGGGTTTTAGGGTGCACGCGGGCTCGCTTGGCGGCCAAGAAAGGAGGGGACAGGAGGGGGACAGCTCTGCGGGGCGTGGTGCTATCGGCCGTGGGTCCGGGGTCACGCCATTCGCGTGACACCCCCGGCAGGCGCGTCGCCTTCGTGAGGAAGAGAAACAGTGGAAGGGGAAGGCGGCTGACATGCGGGCCCGGGTTGGCAGCGAGCGCGAGCGCGAGCGCGTGTGTGCCGGTCGCGCGCGCGTTGCCGGGCCGCAACGTGGGCCGACAGGCTGGCTTCCATTCTTCCTCTCTTCTCTTTTCTTTTTCCTTTTCTATTTTCACTTAAGTGTATTTATATACATATATTACCCTTTTTAAATATTGAGTAAACACAAACATAAATTGCAATAAATCCCAAATGTGATGCATAAGTTATTATTCTATGTGAATGGAATTAAAATGCAAGCTATACTCCTTTATTTACCAAATTCATAATGAAACCTATATGCTTGCACAAGAAAAATGGGTTTTCATAATAAATAAATAAAAAATTTTAATTGGTTGGGATTTTTAGGTTGTGTGGATTTTTTTTTGGGTTGTTACACCTTTCCCAGCAACGGCGCCAAAAATGCTTGTTGACAGAAACTAACGCTATCAAAAGAATGTAGCCAATTCTATCCTCTAGCAATGGTAACAATACTTCTCAACGCAATCTCGAGGGTTGTCAATCCCTATGCTCAAAGTATGTGATTGTTGGCCAAAAAGGCTATGGGTAGCTCTAAAGGATAGTTGATGCGATTCTACAAGCGCACAGAACTATCGTGTAGCACTTTACCTGGGAGCACCAGGTGCCGAATTTATATTTTCCCAAAGGAAGGCGGGGTTTTGTGATTCCAAGGGTATGATAGTCAAGGATCTAGATATGGATAAATGGGGTAATAACCTTAGTAAGGATAAATCAATGATGTATAACTAAGGTGGAAACACGCACTGGGTAGCTCTGGTGTTTTAGGGGAGAACTCTATTTCAGTAGAAGATCTAATGATTGTTATACCAAAGAGACTTCTATACTTGGGACACGCGAAGTCCTAAACTCGCCGGGGTTCGACTGATTAGGCACCGTACGTCCCGAAGTCCTACGCTTATACCGGATACTAGGCCGAACGTGGTGGAATACAGAGGATCCTAGGGCTGTCACCACCTAGCACCTACCACTACTATCCGTGGGCCTAACGGCACTCAAGGGTAATCTATAGCCTAAGCACCTCGCTTAATCTATAAAACTTACTACTCTAACTCTGGCCAAGGAATTAGAGCACTCTAACCAAGTAATGAGCAAGTATAGAGCTACTTAAAGTAAAACAATAGTAAATGAAGAAGGGGATCTTTATTACCGATAAGAGTGAAGAACACCGCAGAGGAGGTCGCCGATAAGCCCGACTCCACCACAGACTTCTTCCTTCTCCTGACTTCTCTCCAACACTCTACTCTTCTCTAGCTAACACTATTCCTAAGAGAAGAACTTCGCTAGAGAGAGAGAGAGAGGAGCTAATGAGCTGAATCTCAAGTGTATCTTTGTGTTTCTCTAGTGGTGTTTCTAGGTGTTTCCTAGCTGTGTTTCGACTTACGAGTGAGGATCCTACCCCTATTTATAGTTTAGGAGTGCACCAGGTACTTGTAGGCTTGCTGGAAGACGGTGGCACGAAGGAGGGGGCGGGCACCCGGTTGGATGCACCGTCTTGCATCCAACGGCCGTCCTTGCTCCCCTATGGCAGTTGCTTGGTCGGTTTGTGCCTTAGAAAGGCGGTTTACAATCCCTGGGAGGATGACATGTGGGCCCTTCAATCCATGGCACTTCACTTGATCACCGTTGGATGAAAACCTACTTCAATTGATGGTGTAAATGGCTCCTGGACACCTTCCCTTGGATTATGGACGTGGCACCCAACTTTGAAAGGGCAGGTGCCCTGTTGATAGGGCCACTGGATCCCCATGCATTGTATCTGAGCCGTTGATGATGTTTCAACGTGCCACAGACTATTTGGGAGGGTGGCACATGGATCAGTGAGGTGGCAAGTGCCATTTGGCACTTTGGGCAGGTCGGGCGCCCCCTCTGGCCCCCACGTGGCAGCTGAGGTGCTGAGGTGTCTTGCCATGCTTTGGTTTTGCTTGATTTCACCATTTTTCCTGCATACACAACATTTCTCCAAGGACATGTGGAACTAGATAAGTTTCAAGGTGGGTTCTTTGCATTTCATGTGGTTTTATCTTAATTATGGGTGAAATGTTGACGGTAAATCAGGGTGTTAGCGACCGTCAACAAGGCCATGATGCAAAATGATGTGGAATTGCTTCCATCATGGATTTGTGCTCCTCTATGATGTTTTAGTCGAATTTGGATTTCATTGCAATCGAGGTTAGATTTTAGAATTGTCTGCCTTTTTCTAGTCACATGTGGGTTGGGCATGTACAGCCCACAGACAACCCTCGTCTATAAGTTTCACAACATAGTCAAAGGCTAATAGCCATCAAAATCAGGCCTTATGGCCAAGAAATTACACACTGAACTAACTTGAGCAGTCTCAGAAAAGCACTAAAACTTCATGCTGGGCCGAGTGGGCAGCCTGACCCAAACACGCAGCATCTAATGTTTCCAACTCTGATGATGAGTAGTTCATCCCCTCCGATCTCCACTCGATCTAAGGGGGAGAGCTTGCTTGTGCCTCCAGTAGCCTTGCCAGCTCTTCCACTAGACAACCCAATTCGTCCTTGAACAGCGGAGTCCAACGCCACATCATCTATGCAATCATCATCAACACCCTGGCCATCCCTATAAGGACCACAGTACCGCTAAGGATACCACATTAGTCAAGCTATGCTTCTTATTTGCAAGCCAAAATCGTGTCACCGATTCAAAATCACTCTCCAGTCTCAACTCAAGCAACTTGGAAATTATCGCCTAAATATTTTTAGCAATACAGGAATCAAAAAACAAATGAACAACCGATTCAAATTTTGTGCAAAAAATACAAGAAGGGTCATTGACTTCACATATTTTTAATACTACAGAATTGATTTTGCATGGCGTTACCAAAACATTAAAGGAGGCGGGTAGGCAAATCGGCCGCCTCAGTTAAGGTGTGGTCGGTTGGCCACTAAACTACCCGTCTCGGTTAAAATGTAATGGAGGCGGGCAATGTAAGGTAACCGCCTTGGTTAAACACCACTAACCAAGGCGGTCGTGTTATAAAAACTGCCTCCGTTAAACCATTAACCGAGGCGGGCATTTTAAAGAAACCGCCTCGGTTAATTCATATTAACGGAGACGGTTACGTTAAAACGACCGCCGCGGTTAATGCTGTAACCAAGGCGGCCAAATTAAGACAACTGCCTCGGTTAATGTAAGATTAACTGAGGCGTTTTTTTCTTTATTTTGCCTGCCTCGGTTAATCCTTGCCTATATATACCTGTCCAGCCTTCTTCTTCCTCCAGCCGGCTTCCTCTCCTCCATTTCAGTGGAGTTCAAGCTCTAATAGGGGGAGAAGTTTTGCCGTTATTTTGTTGGAAGAAACCATTTTTGGAGATCCCAAGACATTGGTATATAGTCTCAATACATTATTTATAACAATTTTTATCATTTTGAGCTCTCTAGATCTAGAATAGATCTAGTTCACCATTGAGGAGAAAGAAAGTTGCTAATTGTTGTTTTGTTCCATATTATTGTAGGTGGTGACCGTTAGGTACTAGAGGTTGGTAATACGTACTCCCTACTATATTTGTCTTCACTTTTTCATTATTTTAAGGCTCTTTTACATATATGAGAGATCTAGCTTTTATGATAAGAGAGAGAAATAAACAAAATAGTAGATCTAAGTATTAATTTTTGCTATTTTTTAGTATATATGTACACACCTCTCCTGTCTTCGGTAGGTGTTACTTTTGTGCTTAATTAGATATTTTGTGTAGTTATAGAATGGTCAGAGTGGATGCACAAAATAAAGAGAGTGAAAGACGAGTACGTATCTCAGGCTAAAAATTTTGTTGCTGCTGCGAAGAAGCATCGAGAGAGTCTGAATCGAACAACAACTATATGTCCATGTTCTCGCTGCAAAAACATGAAAGCTCATGAAGACACTGTGGTTGTATCTCAGTTGATCAGGTTTGGTTTTGTCGAGAATTACATATTCTGGACTTTCCACGACGAGAGAGCCGATTCGGGTGTAGGCGGTGCATCGACGACAACGACGACGAATGCACACCAGACACCATCATCATTGGGAGGCGAGCATATGGCCGGTGCTGGTGGTGATGATCAACGTGATTACATCATAGTAGAGGATTTGTTCGATGATGGCGTGGCCGACAATGATGATGACAATGTTGGTGCTACGTTACTAGAGCCAAAGGATGCGGACCTCTTCGAGAGCAGAGCTAATCATCTCGATGAAGATGTCATTCTCTTTGGGTCCGCGAGATGGCTGGAAAATTTTAAAGAGATGAAGCAGGCAGCGATCGATCCACTCTATGAGAAGGCTGAGTGTCCGAAACATATGACGGCGTTGCGCTTTGATCTCAAGTTGCTAATGATGAAGGCTCGTAATGGTTGGTCAGACACTGGCTTCAACGAGCTATTAAGTCTCCTTGGTGAGGCTTTTCCAAATAGTAAAGTGGCTACCAATACCTATCTGGTGAAGAAGGATCCGCCCAGTGGCGAAGTTCGACGCTCTGCCCTAACCACTGCATCCTGTATCGGGGTGACTATGAGAAATTGGAGCGTTGTCCGCACTGCAGCTTCAGTCATTGGAAGAGGAATGCTGGTTGTCGCGTCGATGATGACGATGGACCCTTTAGAAAGACGAAGCAGAAGACCACAAAGAGTACTGCTGCAAAGCCTCAAGAACAGGATGAGGACGAAGAGGGTTACACACATAGACGGATTCCTGCGTTTTTGATGTGGTACCTACCCGTAACTGACTCCCTGTGTGCTCTATTTGCGGACCCCGAGGATGCAAAGCTGATGTCATAGCATGCCTCTAGCGACTGCACAAAGGATGATGGCAAGCTATGACACCCTTCCAATGCTCGACAGTAGAAACGTTTCGACGCCATGTTCTCGAAGTTTGGCGAAGAGGCTAGGAATGTCCGGTTCGCGCTGAGTACCAACGGGATGAACCCATTCGGTGATCTCAGCAGCAGCCACAACATGGCCTGTCATCCTGACTATCTACAATCAACTCCGTGATTATGTCAAAAGTGCAGGTATCTTCTACTGACAATGATTATTTCAGGACCATAGTAGCCTGGCAACGATATAGATGTGTTCTTAGAGCCTCTCATGGAGGACATGAAGATACTATAGGAAACTGGGATCAACATAATAGATGTGTCCACCAAGGAGTCGTTCACTCTAAGAGCCATCATCTTTGTCAACATCACCGATTACCCTGGTCTTTTCTCGTTGTCAGGGCAGATCAAAGGGAAGACCGGTTGCGTAGTTTGCCTCGACGGAACCTGCTACACTTATCTCAAGGGATCTTATAAGATTATTTACATGAGGCATGAACGATTCCTTGTGAAAGGGCATAGGTACCGAAGAGCCTTGAGGAATAAGTACTTTGACAACAGTGATGAGACAAGAGGACGAAGTATGGGGAGAAGGTGTTTGAAATGGTAAAGGACCTAGATGAGGTCGATTTTGGAAAGAAGAAGAAGAAAGACAAAGACGGGAGCACGGTAAAGAAGAAGAGAAAGAGGGATGAAATGGAGAAAGAATCTGTCTTCGTTCCTTTTAAGAAACAGTCAACTTTTTTTAAGCACTTGTCGTATTGGAAGGAGATACATATGCCTCATGCAATCGACTGCATGCATCTGGAGAAGAATGTCTTTGAAAGCACGATCGGCATGTTGTTAGACCTTAAGACAAAGACCAAGGATGGGCTGAAGTCACACACTGATCTCGTGCACATGGGCATAAGGCCTGAACTTCACCCAGGACAACCTCAGAATGGGAAAGTTGAACTCCCAGCCGCGAGCTATAACCTAACACATGAAGAGATATTGGTGTTTTGCTTGTGGCTGAGGCAAGTGAAGGTGCCGACCGGTTTCTCTTCCAACATCTAGTGCCTGGTCTTGATGAAAGACCTAACGTTGACCAACTTTAACTCACATGATTGCCATGTTATGCTGACAGTCATCCTTCCAATAGTGATTAGGTGTATCAGACCAGAATACGTGAAGATGGCCATCACACGGATGTCCTACTTCTTCTACCACATCACATCGAAGGTCATTGATGAAGCTGAGCTACCTAAACTGAAAGCCTTCATCATGGAGACTCTTTGCCAGCTAGAGATGTGTTTCCCACCATTGTTCTTTAATATCATGCCACACCACATGATGCACATGATTGATCAGATACAAGAACTGTGCCCCGTGTACCTACACCAGATGTGGACGTACGAGCGGTTCATGTCGACCCTCAATAGATACGTCCTTAACCATGCCCATCCGGAGGGCTCCATGATCGAGGCATACACCACCAAAGAGGCTGTGAACTGCTGCACCATATACGTCATATATGTTAGGGCGATCGGGCTTCCCATCCACAAGCACGAAGGTAAAATCTCTGGAAAGGGTTGCACAGGTAGGAAGGTATGAACCAATGTCCAATTCAATATGATCCAACAAGCTCATCACAACGTCCTTCATTAGTTAGTGATCATGGATCCATACGTTGATAAGCACCTGGAAGAGATCCACAGTGCTAATGATGAAACTTACATGGAGGCATGGGTCCAAAAACAACATAAGATCAGCTTCACAACGTGGGTGAAGGATCAAAACATACCAAATGGAGGATCAGATGATGAGGACACCGTTTCGAGGCTTGCCCCTGGCCCATCCACCCAAATCACCATGTGGCAAGGGTGAAAGTCCCTAGTTTGGTTTTGGCAACTGATGAAACCTATCTACTAACCTAAGTGCTAAGTGTGTGTAGCTAAACAAAGATTAGTGGGAGATAATGTGATGATCAAGTGGAGATCAAGTCAAGTGTTGGAGAGGTGAAAAAGCAAAGAATCAAAGAGCTAGAGGCAAAGGTAAAGCAATAGGGCTCTTTGGTTTGGTGATCAAGGCACTTAGTGAGAGCGATCACATTTAGGATAGTTGGCCGGACTATTAAGAGGAGAATTAATTTGTGAACCCGGTCGGCAATTGCTCTAGGTTGCATATTAGTTGCATACACTTGATCTAACCTAGAGTGACTAACTCCGCCTTGCAAAAGCACTTAAAACTTGCTAACATACATGCCTAAGAGTTTGAAACACTTAGATGTTAGCCTATGAGAGCAAGGGCGGTGAGAAAGTCTTGGGAAAGCACTCAGAGGTGCACCGGACGCTGGGCACGTCCGGTAGGTGTGCACCGGACATGTCCGGTGTGCATTTGACCTTTCTGGAACCTCTCTGAGTAGACACCAGATGCTAGAATAGTAACTCCAGCGCGTCCGGTGACTTGTTTCGTGCGTCCGGTGATAACTTTGAGAAACTGACTCAGTGAGTGCACCGAACGCTGGGAGCGTCCAGTGACCTAACAGTGGACGCGTCCGGTGCAACTTTGAGCTCTCTGAATACTCTCTGTTTGTGCAACGGACACAAGCGTCCGAGCGTCCGGTGTGACTGCTCCACGTCCGGTGCGAGCGCGCGCAGTAAATAAATTCAAACGGCTAGTACAACGTGTCGTCGGGCGGTGCACCGGACAACAACCGGACGCGTCCGGTGTGAACCTAAGGAGCGTCCAGTGTGCCCGATTACAGTGAGAAATGGCTAGATCTTTGAGCTCGCTTATAGATAAGAGTGTGGCTACTTTGGGGCTTCTCTCTTGCGCATTTTGATCTTTCTAAGCCTCTTGTGAGTCCAGCACACTCCCTCCAACTCTCTCCCTTTGATTCAAGTCAAGATTTTGATTGAGAGAGAGTGAATCAAGTGTAGTGATCATCTCATTGCATCCTAGTGCACTTGGTGGCTTGGTGGCAGAGTAATTCTTTTTACTCTTGGTGATTGCCGTCACCTAGCCGGTTTGGAGGTGGAGAAGGTGTGGAGAAGCTTGGTAATTGTGCTTGCTCACACCGGTGGATTGTGAGGGGTTTGTGCCTACCCCGAGCGGAGAGCTCAAAGGTAATTCTAGTGGATTGCTCGTGTCATTGAGCTACTTTCTCTGTGGTAGGTCCTTCTGGCGCCTTATGTAGGCTCGGTCTGAGATACTGATTAGCCATCAGACCACCAGTTGAAGTGGACACAACAGGGACGTAGCGTGCCGGCAAGCACGTGAACCACGAGGAAAATTGATTGTGTTGGCTTCTTTGGATGTCATTGTGCTCCTCACCATTGTGTGAGTGATTTGTTCATTTCCCGGTGATTGGCAAATCGACACAAGTCGAAGGTATAAAAAACAAGTCCATCTCCTCTACTTTGTGTAAGTTAGCATTTGTAGCTAGTTGCTCTTGTGCTTGTTGTTGCTTGCTTAGTGCCTAGTTAGTTGAGTGGCTTAGTAAGCATAGAAACACTAGAATTGTGTAGGTGGCTTGCCTAGGTTAGTTGATGCACTAGCTTTGCACATTTTGCCGTTTGTCTTACTAACCTTGTGCTTAAGTGCTTTGCAGAATTTCAATTTTGGCTATTCACTCCCCTCTAGCCATACAAGGACCTTTCAAGTGGTATTGGAGCCGTGGTCATTGTTTAATCAAGGCTTAACATCCTTCGGTGCATTGAAATGGCTCATATCATGTTCAATCATGTTGGGGGCAAACCACCTCACTTCGATGGCACAAGTTCTTTTGACTATTGGAAGAGGAAGATGATGATGCACCTTGGCTCAATTCATGAGAGGGTGTGAGAGGTCACCGAGAAGGAATACATTGTGCTTGATGTTGGCATTTCTAACGCCACCACTAAAAATAGAGTTAGACTCTACTCTCAGCAATGGCGCTAAAAATGATGGGATGTATAGATTAATGTGCCACCTGATTAGTCTACAGCTCACTTGAACTCTTCACCTCATCTCTTAGAAGTAACTAGGTTGTCATCCCTAGTATGATTCTAAAAGATCTTTCCTTCTAGCAAGTGACTGAAAATGTATTATATTGTATCCGCAAGCGCACAGATAAAATATACACCATTGTAGCATTTTACCCAAGAGTATTCCGGGTTGTCATTTATATTTTACCACTGGGAAGAGTTGGCAATAAATGAGATGCAGGTAGATAGATAGATGTCATATGCATATGCAAATATGGAGAATATCATGCATGATTAACTTACTCAGGACAGGGGATATGTCACAATAATAATGATATATATGATAAGCATAATGATCAATCAACCAATCAATCAATATATAATAATGATCACTTAGAGCACTTCCTATCTAGGCACTAGCATGGATTAGGTTGAAGCATAAGGATATCCTAAGTCATTCTAACTATACTATCAAAGACATATTAGATTGGTGCAATTATACTAGCAATCATGGCGAAGACACTTTATATTCATACTTAAGGGAATATTACTAAGGAAGATCAAGATCATAACTAGCCTTCTAAAGTAATAATAACTTCCTACTCTCCCTACATTCAGAGTGTGGACTACAAAGGACTCAACGGGATTGTCACATCCGCGATCTACCACAGAACCCAGAATATAAGGCGCATTTGCAGATAAACCACATCTAAGCACCATGTTTACATGCTATTCATCACCCACCCATGATATCAATGAATGAGTGCTATACAAACCTATGTATGAATATGAATGCATCCTAACTATGCAAAGTATACAATCTAGATAAGCAATAAATAGTATAATTGAGAACATAATCAATAGTAGAACAATGTCAATCAACTTTATCTCAAGCACTCAAGAGAGGTTTAAGATACAAGACAGAGCTTACAATGGTTTCGCGAAGCCTTCTAGCTCCAGACAGATCCGGAACTCGAGTAGAACTCACCTCCTGCTACTTCTAATCTATGTAGCTATGCTCTAGATGGTGAAGCTCTAATGATTCTAGGGTTTCTGGCTCTCTACAACTGGTGTCTGATTGATTGATATGACTGATTGATATCAAACCCTGGGGGTTCTAGGGGTCCTTATATAGGCCGGTGGGATGAACCGTTGTCCTTGGATCAAATTGACTTCGACGAGCGGTGGAGATTGCGTGAAATTTCGGGATGTGGGTCTACGTCAAAGCGCACGCGGAGGGGACACACTGACAGGTCGGCCAACCTGGTCAGAGGGTCGACCGACCCTCCCTCCCTGAGTTGCGGGCCCTGCTTCCTCCAGTGAGTCTCTGGTGTTCTCTAGAATATTCTTGATCTCCTTTCGTGGCGGATTTCGTTATTTTAATCTGACATGTGGGTCTCCCTTGATTCTTTTCTGAATAACCCCCTGCAAAACACTAATTCATCAAAACTGTGGACTTCTGTCAGTTAAAGCCCTATTCTATAGCGGTGTTTGCCTTTATGCCCTAGTTCATATTTAGTTGACGGGTAAAATCATACAATAA
Source organism: Eremochloa ophiuroides (assembly GCA_038502445.1). Lineage (NCBI taxonomy): Eukaryota > Viridiplantae > Streptophyta > Magnoliopsida > Poales > Poaceae > Eremochloa > Eremochloa ophiuroides. The sequence goes on along the minus strand of JAHLJS010000009.1, from coordinate 44,545,290 downwards.
TTACCGTCAACACTTGATCCCACAAGCCCCACACCTAGAGAGCAAGAGAACAACCAATGCAGTATAATGGCTCTCAACGCCATATACAATGGCATTGATTCAAAGGTGTTTGAGCAAATCAAGGATTTGGATAGAGCAAGTGAAGTGTGGACAAGACTAGAGCAAACCTATGAGGGCACTTCAACGGTAAAGAGTGCCAAGTTGTATATGCTCAAGGACAAGCTCTTAGACTTCAAGATGGATGATGGAGAGAGCATTCTAGAGATGTTCTATAGGCTCTAGGTGATCATAAATGATCTCAAGGCTTTGGGTGAAAAGACAAGTGATGAGGACTTCTCTCATAAGTTTCTCATGTGCTTGCCCAAGAGGTTCAAGACCTTGAGGACTATCATCTTCCGGGGTGGCTTGAAGGGTGTCACTCCAAATGAGGTTCTTGGTGATGTGATGACCAAGGATCAATATAATGAGAAGAGTGATAGTGAAGAAGTGAAGAAGTAGGATGACAAGAGCAAGAAGGCCGTGGCATTCAAATCTACCACCTCTTCTTCCAAGTGCAAGGGCAAGGGCAAGAAAGTGCAATCTAGTGATGATGATGATGCATCTAGCCTTGATAGTGATGATGAAGCACTAGCTCTCTTTGTGCGTAAGTTTGGAAGATTCATTAAGAAGAAGGGCTATGGTGCTAGAAAGAGAAGATACAACTTCAAGGGCAAAGATGTAGTGAGAAAGTGCTACAATTGCAAGAGCACGGGCCATCTTGTGGCGGATTGTCCCAATGCTAGTGATGATGAAGATGATCACAAGAAGAGAGGTAAGAAGGACAAGAAGGACAAGGTGGAAAAGAAGGACAAGAAAAAGTTCAATTTCTCCAAGAAGAAGGGTGGATCCTATGTGGTAACATAGGACAATGATGCTTCCTCCGATGATGATGACTCTATTGATGATGATGAGAGGAAGACATCCAAGAAGAAGGCTATGGCTTCTATTGCTATCAACGAGAGGCCTTCATCATTTGATTTATCATGCTTCATGGCTAAGTCCACCAAGGTAAAATACGATGACTCAAATGATGATGATGATAAAAATGATAATGATAGTGATAGTGATAGTGATGATGATGAGCCTAGTGTAGCACAACTCATGGACATGTTAGAGCAAGCCGAATACTTGATTAGCTCTAAGTCTAAGAAGTGCAAGGAATTGATGAAAAAGGTAAAAGATCTTGAGAAATCCCTTTATGAGATAAATGTTTCTCATGAGTGTCTAAAAGAAGACCATGATGATCTAAAATTAGCTCACGCCAAGCTTGAGGAAGCTCACTCCTCACTCTTAGAGTTAAGCAAGGTTGAGGATGTTGCTATAACATGTGATGTGGGTGCAGCTTGTGATTTAATGAATGAATCAACTAATGAACCACATGTTGCAACCACACCAAACAACACTAGCTCTTCACTGTCATCCACCTCTACTTCTATCTTCACCACTAGTATTGACCCAACACTAAAAGTTAAAAATGAGAAATTGAAGAAGGAGGTGGACAAGCTAACCCGTGCATTAGGCAATGCCTATGTTGGCGATGCCCGCTTGCTACAATGTTTGGGTAGCCAAAGATATAGTAACTCCGAGGAGGGACTTGGCTACACTCCCAAGAAAGCCAATGCGGCCTTTGTAACTCCAAAACATAGCTTTGTGAGGAGCAATGGTCGGTTTTGCTACAAGTGCAAGCAAGTAGGGCATATTGAGGCAAATTGCATCACTAACAACAAGAACAAGCAAATAAAATTTACAAGTGCTAAATCTATTAGGCTTGACTCTTCTTATATGCTTACCAAGGGTGAGAAAGGTGTCAAAGTCAAATACATTGGTACACCAAAAAAAAGCCCAAAGTTGAAGGCTATTTGGGTACCAAAGGCTTTGGTTGCTAACCTTCAAGGACCCAAACAAGTATGGGTACCTAAAAAGCATTGATTTGTTTTGTAGGTGAATTACAAAGCCAGAAGGAGGCATTGGGCTCTTGATTCAAGAATGTTCAACCAAATCAATTCAAGAATGTTCAACCAAATCAATTCTAGTGGCAATGAGTATGATAGTATCACATTTGGGGACAATAGCAAAGGCAAAGTCAAAGGGCTTGGTAAGATTGCAATATCTAATGACTTGAACATTTCCAATGTTCTATTGGTAGAGAGCTTGAACTTCAATCTATTGTCGGTAGCTCAACTTTGTGATCTTGGTTTCAAATGTATATTTGGTGTTGATGATGTTGAAATCATAAGTGTGGATGATTCAAATTTGATATTCAAAGGCTTTAGATATGAAAACCTCTATCTAGTGGACTTTGGTGCTAGAGAGTCACAATTGTCAACATGCTTACTCTCTAAGTCAAGTATGGGTTGGTTATGGCATAGAAGGCTTGGTCATGTTGGAATCAAGCAATTGAACAAACTTGTGAAGCATAACCTGGTTAGATGTCTCAAAGATGTTGAATTTGAAATAGAAAACTTATGTACTGCATGTCAAGCCGGGAAACAAGTTGGCAACACTCATCCTAAGAAGAGCATGATGAGCACAAGCAAACCATTTGAGTTATTACACATGGATTTATTTGGGCTAACAACATATACAAGCATTGGAGGCAACAAATATGGTTTGGTGATAGTGGATGACTTCTCAAGATACACATGGGTTTTCTTTATGATTAACAAGAGTGATGTGCATGCTATCTTCAAATCTTTTATCAAGAGAAGTTGCAATGAGTTTGAAACCACCATCAAAAGAGTGGGAAGTGACAATGGTAGTGAGTTCAAGAACACAAAAGTTGATGAGCTATGTGATGAATATGGAATCAAATATCAATTCTCGGCTAAGTATACACCTCAATCAAATGGGCTAGTTGAGAGGAAGAATATAACTCTTATTGACATGGCAAAATCTATGCTAGGTCAGTATAATGTGAGTCAATCCTTTTGGGCCGAAGCAATCAACACGGCATGCTACTACTCAAATAGACTCTATTGCCATCCTATGTTGGAAATGACTCCATATGAGATCTTAAATGGAAGAAAGCCAAATATTGCATATTTTTGGGTCTTTGGTTGCAAGTGCTACGTATTGAAGAAGGGTGCAAGATTGAGCAAGTTTGAAAAGAAATGTGATGAGGGATTCTTGCTTGGATATTCCACCACTAGCAAAGCTTATAGAGTTTGGAATTTGGGAAGTGGTCAACTTGAGAAAGTTCATGATGTTGAATTTGATGAAACCAATGGGTCACAAGATCAAGATGAGAATCTAGATGATGTGAGTGGACCTCAATTGACAAAGGTTAAGTAAGAGATGGACATTGGTGATATTAGGTCTACTCAAGTGGTTGACATAGAAGATGACAAAGATCAAGTACAACTTTCACCCAATGATCAAGCTAGTGGATCTCAAGTGCAATATCAAGTTCAAGCTAGTTCATCTCAAGCAAATCAATCTAATGCTCAACCAAGCTCAAGCAATCAACCTCAAGTGCTCCAACCATCAAATGTTGCAAGAGATCATCCTTTAGATCAAATTGTTGATGATATTCAAAAGGGTGTGCAAACAAGATCAAGACTAGCATCATTTTGTGCTCACTATTCATTTGTGTCATTTGAAGAGTCAGAAAACATTGAGAAAGCATTGCAAGATAGTGATTGGGTGAATGCCATGCATGAAGAGCTCAACAACTTTCAAATAAATGAAGTTTGGGAATTGGTAGAAAGGCCAAGAAACTACAATGTCATTGGAACCAAATGGGTATTTAGAAACAAGCAAGATCAAGATGGTGTTGTAGTTAGAAACAAAACAAGATTGGTGGCACAAGGGTACACTCAAGTGGAAGGATTGGACTTCTGTTAAACTTATGCTCCGGTTGCAAGATTGGAGGCCATAAGGATACTTCTAGCTTATGCTTGTGCACACAACATCAAGCTCTACCAAATGGATGTGAAAAGTGCATTTCTCAATGGCTTCATCAATGAGCTAGTATATGTTGAACAACCACCCGTTTTGAAGATGAGAAGAAACCCATCCATGTATACAAACTAAGGAAGGCACTCTATGGATTGAAACAAGCACCAAGGGCATGGTATGAGAGGCGAAGGGATTTTCTCCTCTCTAAAGGGTTCAAGATGGGCAAGATTGACACCACTCTATTCACCAATATGGTTGATGGCAACTTGATCATCATGCAAATCTATGTGGATGACACTATCTTTGGATCAACAAGTCAAGCTTTATGTACGGAGTTTGAAGGGATGATGGCTAAAGAATTTAAAATATCTATAATGAGTGAACTCACATAATTCCTTGCATTACAAATCAAACAAATGAAAAATGGCACATTCATTAGTCAAAGGAAGTATACAAGGGACATGATCAAGAAGTTTGGAATAAAAGATTCAAAATCAATTAGCACTCCTATGGGCACTAGTGGAAACTTGGATGAGGACAAAAGTGGAAATATGCTTGATCAAAAGGCATATCGGTCTCTAATTGAAAGTTTACTCTATGTCACCGCATCAAGACCAGATTTCATGTTTAGTGTGTGCATGTGTGCTAGATATCAATCATCTCCTAGAGAGAGTCATATGAAGGCCGCAAAGAGAATATTGAGATATTTGAAGCACACTCAAGATGTTGGATTGTCGTATCCCAAGGGTGCAAAGTTTGAGTTGATTGGATATACCGATGCGGATTATGCCGGTTGTAAGATCAATAGGAAGAGTACATCAGGCACATGTCAACTATTGGGAAGATATCTTGTCTCATGGTCATCAAAGAAGCAAAATAGCATATCACTCTCCACCAGTCGAGGCCGAATACATTAGTGCGGGGAGTTGTTGTGCTTAAATCTTGTGTATGAAGGCAACTTTGAGATATTATGGAATCAATTTCAAGAAAGTGCCATTGCTATGTGACAATGAGAGCGCCATCAAGCTAACTCAAAACCTGGTTCAACATCAAAGAACCAAATATATTGATGTGAGGCACCACTTCATTCGGGATCATCAACAAAAGGGTGACATTGACATTCAAAGCATTGGAACCGATAATCAATTAGCCGACATACTCACCAAGCCACTAGATGAGAAGAGGTTTTGCAAGTTGAGAAATGAGTTGAATATTCTTGATTTCTCCAATATGAGTTGAGACCACCTCACGTATATATGACATGCCTCTACTCCGATAAAGCAAGGTAAAATTGTTTGACATGACATTCATACTTGCTAGGACATGTTTTAGAGCATATAGACATACTCACAAATTAGGATCAATCTTGGAAATAAAATGTCTTTGATGTATATATGCTACCACTATTGCTTTTCATGCTTGTATGGGCTAGTGGTACCATATGACATGTGTATGTGCTTAATCCCCTAGTGTTCAATCTAGTTCATAAGCTCAAGGTATATAACTTAACATGGGCAACATAACCCCTAGTGGCGTGAATAAGCTTGTCCTTCATTCAAACTTAGTTATATATCCTAGGCAAGTGTGCTAGATTGAGCCAAAGTGAAACTTAAACTCCCTTTCCAAATCAAATGAACTTAACTAATTCTCTTCACTAAACTAAACCTTTTTTGTGAAATTGTTGACAAAGGGGGAGAGAAAATTACAAAAGAAAGAGAAAGAGCGATGAACCATCATTAGACTGGTGATGGGAGGGCAATAGGCCAAAGGAAAGGGGTAATTAAAATTTTGTAGCACACAAGTAGGGGAAACAATCACATATGCAAGTTGTTGTATTTAGATGTGCATTAAACATATGATTGCTCATTGCATTTGTATTTAGTTTCATATACATGCTTGTGTGGTGTATTTCTAGAAATAGGACATGAATGATGATTTAAACAACTAGCATGTGTAGGAGGTAACTAGTTGGTTTTGTGCTTACAAGTGGTAACTAGAGCTTGTTTATAATATGATCTCACGGTATGCTCTAGTGTTTGTGACCTTCTAGTTACTAAGGTGCTAAGGATGGTGTACATGGCAACTCCGATGGTATCATGCTTTAAAGGTCCATTCTATACACCTTAGCATCATTTTGGTAGAATTGCTCATCATAAAAATGCATATGTGCTAGCTTTCAATCTAAACTCAATGCACATATGTAGGGGGAGCTAATACTACCAAAATAGAATTTGTGATGGTTGTCCAAATCCTTTCATGATCTACTTATGGACAAGCATGACAATGTTCAAAATCTTAATGCATATTTCTTTTGTAAGGGTTGACATCAATTACCAAAAAGGGGGGATTGAAAGTCCCTAGTTTGGTTTTGGAAATTGATGACCTATCTACTAACCTAAGTGCTAAGTGTGTAGCTAAAGAAAGGTTAGTGGGAGATGATGTGATGATCAAGTGTCAAGTGTTGGAGAGGTGAAAAAGCAAAGGATCAAAGAGCTAGAGGCAAAGGTAAAACAATATGGCTCTTTGGTTTGGTGATCAAGGCACTTAGTGAGTGCGATCACATTTAGGATAGTTGGTCAGACCACCCGGTCGGCAAGTGCTCTAGGTTGCATATTAGTTGCATACACTTGATCTAACCTAGAGTGACTAACTCCGCCTTGCAAAAGCACTTAAAACTTGCTAACATACGTGCCTAAGAGTTTGAAACACTTATATGTTAGCCTACGAGAGCAAGGGCGGTGTGAAAGTCTTGGGAAAGCACTTAGAGGTGCACCAGACGCTGGGCGCGTCCGGTGTGTATTTGACCTTTCTGGAACCTCTCTGAGTAGACATCGGACGCTGGATTAGTAACTCCAGCGCGTCTGGTGACTTGTTTCGTGCGTCCGGTGATAACTTTGTGAAACTGACTCGGTGAGTACACCGGACGGGAGCGTCCGGTGACCTAACAACGGACACGTCCGGTGCAACTTTGAGCTCTCTGGATGCTCTCTGTTTGTGCACCGAACACGGTTGTCGGAGCGTTCGGTGTGACTGCTCCGCGTCTGGTGTGAGCGCACGTAGTAAAGAAATTCAAACGTCTAGTACACGTTGTTGAAGATCGCTAACACCCTATTTTACAGTCAACATTTCACCCATAATCAAGGTAAAACCACATGAAAAGTAAAGAACTTACCTTGAAACTTACCGAGTTCCACATGTCCTTGGAGAAATCTTGTGTATGCAGGAAATATAGTGAAAACAAGGAAAAACAAAGTTAGGCAAGACACCTCAGCACCTCAGCTGCCACGTGGGAGCCAGAGGGGGGCGCCCGCCCTGTCCAAAGTGCCAAATGGCACTTGCCACCTCACTGATCCATATGCCAACCTCCTAAATGGTCTATGGCCCATTGAAACAACATCAACGGCTCAGATACAAGGCATGAGGATCTGGTGGCCCTATCAATAGGGCGCCCGCCCTGTCCAAGCTGAGTGCCACGTCCACAATCCGAGGGAAAGTGTCCAGGAGTCATCTACACCATCAATTGAAGTCAGTTTTCATCCAACGGTGATCAACTGATGTGCCATGGATTGAAGGACCCACATGTCATCCTCCCAGGGGTTGCAAACCGCCTTTCCAAGGCATCAACCGACTTTGCAACCGCTTATGGGGAGGAATGAGAGCCGCTGGGTGCAAGACGGGGGATCTAAGGGGGTGCCCGCCCCCCTAGGAGGGCGCCCGCCCTTCTCCTTCGTGCCACCGACCTCCAAGAGCTCTACAAGTACCCCTGGTGCACTCCTACACTATAAATAGGGTTAGGATCCTCACTTGTAAGGGGGAACACACAAGAAACACTAGAGATACACTAGAGAATCCACTTGAGATTCAGCTCAGTAGCTCCTCTCTCTCTAGCGAAGCTCTGCTCTTAGGAATAGTGCTAGCTAGAGAAGAGTAGAGTGTTAGAGAGAAGTCGGGAGAAGGAAGAAGTCTGCGGTGGAGCCGGGCTTGTCAGCAACCTCCTCTACGGTGTTCTTCACTCTTATCGCTAATAAAGATCTCCTTCTTCATTTACTATTGTTTTACTTTAAGTAGCTCTATACTTGCTCATTGCTTGGTTAGAGTGCTCTAATTCCTTGGGCCAGGGTTAGAGTAGTAAGTTTTATAGATTAAGCGTGGTGCTTAGGCTATAGCTTACCCTTGAGTGCCGCTAGGCCCACGGATAGTAGTGGTAGGTGCTAGGTGGTGAGAGCCCTAGGATCCTCTGTATTCCACCACGTTCGGCCTAGTATCTGGTATAAGCGTAGGACTTTGGGACGTACGGTGCCTAATCAGTCAAACCCCGGCGAGTTTAGGACTTTGCATGTCCCAAGTATAGCAGTCTCTTTGGTATAACAATCATTTGATCTTTTACTGAGATAGAGTTCTCCCCCAAAAGTCCAGAGCTATCTAGTGTGTGTTTCCACCTTAGTTATACTTCATTGATTTATCCTTACTAAGGTTATTACCCCATTTATCCATATCTAGATCCTTGACTACCGTATCCTTGGAATCACAAACCCCGCCTTCATTTGGGAAAATATAAATTCGACACCTGGTACTCCCAGGTAAAGTGCTACATGATAGTTCTGTGCACTTGCAGAATCCCATCACCTATCCTTTAGAGCTACCCATAGCATTTTTGGCGCCGTTGCTAGAAATAACTTTATTCCTAATAGCTACGTTAGAAGTGTCAACAACTACATACTTTGAGCATAGGGATTGACAACCCCCGTGATTGCATTGAGAAGCATTGTTACCATTGCTAGAGGATAGATTTGGCTACCTTCTTTTGATAGCGTTAGTAACTGTCAACAAGCATTTTTGGCGCCGTTGCCAGGGAAGGCAACTGTTGAATTCCTTTGATTTGAGTCAAGTCCAGATAGTTATCCTTAGAATCATGAATATGGCCGAAAGGACCATCCACGAATTCTCTGCACCTTCTGCTGCTAATATAGCAACAGGCCCTGGTTTCATCGAGGCAAACACTCAGTTTGAGCTAAAGCCTGGTTCTATATGAACCAAAATGATGTGGACACATGGGAAAAGTGTTCCAACTCTTTCCTAGAGGCAAGACCAATGCTCTTTGCAATAAGATCTCTAGTTTTCAACAACAAGCCAATGAATCGATTCCCGAGGCTTGGGAACGAATGCAAGAGTATGCCGCTGCCTGTCCACACCATGGTGTGGAGGATTGGCTTTTGATCCAAAACTTCTACCATGGATTAACCCCTCTTGATAGAAGCCATCTAGATGCTGCCGCCGGTGGAGCATTCTTTTCTCTTAAAGTTTCAAATGCGAAGGCTTTGATCGAGAAGATGGTGTCCAATCAAGGATGGAACGAGGAACGTCTGCAACCGTGCAAGCGAGGTATGCATTCGTTAAAGGAAGCTGATATGATTGCAGATAAAGTGGACCTACTAACCAAAAGGCTAGAAAATTGCGAGAGGATGCGTACACCTAAGACCGTGCAAGCCATGGAGACCCACATGACGTGTGAAGTCTGTGGAGAAGTTGACCATTCTGGACTCCATTGTCCTGAGACACATGAAGACCTCAACTTCATCAGCAATGATAACAGTTTTCGTTCTTCAAATCAAGGATGGACTCAGCGCTCCAATTCTCAAGGTAGCACTTTCAATTCTTCGCAACGTCCAAACAATCAAGGTAATAACTACCCTTCTCTTAAAGATCTTGTCTATGGTCAAGGTAGAATGACTGATAGTATAAATAAGAAGCTCCATGCTAATGATAGGATGCTAGATAGCATAAATGCTAAATTGGATGATTTCTCTTCTGCAATTAAGAATCAACTTAGTTTTAATAAGATGCTTGAAACCCAATTAGCACAATTAGCTGCTGCAATTCTATCTTTTGAAAAAGATAGAATACCAGGAAAGCCTAAAACAAGCATGGAATCCGCTAATCTTGTTACTATTAGCTATAATAGCTATGAACTAAAAAGGGAGATCCTGGAACCCCTGTCATATCTTGTTCTATTCAATCTCAAAAGTTCCATAATGCTATATGTGATCTAAGATCTGGCATTAATATCATGTCTGAAGAACATTATGAAAAGTTGTTTTACACTAAACTAGTACCAACTTCTGCGTATGTGCAATTGGCTGATCAAACAACTTCCTACATAGAAGGAGTACTTTGTGATGTTTTGGTAAAAGTATGAAACAACTTTGTGCCTGCCGATTTCATGATTTTAGACATGGGTAATAGGGACAACTTACCCCTCATTCTTGGTCGACCTTTCTTTAATACTGTGAACGCATGCATATTTGTTGCTAGTGGTAGCATGGATTTCTATATAAATGGGAAGAAAGAAAGATCTGTTTTCTCTTGTGCACCGCACCATGCAACTAACATGCAGGAAAATAACAGTCGATCCATGAGGAGGAGAAAACCAAGAATCTGGAGAAACAAGAAAGACAAGATGAGAAGAAGACATCAGTCAAGGAAGAACCTCCTTCCGAGGAAGGACATCTATGGGAGTAAGTATTATATCTCTCTCTTTAATTACTGCAATGGCATATTTCCCTTCTTCATGCATTGAATCAATTAATTATTAGAAGCATGTTTAAATTTATGTCTTGCATGAAAACCATGATAAAATAGAGATTAAAATAATAATAATAAAATAAAATATAAATTTGGTTTATCATAGTAGTAGTAATAAAAGTAGAATAAAAAGCAAAGTCTAGTGATCATAATAAGATGCAAAAGAGGAAACAACCCGACCAAGAGGAGAATCTGATCCTGGAGAAGAAGCTAGCTTGGGGGAGCCGTCATCCTCGCCAAGGTATGGTTTCTAACCCCAGCAATTCTTTTTCTTAATTACTATGAGTTATAATGTTCTTGCATAACAATAAATAAATGAAAATAATGATAAGAAAAAGAATATGATATGTCTTTGTTGAAATGATGAACAATTGCTCATGATGATTTGCAAAATCTTGTTATACAATCCTTGCTATGAAAGTTTTGAGTGTGATATCTGAATTTTGTCTTAAGTCAAACACTATTGTGGGTTGCACATGCTAATAACCTATGTTATGCTCTTGCAAGATTAAAATTGGTATAAGTAGAACTTTTGCCTGATCTAAGGAATGAGTGAGAACCATCTAGAGATTTTGATTTATAAAATTCAAATTTTTGCTCATGGTTCCTTTATGGAATTAAATACCTACCATAAGGCCATACATCCACAAACTACTAAAACCACCAAAAGAAAGAGCCCTTGTCTGTTTTGAGCTTGCTTAGACCTTATTTGATCTAGGTAGAGAAACTAGTCATATTCTCTGATCAAGATCACGTACACATTCCGCCTATGTATTACTTCTACACTGGAAGTATGCATCTATGCTCCACACACCAATTGAGACAACCAACCACAATCAACTTTTATCCTTTTGATAGATGGGGAGTATAGGTTACTGAAAAAAGAGAGAGCAAGTGCTCAAGGAAAACAAAAGAGGACAAATGTCCCATGGCCAGGTGCCCATATATCTTCAAAAAAACTATGTATTCAGTAACCTTGCTCTCCCCTGTCTAAGGCAAAGGACTAAATCTCAAGGAGTCCACCAAATAATTTACACTTGCACTTCTTGATCATGTTTTATGACTTGTTGCTCCCTGTGATCTAAGAGTCTAATCTTGCAATACATCCAGTTCAAGTATACTTTGCTCCAATCCTATAAACCCCACATAAGCTTAGGATAGACATGAAAAGCTCTTTTGAGCTCTTGTGAGGTCCATCACATTAAGGAGTGGTTGAGAGTACCATTAAAGGAACCAAAGCAAGATTTTCTTTTTCAAAAGAATAAAAACTCTCTAGTAAATGGTCTCACTCTACCAAAGTAAGGGAGGAAGTATCTACTTATCTATGCTATCTTGTTTTTGCATGACCCTTGGTGAAAAAGCTATAAGCCCCATATAGTTAAGACATAAGATGAATTTCTGAATCATGCTCAATACTAGAATAGTGTTGGTTTGTATGCAAGATCTTTATGAATTGTTACATTAAAGAAATTCTTGATCCAACATTGCCATGTTAAAATTATGTCTTTGTTTGAGGACAAGCAAAAGGTTAGCTTGGGCGAGTTTGTTGACGGTCCCTAACACCCTATTTTACAGTCAACATTTCACCCATAATCAAGGTAAAACCACATGAAAAGTAAAGAACCCACCTTGAAACTTACCTAGTTCCACATGTCCTTGGAGAAATCTTATGTATGCAGGAAAAATGGTGAAAACAAGGAAAAACAAGGCAAGGCAAAACACCTCAGCACCTCAGCTGTCACGTGGGAGCCAGAGCCGGGCGCCCACCCTGCCAACAGGGCGCAGTTGACATCAAGAGTGGCAAACGGATATACCGCAAGCGTACGGTAGTCAATGTACCTTTTACCGGGAGTATTCCAGGTATCGTATTTTCCACGGCGAACGTGAAGTGAACTAACTAGGTTCAAGACCGTTAGATAATGATCAAGGATGTTGGTGATCAAAGAGGTTTAGAATATAGGTATAGAGAGGTTCTATGTAGCAAAAGATATCTGGTCATGGCTTTCTAAGTATAAAGAGGTTTACCACCTCCTCCCTTTACAAGAGGCGATAGGAGAAACAGGAGGAGATATAACTCCTCCCAAGGCGGCTATACTCTAAAATCACCTGTTTTGGGTACCTGCAAACAAATACTAATATGTACATGTGGAACCAAGTTATTTGTACCTATGTCACTATGTGTTTGCTTGTTTCTTCCCAAAAAGAGTGTTTTGTTGACGGTTATGATGGTAGGAAACATGGTATCAATACCGTCAACAGGCGCCCGCCCTGTCCAAAGTGCCAAATGGCACTTGCCACCTCACTGATCCGTGTGCCAACCTCCCAAGTGGTCTGTGGCACGTTGAAACAACATCAATGGCTCAGATACAAGGCACAAGGATCCAGTGGCCCTATCAACAGGGCACCCGCCCTGTCCAAGTTGAGTGCCACGTCCACAATCCGAGGGAAGGTGTCCAGGAGTCATATACACCATCAATTGAAGTCGGTTTTGATCCAACGGTGATCAAGTGATGTGCCATGGATTGAAGGACCCACATGTCATCCTCCCAGGGGTTGCAAACCACCTTTCCAAGGCATCAACCGACTTTGCAACTGCCTATGGGGAGGAATGAGAGCCGCTGGATGCAAGACAAAGGATCCAAGGGGGCGCCTGCCCCCCTAGGTGGGCGCCCGCCCTGCTCCATCGCGCCACCGACCTCCCGGAGCTCTACAAGTACCCCTGGTGCACTCCTACACTATAAATAGGGCTAGGATCCTCACTTGTAAGGGGAACACACAAGAAACACTAGAGATACACTAGCGAATCCACTTGAGATTCAGCTCAGTAGCTCCTCTCCCTCTAGCGAAGCTCTGCTCTTAGGAATAGTACTAGCTAGAGAAGAATAGTGTGTTGAAGAGAAGTCAGGAGAAGGAAGAAGTCTGCGGTGGAGCCGAGCTTGTCAGCGACCTCCTCTGCGGTGTTCTTCACTCTTATCGGTAATAAAGATCTCCTTCTTCATTTACTATTGTTTTACTTTAAATAGCTCTATACTTGCTCATTGCTTGGTTAGAGTGCTCTAATTCCTTGGCCAGAGTTAGAGTAGTAAATTTTATAGATTAAGCATGATGCTTAGGCTATACCATACCCTTGAGTGCCGCTAGGCCCACGGATACTAGTGGTAGGTGCTAGGTGGTGACAGCCCTAGGATCCTCTGTATTCCACCACGTTCGGCCTAGTATCCGGTATAAGCGTAGGACTTCAGGACGTACGGTGCCTAATCAGTCGACCCCCGGCGAGTTTAGGACTTTGCGTGTCCCAAGTATAGCAGTCTCTTTGGTATAACAATCATTTGATCTTTTACTGAGATAGAGTTCTCCCCCAAAACTCCAAAGCTACCTAGTATGTATTTCCACCTTAGTTATACTTCATTGATTTATCCTTACTAAGGTTATTACCCCATTTATCTATATCTAGATCCTTGACTATCATATCCTTGGAATCACAAACCCCGCCTTCCTTTGGGAAAATAAAAATTTGACACCTAGTACTCCGAGGTAAAGTGCTACACGATAGTCCTGTGCGCTTGCAGAATCCCATCACCTATACTTTAGAGCTACCCATAGCATTTTTGGCACCGTTGCTAGAAATAACTTTATTCCTAGTAGCTACGTTAGAAGTGTCAACAACCACATACTTTGAGAATAGGGATTGATAACCCCCGTGATTGCATTGAGAAGTATTGTTACCATTGCTAGAGGATAGATTTGGCAACCTTCTTTTGATAGCGTTAGTAACTGTCAACACACGTGTCGTCGGGCGGTGCACCGGACAACCACCGGACGCGTCCGGTGTGAACTTAAGGAGCGTCCGGTGTACCCGATTGCAGTGAGAAACGGCTAGATCTTGGAGCTCGCTTATAAATAGGAGTGTGGCTGCTTTGGGGCTTTCCTCTTGCACATTTTGATCTTCCTAAGTCTCTTGTGAGTCCAGCACACTCCCTCCAACTCTCTCCCTTTGATTCAACTCAAGATTTTGATTGAGAGAGAGTGAATCAAGTGTAGTGATCATCTCATTGCATCCTAGTGCACTTGGTGGCTTGGTGGTGGAGTAATTCTTGTTACTCTTGGTGATTGCCGTCACCTAGCCGGTTTGGAGGTGGAGAAGGTGTGGAGAAGCTTGGTGATTGTGCTTGCTCACACCGGTAGATTGTGAGGGGTTTGTGCCTACCCCGAGCGGAGAGCTCAAAGGTAACTCTAGTGGATTGCTCGTGTCATTGAGCTACTTCCTCCGTGGTAGGTCCTTGTGGCACCTTGTGGAAGCTCGGTGTGTGATACCGATTAGCCACCGGACCACTGGTTGAAGTGGACACAACAGGGACGTAGCGTGCCAGCAAGCACGTGAACCACGGGGAAAATCGATTGTGTTGGCTTCTTTGGACTTCATTTTGCTCCTCACCATCGTGTGAGTGATTTGTTCATTTCCCAGTGATTGGCAAATCGACACAAGTCAAAGGTATAACAAACAAGTCCCTCTCCTCTACTTTGTGTAAGTTAGCCTTTGTAGCTAGTTGCTCTTGTGCTTGTTGTTGCTTGCTTAGTGCCTAGTTAGTTGAGTGGTTTAGTAAGCGTAGAAACACTAGAATTGTGTAGGTGGCTTGCCTAGGTTAGTTGATGCACTAGCTTTGCACATTTCGTTGTTTGTCTTACTAACCTTGTGGTTAAGTGCTTTGTAGAATTTTAATTTAGGCTATTCACCCCCTTCTAGCCATGCTAGGACCTTTCAAAGGGTATGACATCGACGGGTACAGTTCCACACAAAAGAGAAGGACAAGAAAAGTGCGGCACAAAACTGCAGAGTTCGATATGAGCGAATCGACGAGGCGACGGGCCATGCCAGGACATATTACGGTCAAATCGAAGACATATGGGAACTTGACTATGGCGGTGACCTACAGATACCCGTGTTTAAGTGCCAGTGCATGAAGCCAAAGAGGGTTGTCGTTGGCGACTATGGTATTAACACCGTGGAGCTCCACAATGTAGGCTACAAAGATGACCAGTGGGTTCTAGCAAGCCGTTTCGCGCAAGTATCCTACCATCCGATGCCTAAGGAAAACAGCAAGCGGTCCACGAGGCACGCTGTTGTCTCAGGAAAGCAGGGAATTGTTGGAACTAACGGGGTCCAAAGTCCAGAAGAATACAACAACTATGAAGAGGTTGAGCTCTTTATCGATCATCCACAAAAGATCAAGGGGGTCGAGGCACACTTCAACAAGACCAAGATGATGCCCTAGGCACGCATTAACGGTGAGAACAAGTCTGTGGCAGCGCCTAAACCAAAATGACATGCATGTGAAGACCGCATGTCTATGTCATCGAATCATATATAGAATGCTTTTGTGTTTGTCTTAAGTCATGGAATCGTATGTACTACTACTACGACTCTCCACTACTCTCCTGGCTACTACTAGTATATTGTCCACTGTTTACTACTACTACTTAAGTTATACTACTATTACCCCTACTCATTGTTACTCTCTACTGATACACTCTTACTACCCTATTGTTACTCTCTACTACTGTTACTAACCTACTGTACACTCTTAACAGAGGCGGGCAAATAATAATGCCCACCTGGGTTAACATTAACTGCGGCGGGCATATAATAATGCCCGCCTTGGTTAATATTAATCAAGGCGGGTATTATTAATGGAGGCCTATATAAGGGTGGCCAACCACTCAAAATGGCCAAGTCCTTCGACCGTCTTTTCTGTGACCCCGAAGGGCTGCCAAAATTTCCCATGCCGCCGCCGCCATCGCTGCTCATGCTCCTCCTCGGTGTGTGCCCCCGCTCAGAGTCCGGCCCGCCTTCCTCGGCCTCATTCGTGCCCCCGCGTCATCCTCGGCTGCGTTCGCACCTCGGGCCGTGCGCTCCTCTGTGTGTCGAGGAAACCCTAGTGTTGGTATAAATTAACTGTACTCTATTAAATATTATTATTATCAAAGTATCCGCAAGCGCACAGATAGAATACCGATGTAGCACTTCACCAGACAATGCCGGTTTTAATATCGAACCCAAAGGAACAGTAGGTGATACTGACTAAGTCTATTGATTCTTAACCCGATAACACAATCAATCCAGAGAATATCAAGAATGAGGAAATAGCTAGTGACTATCTAGTTCAAACAACCGGTAAGCTTTGAATAATATCGTTCTAACTGGGCATTGACCTGAATAAGAGTAGAAATCAAAGTTCTCTCCTACCAAGCACTTAGACACCTATCGATCCTATCAACGGGAAGTGGACTACAGAGAACTCAACGTAGCTGTCACCTACGCGATCTACCACTATCTGGCTAATCAGGAGACATTCACAAGTAATTATAGCCTTGACACCACGTCTACACTACGAACTACCACTTCAATCTAGGAGCTACCAAGATCAAAGCACTCAATATGAGTTGCAAACTTAATAACGAATAGAACAAATGCTTACTTGAATCAGAATGTTGAATACAAAAGTACCTCAGAACGCAACTCCGGGCGAGGGAGCCGAACCCAGACGAATACAGCTACGAAGAAGCTCTGACAGGCCGGGACTCCT